>CM072511.1:119216657-119234157 GCA_036898135.1 Oncomelania hupensis | reverse complement strand
TTACGGAAGCTGGAATAGAAATCAATTTTTATTTTTTAAAATTTTAGATTGACTGCATCCTTGAAAGGAGACAGGAAACAGGAGTACTCGGAGAAACCCTTATACTTAGGTGCGAACAGGCACAAGAATAAGGCTCGGTGAAAGATGGGTTGTGTGTGTGTGTGTGTGTGTGTGTGTGTTTGTGTGTGTGTGTGTGTGTGTAGGTGGGCATGTAGAAACGACGTTACAGTGACACACTCATGGAACTTCACATGGTTTCTTTTGACTTTTTGGGAAGGCTGCCCTATTTTGACCCAAAATAGGGTTCCGGTAGAGTTACAGCTGTTTTAGGCTAAGGATTAGGTTAAGGGTTAGGGTTAGGGTTTGGGTTAGGTGTTAGGGTTAAGGTTAGGGATAGGTTCAAAAATTTGAAAATGTCAAAATAATGTCACGAAAATTAAAAGTATGTCAAAAGTTTCTTAGTTTTTTCAACACAAGCCATCAGAATATCGTTTTTACAAAAAAATGTGGGTGTGCGTGTGGGTGTGTGTGGGTGTGCATGTGAATTCATGTCAAAGTGGGGGCCCGACCTTGTCTTTCTTAGTGATAAATGGGGTATTCGCTGGGACACCATTTTTTCCAGGGCCCCACTTTTTACTAAATGCGCGTGAGTGCTCTTTTAGTGCATGGGAGTGCAGTTGTAGTGCATGAGAGTGTTTTAAGTACAAGGGAGTGCCCTATCCGGGACGGAGAAAATCCAGTCATTTTGGGGAGAAATTTTGAAGAAAGTTCGACTTATTTCGTCGCCTATAGGACAACTGTTTAGTTTTAGAAGGAAAGAGCCAATTCTGCATCGGATTCTTACATTTTTAGATGAAGCCTGCGTTCTTTCCGTCAAAAAATCACTTTCCGATTCCTACATTCTAAAGAAACCCCAGTTCTGATAATCTACAAGTTTGTGTGTGTGTGTGTGTGAACGTGTATTTATGTCAAAGTGGGAACTCGACTTTATTTTTTAATCATAAATGGGGTCTTTTGCTCGGACCCCACTTTTTTCCAGGGCCCCACTTTTTCAAAGTGCGCGCAAGTGCTCTTTAAGTGCATGCAAGTGCAGTTGTAGTGCATGCAAGTGCAGTTGTAGTGCATGTGCACTTAAAGTACACTTGGCCAAGTGTAGTTGTAGTGCATCTTCCAGACGGGTAGGATAAGGAACTTTCCTCGACGATTAGGGTAAGGCAGTGCCTCGACGATTAGGGTAAGGCAGTGCCTCGAAAAGGGTTAGGGTCAGGGCTAGTTGCAGCGCTGCAACTAGCCCTGACCCTAACCCTTTTCGAGGCACTGCCTTACCCTAATCGTCGAGGCACTGCCTTACCCTAATCGTCGAGGCACTACTGTCGAGGAAAATTGCTAAAAGTAGCAGTTTTTTGAAGAAAGTTGACCTAATTCGCCGCCTAAGAGGCGCGAAGTAGGTCAAAGGACCCCATTTGAACATGAATACAAGTGTGTGTGTGTGTGTGTGTGTGTAGGTGTGTGTGTGTGTGTGGGTGTGTGTGTGTGTGTGTGTGTGTGTGTGTGTGTGGAAAATGTTGCACAGCAGCTTTGGACCATGGGCCTTATAAAATGGAAAATTAAACTTACATAGAAAGGAAAGAAGCGAGATATTGAACATTGCAACGTTTAATTATTAATAGCATTAAAAGTTTTAGGCTCATAAGTCTAGTTTTGCAACCTGTCCTAAACGAGACTTAATTAATACATTTAAACTAAAACCTAACAATACGCATACGATTAAATATACAATCAAAATATATTAAATAATGTAGCTCGCCCGTCGAACTCTTTGTCAGAAAAGACGTGCTCTTACGAGAGTTATGTTACATAAATAAAATGGAACTCTTAACGTAATTAACTCAATAGATTCAATAGACGAGAAAGAGATATTTTTACATGTCACAGTTTTGACAACACACAAGAAAAAGAGCGATGAGCAGTCTTTAGTAAATGCTGCACCCTCTGCTTTTGTACAGACAGACCTAAATGAGTGCATGAATGGAATTAAAAATCAAAAATAAAATAATAATAATAATAATAATAATAATACAGGATGCTATACGCGCCTTACCCCAAATCATTCAGGCTCAAAGCGCGGCGACCTATACCAACATACACGCTCACCTGTCTCATCCACCCTCACACATACCAAACACACATCCATCACTCAAACAGGTGGTGTAAATGCACTATACAAGAATAAAAGTATAAGCCAATTTAGGACGCGTCGGATTCAACATATCAGCAGCAAATATTCATAATCTTCTACTTGAATTTCTCCTGTCAAGCGCACCGAACATGCTAATATAACATGTACAAAACAACACAAGAAAATAATCATAGCTTTGGGTGCTATAAATGAGCCTTATTCCGAAATCGTACTATAAGAGCGTCGATCACATATTACACACACTTTTACGTACATGGCAAACACTCATTCATCTCCCAAACATGCGGTGCAAAAGAAAGAACAAACAATTTAATGAGAACATTAACATGAGCATCACAGACTAGAGAACAACGCCAAACTACTCACCTGTAGAATGAGAAAGTAGTATAGACGTGAAAAGATAGACGTAAGAGAGAGTCACTGTTGCTTTCTTGGCCATCTTTGCTTCTTCGTGAGTCCTCAGAGTGTCTTTATGACAGCCGATAGAAGTGTGTTTCTCTGGTGTGATGAAAAATTGTTCAATTCGTTAATCTTTTCTGTTGGTTTGTGAATTTGAATGAACTTTTGATGCTCTTTTTTCATCAATAAATGGAGTCCAACTGTTATTTCTGCATCTTCTTTGAGTCTGTTCAATCTGTAAAATTCTCGTGTTTCAAGATTGTGTCGTCTTTGGTTTCTGGTTCTATCCTTCTCGCCCGGCTGTAAGTGTATACCAAACACACTTAATTTTAAAATAAATAACTGCTTAAAAACTGTTAAAGTTTAAATGACTGAAACATGGACATGAAATATTTGTAATATTTTTCTAATATGTTTAGTAATTTTTAGAAAAAGTGAAATGTGCACAAGAGGTAGTTCAGAAAAAATCTGCCCTGCCCAAGGCTGCGCACTTTAGACCCACAGTTCTCATCGAGTTTCCTTAAACCCCGCACAATCGGTATAAGGTTTCCTTTAAATCGTCTGCTGTCTTCGTCACCGCTTTGGCATCGAAATCCTCCTTTTAAATCACAGTAATCGACGTCGTTGGCCGAAATACCAGTTTCTGGACAGAACATTTATAACGTCGTAGTTCGGAATATTAGGTCTTGGACAGAAACTTTACACAATTTAGTCAAATAAATTACTTCTTGTATCTCTAGTTTATCACGCTGTACAAACTTAAATTTTACGGGGTTCAAACTGCAAGTGTGTCCTTCAAATCAGGAAATTTCTTAAACAATGTTTATGATTTGAACTTATTCTGTTCTCCGAAGATTGATACAGAAATGCAAAAAAGGTTATTGCTTGGAAAGTTAAAAGCAAATGTTCTATTGCATGTGAAATCAAGAAAGCTGGTACCGTCGACAATTTGCAAGCATAAATAACAAAATCCCTAATGTAGCAAATAAACAGAAAGATGATTGTAATTAAGGTGATGTGCGCCTTTGATTTCCTGTTTATTTATGCATGTAAAGAAAAAGTGCTGTCACGAAACGTAATTTTTGATTGTTTGATGGCCGCGTATGTCATGTGCTAAAAGGTTCTGTGTGGTCATGGTCTCTATGATTTCTTTCAACGTGAATATTTTATTGATTACATTGTCAACGTCTCCACGAAGTCTTTTGTTATTTTGTTATGAAAATTCAATTGGTTCCATTTTCATTTTTAATGTGTCTGTGTGTGTGTGTGAAAGAAAGAAAGAAAAAAAGAAAGAAAGAAAGAGAGAGAGAGTGGTGTGTGTGTGTGTGTGTGTGTGTGTGTGTGTGTGTGTGTGTGATTGTGTTTAGTCTGTGTATGTGCCAGTCTTTCTGTGTGTTTCTTCCTGAGAAATTAAAAAAACATAAAAATGCATAAGCTAAAAACAAATTAATGTGTATTTAAAAAATGTCTAGACTATGTATGTTTCAATTGCGTTATGAAAAAAAAACAAGATGTTTTAGTCTTAAAAAACAACAACTAAATTCTGAGGTAATCTGATTTTTCAAAGGTTACAGAGCGTTCCTTGTCTAGAACATCGATGAGTGAACAGGATGATACTGGGTATCCTCTGATGTCCATGTTGCTTAATGTTCGCATCAACTAAACGCAATTCGATGAAAAAGCCATGAGTCTTCGTTAGTGCATTGAAAATGGAAATGCATTTGTTTAAAAAAATCTTGTTACTAGCTTCTGTTTCTTTCTTCTCCTCTTTTATTTCTTTATTCCCCCCCCCTTTTTTTTTCTTGCTCTTTTCTTTGTTTCTTACTTTATTCCTTTCTTTCTTCATAGTCAGTCGGTTGTAGCAACCGTTTACGCCATAAATTGGTAAAATAACTAAACGTTCTGGCGTTTCTTTTTCCACCACTATTTTCCGGGCTTGTATTTTTATGTATATCGTTCCTCCATTTTAATCTATTTATTTTGCTCTATCTTTCTTTCTCCATCTTTTTCTTTTCGCTCTTTCTTTCTCTCGTTCTTTTCCTTTCTTTCTTTCTTTCTTTTTGCAACACTGATTTTCTGTTTTTCCTTTTAAAAAACAATTTTTTTTTAATTTTTTCCTTTGTTTGTGTTTTTTTTCGAGCTGTTTTGTCTTTCTTTCTTTCTTTCTTTCTTTCTTTCTTTCTTTCTTTCTTTCTTTCTTCAATTCTTTTTTCTTTCTTTCTCATTCTTCTTCAACTTCTTCTTCGCTTATACTTATCCTTTCTATTGTCTTAAAATACTTCAGAGACGCAAACCTTTCTTTCCTGTTACCCAACATACAATTAAATGCTTTTAATTGTTTTTCACTACACACAGATAAAATACCTGGCACGAAACTGTTCCTTGAAATATTTCAGTTTTCTCTCTTGTGATTTCACAGAATCTCTTTCCTTAATGGCCAAGTTTCACAAAACCTAACCACTGATTTCCCGTCTCTCAAGAAATTGGCTCCTTTCTTTCCGACTAGCTGTCCTTGTGACAGAAAAAAGAAGATTAACAACAACACAACGGAGTCATCGGATAAAAAAAACAACAACCTTAAAGTTTTTGGAGTTTATTATAACTCTTTCTTAAGGTAAAACGAGGCTAAATGGTCTTCCCTTGTGTATACAATTTACGTTCTTTTGATATTTCGAGTGTTAATTTTTCTTCTGTCCTTTTTATCACTTCTTCACTTTTACTTCACTTCACACTTGCGATGCTCGTTCCTTTATTTCTGTCGGTTCGCCCAGGCTTCTTGTCTACTTTTGCTTTGGTGCCTGTTCAATATATCAAAGTCTCGTGTTTCAAGACTGTGTCGTCGCTATCTTTTTCTTTTTGTTTGTGATTCTATCCTTCAAATCTGGAAATCTTTCCTGATTCTGTTCTTCAAGTCCGGAAGTGACTCTATTGTTAGAAACAATAAAACAAGAAGAAAAGAAGATTTTTATGCAGCAAGCGCCTCCTCTTTAAAAAGGTTTCCTCCCACACACACAATTCTTAAACAGCTTTACGAAGCTAAACGATCCTCCTGTTCTTTTCCCACTGGTTGGAGGCCCGAAAAGACTGGCCGAAGGGAGCATGTCCAGGTTTTAAGGTCCGGAACGGGGGTGGCAGGTTGGGGTGGGCTAAAGATATTCGGGGGCGACCGTGTAGGATTGGATAGCCATCGACGACACTTCCGAGGGGTACGAACTCTGTGTGTGGTAAGATGGTGTTAAGACTTTGTGTGGGAAGGGGGAGGAAGGGGAGGCGGTTAGACTGTGTGTGGGAAGATGGGGGTAGACTCTTGTGTGTGGATAGATGGGGGGAAATGGGGTAGGGAGGAAGGTAGACTTATGTGTGAGTAGATGGGGGTAGGGGGAGGATAGACTGTTGTGTGTGGGAAGAGAGATAAGGAGAGAGATAGAGAAATAGCGAGAGAGGCAAGGCGCAGGAAAAGGAGTATAAAAAGTGGGGGGAGGGGGGTGTAGAAAGATAGAGAAAGGAGAGAGGGGGAGAGAGGGGGAGAGAGGGTAAAGAGAGGGGGATAGAGAGATGGAGAGAGAGGAAAGATAGAAAGGAAGAGAGGGAGAGAGAGATACAAAAGAGGGGTAGGAGAAAGAAAGGGAGAGAATGGGAGGGAGTGTATGGGGTGGTGAGAATTAAGAGGGGGCAAAAGTATATGTGTGGGAAGTAGCGGGAGAGAGAGAGAGGGAGAGAGAGACAGAGAGACAGACAGACAGACAGAGACAAATAGAAAAGGAGAGAGAGGGAGAGAAAGGCAGACAGACGACAGACAGACAGAGAAAGAAAAGAGATAAGAGAGAGAGAGAGAGAGAGAGAGAGAGAGAGAGAGAGAGAGAGAGAGAGAGAGAGAGAGAGAGAGAGAGAGAGAGAGAGCGGGGGAGAGAGATAGAGAGCAGAGAAAGAAAGAGAGTTTTTAATTCACAGTACTTACTCTATTCTAATTTTGCTCTCAGTGCGGATAAGAGGAGAGGTCTGCGAGGAAGCCTATACATTCAAAGTTTCTTTTGCCCTCTTAAATTCTACTAGAAAGTGTGCAAACTCTTCTCGTTTAAAAGAGAGCGAAAGTGGATGACGGCCACTTAAGGCTCTGTTCATTCTGCAAGATAGTGAAGTCCCTTCACGTGGCATTCCCCTTAAAGAGTTCCCCAAATCTTGGACAAGATGTGGACCGCAAGGGGAAGAGGAGGGAAAGGTTGAGATGGACTAGGGGTGGATAGGAAAGGGAGCAGGTGGAGAAGCATGGACAAATTAAAGAAGCCTGAAGGGAATTTCAAAGTTTGGGGGAAAACGTGTTAAAGCGAGCCAACTTATGGCCTTGAAATTTGAACTCCACCACGTGCTATCACCCACAACTCAACAAAAAAAATAACACATTGTTAGTTTATATTGTCACTCACATTCCATCAAATCGGTGCTTTTGAGCGCCGGTGTCCTTTAGGTCTTTATTATTAATTCATTACCGTAATAACTATACAACTTCAGTGGTTAAAAATCCGGATTCTCGTCCATGTTTAGAACCAGGGCTTGAAGAAGGGAATACAATTTCTAAAATATTTACTAAATAAGGCGTTGCATGTTGTTGTTATTGTTCTTGTTGTTTTGAAGAAGAACTTCCACTATCATTAAACCTGATGTAGCTTACATGCTGGTTCGCTTTCATGCTCACCAGTTGTTAATGGTTTGCACAGTCCTTGTAAAATAAGCAGAACGTCTACTTTTTAAGCAACCAGCAATTTTAACGGCATTGATAAAGAATCAGAATTCTGGGTTCCCCAGAACGAGTCGTCAATGAACAACAAGCAACTTTCGAACGTAGAAAGGTGTGTGGGAGGCCTTACCGTTCACGCCCCCGAGACTCACAAGCGCAGCGCAATCGCTAAAATCAGGAGTGTGAATTTGAGTGGCTGGCTGCTTGGCGGCGACACGAGTTACTTCCCGTTGCATGCACGCGCGATAAGCTGTAAATACGTCCGTCTTGCTTTGGAACTTCTTGACAACTTGAACCGTCTTAATACGTTTTCTTCAGTTAGATTTCTGGAAATGTTATGTTTAAACCACGCAATTTCGGTTAAACTAACTTTTAAATCTCTATCTTTGTCATGTCCACTGCGCTACAAGTACAGTTTATTGGTAATGAAGAATCTACGATCACACTCCACGCTGCGCGGGTGAGACTAGCGGAGGCTTACGTTCACCTCTCCGCTAGCGACAAGAACTCGGCGAGCCTCAGCCACGCTGTGTCATGTCACTCTTGCCGCACATTATTTGTGATTCAGTTTAAAGTAGGCATAGTTTTAAGATTTGGGTTTGTGCAGACACATCTGGAAATACTTTGCAATAGTTAGAGGAAATCAGAGCGTGCAAAATGTCGGTCTGACCCTCTGTCTGTCGGTCCTTTGTAAGCTATAAAGTAGTTTGACTAAACTTCACGGGAACGTTACCTAGGTTAGTGGCCTGTCTCCCGTGCTATCATATTTGATCTACCGCAAAGGTCAAGGTAATTTTGTTGCCTAACACGTTTTGCTCAATATCTCAAACACGGTTAAACAGATGTTGTTGAGTTTTGGTAGTCAGTTACTTCAAATCATGGGTCATCTTCAATAGCAGTCCGGATGTCGGGGTGGGGAAGGAAGGGGATGGAGAGGTGGCGGTGGGAGTCGGGGGGGGGGGAGGGGGAAGAGTTGTCGGTCAATCCGAAATTTTACTTGTTTTTTTGTTCCCAACATTACTTTTTGTCCTTAACTCAAGAATAACTGAACCGAGACGAAATTCAAGATTTTTACTTAGCGAATACTTCAACTACTGTTTAGCATGTTAGATCATACTTATTTGTGCTTTTTCAAAGGTCAAGGTCATTTTGCTTCACTATTTTTAAGCACGTCTTGCCTATCCTATCCTATCCTATCCCGTAACTCGGAGGTCGTAGGGGCACCACAGATGATCGTTTAAGCAGCGTACTCCATCTTTTCCGGTTCTTAGCAACCCTGATTGTTTCGCTCAGTGTCAAACCAGTCCATTCTCGAATGTCGTCATCCAGCCTCTTTTTCGGTCTCCCTCTTCTTCTACCTCCTTGCACTGTGCCTTGCAGGATGGTCTTTGTAAGACCTGATGATCTGGTGACGTGGCCATACCATCGGAGTTTCCGTTTTTTTCACCAATGTGAGCAGGTCATCGAGTTGTCCAATGGCTTGTGTGATGGTCTGTCGCACTTCGTCGTTGGTGATGTGCTGGGTATAGGAAATGCCCAGAAGTCTTCTGTAGCACCTCATCTCCATGCTTTGTATTCTTTGTTGGAGATCTGCTGCTGTGAGGGTCCATGTTTTGCGATCTGCGCTGCATCTAAAAATGGGCTGATACGATTTGAAAACATGTTTGGCCTTGCAGATAGTTCAGATTGTGGCCGATATAATTATCCCATTTTTTGTTTTGCTTAATTAGTATAAAGCCGAGTCACAACATCGCAAATAAAATTAAAACTGTTGACAAAGTTTTTTTTCTTCTTCTATGTGTGCGAATGTCTGGAAATACATTTAAATGATTTGCTTTCTTTTTGTCTTAGCAGTGGCACAGTAGCGTCGTGGTTTGGACACACGCGTGAATTGTTTCATTAAGCAACGTCAAGCCCGGATGGTTTACCACTGAATTACATAATAATAATGACATGGCTTTTGATTAGAACCGGAAAAGTAAGGTACCGAAGAGGGAGGTGAGGGGGGAGGGGAAGGGAGAAGACGGGCACTGCCCTCATGAAGTTTGCCCAGAGAAAAAGGAGGCCCCTAAAGACCGAAACATTACGGAAACACCTTTCACCTTTAACTTTGCCTTAGACTTAGCATAGCGTAGTTTAGTTTAGTCTATATGTGTCTTTGATTAGTTAAATTGAAATCAGCTTACGTTAGTTTAATTTTGTTTTGTTTCAATTCACTTAGATCAGTTTAGTATAGTTACGTTTCGCTTGCTTGATTGACTGATTGGTTTAATGATTCAATCTTTGTTGGGTGACGGATTGAAAAGTGTAGAGAAGGACCAGAGAGATTTTTGTCTTAATATTCAGCGAGGGCAAGATGGTGCTATTCAAAAAAGCTGAAGAAAGTTGAAGCCAAAATTCAAGATTGTTTTAGAAACTCGTGAGACCATAGTTGCATTAACCCAGTGGAATGGGTCCGTGATAGTAAAGCGGTAATGGGTCCTCGGTCGCACAGCGGTAGCAATCCTATCCATCATAACACAGATACAAGAATGGTGAAACCTCTAATGCTATTGATAATCCACTCTACTCGTTTAATGCCCATGCGCTTGAACCAAAAGGTAGAATCTGTAGGTTATGATCCAGACAAGAACGGGAAGACGCTGCCTGAGGGTAGTAGACGGACCTATTCCAAGTTTTTAATCTCCTTTACTTTGGCCGCAACTATTAGTTGTCATTAGGCTAGTCGCCATTTTATATAGCCTATCGATCCATCTTCCCCCATTTAACCCTTTGATTAAAAAAACCCACCCAACTATTTATGTTATTTTAACAGGGTTCTATTTAATGCGTTGACTGTTTTGGTGTTTTACGCGCTTTGAGCAGATATGTTGCCGGATATGTACGCTTTACACTATTATATTCTTATTATTGATCAAAGTAAATTAACATTCAAGGTTGAAACTGGTTTCAAGGGCATGGGTGGATGTACGTGTGGGAGAGAGAGAGACGGAGCGAGTATGTGCGTGTGTGGGTGGGTGGTGGGTAGGGAGAGTGTAGGTGTGTGTGTTTGTTTTGTGCGTGTTTCTTTGTGGTTTGTTTTGTTGGTCAGAGTGAGTGCGGGTTTGTGAATGAATAAGGTTAGGGTTGGAGACAAAACAAAAAGTGACTGAAAGGGCAGAAAGAAGATGAAGAAAGAAAGACAGCGACAGATCTTTCACATGAAATGCGTTACGTTAGAACCAAACCATCGATTATTAAGAAAAAAAACCAGGGGTAGATAAATTATGTTACAGGCGGTCAACTCATCGACTAAAGAATGAGGTTATCCTTAATGGACACCAATTCGCAGGCTTTGTTTGCCTTTATCAAAAACGATTCTATCACATTGTGGATTTTTTATATAATGATTGGGCTGATCGTGCTGCAAAATTGGGTGCTTTAAATATTAATTCTATGTCAGTTACAATAAATCTATCTCCTAAAGATATTCAAAACAATATTGAAAACGATATTGTAAAGAAACTTGAGTTCAATACCAACTATAAAAGAATCTTCGTGGAATTCCCAAATCAGTTTCATCTATGGCAAACAGAATATTATTGAATTCGATTAAAACCAAATATTGTAAAAATGTTAATTACATTTGTGACGAATTCTTAACTGTAAAACATATATGATTTGATTGTATTCACTTTTATCCCATTTTGCACCCCGAAGTAAATAAAATAACATCAGTTAAAAACTTTAACAATGATTTAAGTGTGGGATTGGCAAAAGCTTTCATCAATTCTCCAGTCGCTCGTTGTGTTTAACTGACATTGTTACTTATGTTTTAATGCGGTTATAAATTGTGTTTGAGTGTATGTGAGAGAGATGGGGATAGTGCGTGTGCTTATGTTATGTTCTTCCAGGACTTTGTGGAGCATTGTCCTTTGTCCGGTTCTTGTAGCGGTCACTTGTTGTTCAATCACTTGACTTATTTTATGGGCTTTTGGCCTAAGTGGGTGGCATACTTTAGTTTTAAACTTGTGATCTTTAAAAACTGTATCAATCTGATTTTTAAAACTGTTCAACGACGAGGCGTCTGCAATGTTGCTGTGGAGCATGTTCCATGTGTCTACCACTCTGTTCGTAAAGAAATGGCGTCGCATATCTGTTCTGCTATAGTGCTTTTTGAGTTTCAACTTATGGCCTCGAGTGCGAATGTCCGGGTTGTATTCGAAAGGAGACTCACTGTTATACATTCCATGTTTGGGTGTGCATGTGTGTCTGTTTACATTCGTGAGTTTGAATGTGTTATATGGTCTTTATCATCTTGATAAGAAGAAACAAAAACTGTAATAAAACCAACCAACCATTAAAAAAAACGAGTTTATCCAAACCTTTGCATTGTTGTTACGTAAGACAAATACACATTTCGCTCAAACCCACCGCTATCTTTTGAATATTGCATTTCTATTCTGACAGGGAATGGTTTTTTTCTCCATTTGAATGATCGGTTCCACAATATCATACCCGTGTAACCGTGGACAGTATTTCTGAACGAACCACGCAGTTTCACAATTATGTATTATTTGTCTTGAGTAGGGTAGAGGGTCTATTGTATCAACCTAAAACGAAAATCTTTTCCGAGCAACTTATTTTTATTATGGGTTACGCGATCCGCCTCTCACTGGCTTTGGTGGATGTAATTTTACCTCAGGATGGTCGCGTGGTTAACGGTTGCTATTAATAGGCAGAAAAAACTACGGGATGTATTGGGTTTAAACATAAATATACTTTCGAAAGTGTATATGTTTTTGTTGTGGGCCTATATTTTTCAGTGGCGCAACATACCCGCGGAACTGCTTCAAGCAGGAGGAGAAGCGATGATTGACACACTCACCATTATCTGTAACAAGATCTGGTAGTTTGGGGAGTGGCCTACACCATGGACCCAGTCGGTTGTCATCACTCTTCCCAAAAAAGGGTAACCTTTAGGAGTGTGAAAATTACCGCACCATCAGCCTCAACAGCCATTCCAGCAAGGTCCTCTTGAAAATAATACTCAACAGGTTGAAATCCCAAGCTGAACAAATCATAACTGAAGAGCAAGCAGAATTCATGGCAGGGCGAAGTACCACTGAACAGATTTTCAACCTCAGAATAATCTGCGAGAAATACCTACAGCACCAACAACATCTATATCATGTGTTCGTAGACTTCACAAAGGCGTTTGACCGAGTCTGGCATGCAGCTCTGTGGGCAACCTTGAGAGTGTACATCAGCCATAAACTTATTAAAATCATCAAAAGCCTGTATGACAAGGCTACCAATGCAGTTCTCCAGAACAGCGCCATCGGAAACTGGTTCAGAACAACAATCGGTGTGCGTCAGGGATGCCTACTCTTTCCAACACTCTTCAACATCTTCCTAAAGCACATCGTGTCAGATGCCCTTTCAGATCACGAAGGCACAGTCAGCATATGGGGAAGAGCAATCTCCAACCTTTGTTTTGCGGATGATACTGATGGATTGGCTGGAGAGGAGCAAGAACTTGTACAGAGGCTTGCCACCACCTCCAGAACCTATGGAATGGAAATAAGTGCAGAGAAGACCAAAAATGATGACCAACAACACCAATGGCATCAACACGGACATCAAAGTCCAAGGCCAATCCCTCAGCGCAGTGCATAGCTTCAAATATTTATGAGCCATTGTATCAGACAATGGGTCCCGACAGGAAGTCCTCTCCTGGATCGCACAAACAACTGCTGCCCTGGCGAGGTTGAAGCCAATTTCGAAAGACGGGACCATCAGTCTACATTCCAAGGTAAGACTGCTGCGCTCCCTTGTCATCTCCATCTTCCTATATGCTTGCGAAACATGGACCCTCACGGCAGATCTCCAACGAATAATACAAAGCATGGGGATGAGGTACAACAGAAGACTTCTGGGCATTTCCTATACCCAGCACATCACCAACGACGAAGTCCGACAGACCTTCACGCAAGCCATTGGACAAAACGATGACCTGCTCACAGTGGTGAAAAAACGGAAACTCCGATGGTCACCAGATCATCAGGCCTTGCAAAGACCATCCTGCAAGGCACAGTGCAAGGAGGTAGAAGAAGAGGGAGAACGAAAAAGAGGTGGAAGGACAACATTCGAGAATGGACTGGTTTGACATTGAGCGAAACAATCAGGGTTGCTGTGGACAGGAAAAGATTGAGTACGCTGGTTAAACGATCATCTGTGGTCGACGACCTCCGAGTTACGGGATAGGATAGGATAGGATAGATGATGATGATGATGATGATGATGATGATGATGATGATGATGATGATGATGATGATGATGATGATGATGATGATGATGATGATAATGATAAGAAGAAGAAGCAAAAGGACGACAACGGTGGCTTTGAAAAACGTTTCGCCGTTGTACCAGAAATTTAATTCGTCACGCTCGTACCGTGCGCTATGGAAGGAAGAGTTAGACTAAACGACAAAAAGACATAGCAGAAGAAACAGGAAGCATGGCATAGCCGCACTGCCGGGAGCCATTATCTATTGTAAACGGTGCGCATTTCGTAATGTATTGCAGCCTTTTGGGAACGTGGCTGTTATGAAATATTGCTGATTGCAGTCACTGTGGGCATAAAGACAGGCTGGGGAAAAGATTGAACTGACAGTGGAATAAACTAATGTTAATACTAGAAGTAATACTAATGTTGCCAAGTACAGAGAAGTACCGCCACTCTAAACAGTGCTCTGGCGGGAAGTTGTTTATAAACCACCTCCCCACCAGTCCTGTATGTGTGTGTGTGTGTGTGCGTGTGTGTGTGTGTGTGTGTATTTGAATTAAGCCACTAGTCATGGGTTATTCTTCAAGGACTAAGGCATTCTTTCGGATGAAATTGCGGCTAGTGACTTTGGTCACTGAAGGCTAGGACGCACAACACAGTTTCCAAACGTCAGGTTCGAACCCAAGATGCGAACGTGCTGCAAGCTGCAAGGCTGGCCCGCAGTGTAAAGCCATTTATCTCAGAATTCCATCCAACTATAAACATGGCAATGGCCATTGCGGGTGCTGCGGACCTAGGTATGAGTAAGATTAGCAGCGTTGATGATTTATTGTGTCGCACCTTGACCTTAGACCTTAGAGATTTGTGGACAGAGAGAGAGAGAGAGAGAGAGAGAGAGAGAGAGAGAGAGAGAGAGAGAGAGAGAGAGAGAGAGAGAGAGAGAGAGAGAGAGAGATTGAGATTTCAAAAATAAAAGGAAGAAAAATGGGAAGTAAACAGCCGTGCAGATCCATTGCGCCCATTCCCTATACGCAGAGGACTATTATAATTATCTTTAAAGCTAGCCGAGTTGGCGCAAAATGTATCAATCACGTCGCAGATGAACAAGATTAGAGGATTGCACATTCAAAGCAAAGGGCCTGCTGGTGTTTGCATGCTAAAATCAAACCAGCTTGGAAGCTCGAGCTGACGCCGCCAGGGATTCAAACCACAGAGGCTATGTAAATTTCGCTGTGTCTCTGCAGAACGAGGATCATACAGCATCAACATGATGTGCAATTTACCAGAGATCTTCCATTTCAAAGTTGAAAACTTGTGAGAATCTGTGAGACAGAAAATAAAGTATTGCCATAGAGTTCCCTTCCTCCCTTCCTCCCCCCCTCCCTTGAAAAGAAAAAAAAATGAATTCCTTCATCCACCTACGCATCCATAATAATTATGCATCCTTTATTTATTTATTTTTAAACTGGAATGAGTACACATTGTTTTAATTTATAAATTTTTTAAAATGTACAACAAAGGACAGAACACATGCCAACGTTTACATAGTACTTCCGTTCCGTTGATGCCATCCTACTCCTATACCTGTTTTATTGTCATTGTATTTTGTATTAGTAAATATCTTGTAGTGTTTGTTTGTTTTTCATGTAAATTATTGTTTTAGTATAAATAGGTGCAGCAAGCCTCATACACTTTAACCAAATAAAACAACAGGAATTCCCAATCACTGTCGAACTGAATCAAGGCCTTTACCAACTGTTCACTATTTTTTTTGAAGAATCAATACTATATCATTGCTTATAACTATACTTCAACTCGTTAGGCATGGGGCACACATAGCCTACTTATCAATCTCAGGCTTTGTGCAAAAAGCTGCGAGCGCTGAAACGATTACAGTAGTTATGGTACTAGTAATAAAAGCTACTGCTAATTTCATGAGGGAAGAGGTTTCTACTACAGATGATATAGGAAGGGGCAGAGAAAAAAGGACAGACTACTGACCCAAGGGATTATACTCCAGACGTTGACCTGACTGTTTACCAGCGCCTCCGTATTTACGTAGCCTACTTCTTTTTTTTTTAAATGGTAAAGCACATATACAGATCTGTACGACGGCAGGAATAGCTGAGTGGTTTATGACGCAAGCTTTGCGTAGGCGCTTCTTGGGCGACGTGGGTTTTTGATCCCGATTTAATTAATAATTATAACCATAGTTTTTTGCATCCTATACTGTCTGATCTATTGAAGGATAGACACCTCGATACTAAGGACAAGGTGGTCCGTGGTACAAGCTTTATGTAGCCCTGCCTGCTTCATGGATGGCGTGGATTCGATCCTCTTGGGGGCAGTGCGTTGCATCCTGACTTCACCAAAGAAGTCATGTACAGAAATCTGTATTCACAAACACTACACAGAAAATTTGGCTTGTCGCTTTAATATACATTAGCCTTATGAGAGATAGAGATTATTGGATGTAAACGCCATGAAGTATCAGCCTCTCTCTTTTCTCTTAAAATATACGCTTTTTGAGGATCTTAACGTCACACTCTTCACTCATTCCTTACTCGCCTTATCTCTTAAAATATATGCCATGGACCCAGTCGTTGTCATCACTCTTCCCAAAAAAAGGTAACCTTCAGGAGTGTGAAAATTTTACCGCATCACCAGCCTCATCAGCAATCTAAGCAAGGTCCTCCTGAAAATAATACTCAACAGGTTGAAACCCCAAGCTGAACAAATTATAGCTGAAGAACAAGCAGGATTCAGGGCAGGGCGTAGTACCACTGAACAGATTTTCAACCACAGAATAATCTGCGAAAAATACCTACAACACCAACAACATCTCTATCATGTGTTTGTAGACTTCAAGAAAACATTTGACCGAGTCTGGAGTGCAGCTCTGTGGGCAACAATGAGAGTGTACAACATCAGCCTTAAAATTCTTGAAGTCATCAAAAGCCAGTATGACACAGCTACCAGTGCAATCCTCCATGACAGCGCCATCGGAAACTGGTTCAGAACAACAATCGGTGTGCGTCAAGGATGCCTACTCTCTCCAACACTCTTCAACATCTTCCTAGAGCGCATCATGTCAAATGCCCTTGCAGATCACGAAGGCATAGTCAGCATAGTAGGTTGAGCAATCTCCAAACTCCGTTTTGGGGATGACATTGATAGATTGGCTGGAGAGGAACAAGAACTTGAACAGCTGGTACAGAGGCTTGACACCACTTCCAGAGCCTATGGAATGGAAATAAGTGCAGAGAAGACCAAACTGATGACCAACATCAGCAAGATCAGAAACCTTATCCATAAACAGATAAAGAGATAAATTAATAACTAACTTTGCTAGAATTAAATATACGATTCACAGGATGCTACACGAAAACATCACACTTTCAGGTAAGGTAGGTAGATTAAAGTCCCGCGTCACACAAGCGAATAGGGGACTGGGAAGGGGGGGGGGGGGGTGGGAATCGGGAAGAAAGAATTCAAACACTGTTTAGAGAACAGAGTGTTACAATATTTACCATTCTTACCGCAGTTGGGATGACTATAAGTATAAGTGTTTGTAAACGTGTGTAAATGTATGAGGAATAATAAGATCTGATCAGATCAGATTTCTTTATTTAAAGTCTTTTCATTTATAACACTACCTACAAAAACATTATGAATAATAGGAGATAGACAAGAGTATTGAATGATGTTACGATTGGTTTTATTATGAGACGTAATCATGTATGGTAAAGAAAAGATTATTTTATTGAGTTATTTCCCTTGATGATTGTTATTATTTTTAATTCCAATGTGATTTGAGTCTGCGCATTTTGATGCATATTCGAAATGGATTCACTAGTATTTTATCACTCTTTCATGGTATTTTGTTGTGAGGAGACGT
>CM072511.1:119109157-119211657 GCA_036898135.1 Oncomelania hupensis | reverse complement strand
AAATGCAGGTAAAGGTATGACGATGATCACGACGACTACTTCGACGACGACGACGTTGATGATGAAGGCGAAGAAGATGATGATGATGGTGACGACAACGACGACGACGATGATAATGATGACGACGGCGACGATGATGATGACTAGCATAACGCCACTTCTATTGCTCATAATACTTAAGATGCCCAGGGCTGATCTTCTGTACTACGCACCATACCTTCGCTGTAAAGTAATAGATTTTTCCAAAACGCTTTAGTGATTCAAGGGAAGCAACCTCTCTCTCTCTCTCTCTCTCTCTCTCTCTCTCTCTCTCTCTCTCTCTCTCTCTCTCTCTCTCTCTCTCTCTCTCTCTCTCTCTCTCTCTCTCTCTCTCTCTCTCTCTCTCTCTCTCTCTCTCATTTTATAGTGCATTTTCCTACAAGAGCGTGTTTAGGGATTAAACTGTTTATATAGGCATGTTATTTTTCAACAGCGTTCACTTCAATAAAAACGTAACGGTATTATTTTGAAGAAGAAGAAGAAGAAGAAGAAGAAGAAGAAGAACAACAACAACAACAACAACAACAACAACAACAACAACAACAACTACTACTACTACTACTACTACTACTACTACTACTACTACTACTACTACTACTACTACTACTACTACTACTACTACTACTATTTTTTTAATATTATCTTTATTTGAATGCATTTCTTACACTTAATTATATTTTATTTAAAAAAAAAAACTTTCATTCTCTTGAATTGAGTTGCTTGTCTTTATTTTACTGTATACATTGCTTTCATTCTATACATTTAATTTTATTGACATTACTTTTGTTTATTCTCTCAAATTATGTTTCATTTTTCAATATATGTAATTCTAGTTAATTCAGTGAATATATTATTATTATTTATTGTATTAATTACAATTAAAAGATTGAAAACTATAAATTTGTTCTTCATGAAACAAGCTACATGACAAATTAATTGTATACATCTATTTTTATTAAAATTTTATAAATTTGTTTGATTATATTTATAAATAATATGCACTCTAACGCTGCATAATTTCTGCAATATTTAGCAATGTTTTAACAGACAGAATGAAGGTCTAATCAGTCTCGCGCGCCAAAGGGAAATGGGGAGTAACTCGTCCCGACAAGCTGTTGCTGCCCATAACCTGTCCAACTTTCGTTACACAGGCTTATGAAGGAGTCGACTATCTTGGTATTGATAGTCTTTGACGTACATGTAGATACGAAACTTTTCAGGACACCGAGTGTTTTCTCCGGGTACTCAGGTTTCCTCCCTCACTTCATTAATGATATTGGATGTCGTCTATCTAAATTTTCGCAATTAAAATTCGATTTCCTTTCCGTCTTGTGATAGCAACTTGCTTTTACACCACAAGTTTGATTGATGAATGTGAGTTTGTTGTGTAGGTGAGAGTGTGTGGAACATTTGAGCCTGTATGTTAGCTACATATCGCCGCGTTTTGAGTCTGATTTAGGAATAAGGCTCGTAATAGCACCCATTAGTAGCAGTAGTAGTAGTAGTAGTAGTTGTAGTAGTAGTAGTAGTAGTAGTAGTAGTTGTAGTAGTAGTAGTAGTAGTAGTAGTAGTAGTAGTAGTAGTAGTAGTAGTTGTTGTTGTTGTTGTTGTTGTACTTGTCGTAGTAGTAGTAGTAGTAGTAGTTGTTGTTGTTGTTGTAGTTGTAGTAGTAGTTGTTGTAGTAGTAGTAGTAGTAGTAGTAGTAGTAGTAGTAGTAGTAGTAGTAGTAGTAGTAGTAGTAGTAGTAGTAGTAGTAGTAGTAGTTGTTGTTGTAGCAGTAGTAGTGAGATCAACGGCCTGCCTTCATTGGAAGGTTCGTGAAGGTTCAAAATCTTTTTTTTTTTTTGGGAGGTTTTCAGATCCCGAACCTAGATTGCTGACCCTTTTGGACAAAAAGAGGTTCCTTACGCCCCCGTCAGGTCTGGAGGCTGAACTCTTTTCACACATGCGCTGTCTTCGACGCATTGTTGGCATCACTTGACAGGACAAAGTGGCAAACAACGAAGTTCTCAATGATTGATTGATTGATTTATTGAGGTGATTTAGGTCCAGCGGATGGCTGCATTCCGAGCCAAATCAGGACCTTTCTCAATAGCGACTCTACGGAGAGCTGGCTCAAGGAAAACGACTCACCGGCGCGGCAGACCCCAGCTGCGCTACAAGGACGTATGCAAAAAGAGACCTGAAGGCTTTGGAAGTTGACCTTAAGATTTGGGAAGCTGTTGCTTCAGACAGATCGACGTGGATAGAGGCAATGCAGAAGGGCATTTCCCACTTTGAACAAGAACTTACTCGGCAGTCGGAGGCAAATGTTCGTTTCAATTAAGCTTCAGACTTAACTTTGGTGTTTCATTCTTTTTGGCTTCAAAAAAAAAAAAAAGACTCCTAG
Organism: Oncomelania hupensis; assembly: GCA_036898135.1. Classification (NCBI taxonomy): domain Eukaryota; kingdom Metazoa; phylum Mollusca; class Gastropoda; order Littorinimorpha; family Pomatiopsidae; genus Oncomelania; species Oncomelania hupensis. The sequence continues at coordinate 119,209,229 of CM072511.1, read as the reverse complement.
TCAGACAGCCAGACCAGTGTCAGCCTCCGCTTGCTCGCAGTGTTGGAGGAACTGCCACTCTCGCATTGGCCTTTCCATTCACTCTAGACGCTGTACTAGGACCAACACCTAGATGCGTAACTCCATGGTCTCTCGAGACCGACGGATGCTTACTACTACTACTACTACTAGTAGCAACAGCAGCAAGAGGGGCCGGGTAGCTCAGTTGGTAGAGCGTCTTACTAGTAACCGAAAGGTACCTGGTTCGAATCCCGGATTGGCCAATTTGTGACCATATTATTTTCCCCTTACCATCAACTGGTTCGCTGGTGTCAGAATAATGTGACCAGTAGTCGCCTATACGCTTCGGTGTCGTGTGACTATAATCTACAATTACACATTTAGCAGCAGCAGCAGCAGCAGCAGCAGTAGTAGTAGTAGTAGTAGTAGTAGAAGTAGAAGTAATAGAGTAGTAATAAATACGATGGTAATGCGGCAGATGTGTGTGGGGAGTGGGTGCGAGAGAGAGGGTTATATGTGTGTGAGAATATGTATGTAGGATATGTTTGTGTGGGAGTGGAGGTGGGGGTGGAGGGAAAGGAAGTGGAAGTGATTAATATGTCTTTGTCTTTGCGTTTGATAGAAATCTAGTATCTTATTTCTGAGATGAGGAACACACATACGCACACGCACACACAAACACACACACAAAACATTTTTTTTTTTGGGGGGGAGGGGGTATGTGTGTCCCGTCGCTCTCGTTTATCAGCACGCAAATGGCTGACTGTGATGGAAGTCATTCGGACTTTTATCTCTGTATGGTCCAATAAATTACGCAAAGACTAGCTCTTAAGTTTCCATGAGCTGTTGTCACCTGTAATACCATCTTAACAGCCAGTTGGCGTTTTTGTGGCCCATTGAGGAAGTTCAGAAGATCTTTTATTAAAAGCGACCAAAGGAAGCCCTGCCCTACTGGAAACTGTACACCGACACATCGACTATTCTTGCTCATTTCCGATTACTCCGCTCTCTCGTTGGACCGCATTTCTCCTCCTACAAGTGTTTGATCGCGGCTAATCTAGTTGTTTCATTATCGATTTTAAATATCCGTTTACAAGGTACAATTTTTGATCAACCTTCGATAGTTGTACCCTACTTTCTGTTACTTTCACCATTACGTTACCACTCGTGGCGGTTTAAAAAAAATCTGAATGGTTGGATGCCTGTTGAGCTTGCGCACGGTTTTGGAGGGAAGATTGAAACCCACAGGTTGGTTTATACTATAAAGCAATTTGGAAACAGTCAGTGTTTCCTAGTATTCCTAAGTATCCAGAAGTCTCCTATTGCCTCCAACCTCTCCTACTCCACCTCCCGAAACCCTCCCCTCACTCCTATTCACACTTTTCTGCTATCCTATGCACCAACGGGAATCCCCTCAATGAAACATACTTCCGGTTTTTTTTCTCCGCGTGTTTTAGTGAGTTATTTCCAAATATTCAAGAATAATAACATGTGTCACTGGCCACCTGTATCGTACCCTCACATATTTTTATTTTTTTTGCTGCAGTTTATTATCCCTTTCTATCGCCAGTGGCGCGCCTAAACCCTACCTACCTAACATTATTTGTGAATTTTTGAAAAATATTCGGAAAAACATAACGCCCAGATGCTGGCTCGAACCCACACCTGTCAGGCGCCATTGGTTTCTGGCTTGTGGACAAGGCAAGTTAGTCCCGCCTTAGCCCACTTGGCCACAACGCTCGCCTAACATAGTCAGTTACTTCGTGTTTTGTGAAGGTTGCGACGGCGAAGCTATGGAAAACTACAAGAGTCTTCAGGTCCTGTTTCACTTTCTGTCGATGATCGACGCACCTCCGAAGTCGCCACAAATACAGGCCTCTACGATTGTTTTTTGCATCCTTTCACTGAGCATGTACTTCCTCCACCGTTTTTATACTTATCCCACTCGTTTTCTGGCTCTAACAATCGTCGTTTTCGGCAATTTGCCATATTTAAAAGTCACGCATCAAGCTTTGATAAAAGCAAAACAAGCTAGACCGGAACTTGGTTTCATGCTAACCTCGTTTTAATTTATAATGGCGATACCCACGAGTTTTTATGAGAGGTGCCGGAAAGTTGTGAATAGTGGTATTCGCAATCCAGGATGCCAGGTGAAGTCAAAAGATAAGAACAGTAGGAAAAATGATCATTTTAAGTCCCAGATAAGGAAATCTTACCAATGACTGTCTCAATCAGCACTAACAAAAACAGTACATACAACAATTCAACAGAATAATATATTACATATATAGCAGAAAAGGAAGAAAAAAAACACTCAAGAATAATTACTGAACGGAAGCCACACTGTGACTACAGATTAAAATCGCGCAGTATGTGGGCCAATTGTGGAATTATATAGTAGAGATGTCTAGCGGCTTATCCATACAACGCCCCAGGACCGTAATTAAGAGTATTCGTATTGGCGGGAGGAAAAAGGGAATATGCATTAAGAAAATACCAAACAGCCTTGCAGGAGTGACGATATGGTTTTCCGTGTTCCTGTAACCAGAAAACATTATTTAAGTTGTTTGACACAATGATTCCACCTTATTCTATTGTATGCATCAGAGGCATGGAGCTTGGTAGTCAAAAAAGATCCAACAGAAAATGTGCATTTATTTGCATGTAAAAGAATCCTAAATGTAGCAGCAAGAACCCCAAATAAAATGGTGTATAGTGACTCGGGAAGACACTCATTAAGATTAAATGGTAATATCAAAGCTTTGAAATACTGGTTCAGGCTGTTGAGGATGGATTGACACTCGGCTCCCAAAGCTAGCGTATCGGATGTGTACCATGTACAGTAATGGAAAACATAAATGGGCGTCTGAAATAATAATAATAATAATAATAATTACTGTATTTATAATGCGCTTATCTTATAATAATTATAACTCTAAGCGCGCACTCACAACTCACGCACGCATGTGCACGCTTTAGACAATGACACATGTAACAATTACGCAAAAAATACATTCACTCAAATATACTCATACCACAAACAGACCAGACACTATATGCAAGAGACAGCTGGCGATGGGGTGCGTAGTGAGGTCATAGTGTTAGAACTGCTTGAAAAGGTAAGTTTTGAGGGCAGACTGGAAGGAGGTGGGAGAGGGTTTCTGACGGAGAGAGAGTGGAAGAGTATTCCAGATGGATGGGCCGTAGACAGAGAAAAAGCGGGACCCGAACGTGCTGAGTTTGGAGCGAGGAATGCGGAGGCGGAGAGGGTCGGAGGCAGAGCGAAGAGAGCGAGAGGGAATGTATGGGTGAAGTAAGTCAGAGAGATAGAGAGGAGCGGAGTTGTTGAGGGACTTGTAGCAGAGAGACAAGGTCTTGTATTGAATGCGTTGGGAGATGGGAAGCCAGTGTAGGGCTTTGAGCAAGGGAGTGACGTGGTCAGATTTCTTCTTTCTGAGGACGAGGCGGGCAGTATTGTTTTGAACGCGTTGGAGAGGGAGAGTGGTGGAGCGGGGAAGGCCGGAAAGAAGGGAGTTGCAATAGTCGATGCGAGACAGGATGAGGGAGACAGCAAGTTTGGTGGCAGCTTCAGTGGTGAGGTCTCTTTGAAAAGAACTGGCTTTGCCTTCTTGTGGCTGTCCCAAGGCGTAGGTCATGAGAAGAAGCTTATTTATCAATTTAAATAGACGTATGGACATCAACGAAAAAGACTTGAATTCAGCCTTAAAGGATAGTAATAGGTCCAATCAGTACAGGCGGATTAAGACCAACTTGAAGACAGAAATATACTTGGACTGTAAAAGTGTTTACGATTGGGGCTAAGTATCAGTAACCCGAAAGTACACAAGAATAGATACGTCATACAGTATGTATCAAATGACTGTCCTCTCTGCCCCGGTGATGAAGAAACGGAGCTGCACATGTTGTATGTTTGTCACATGTATAACAGATTTCGTCCGAAAACATGTCAAGAGGTAAACGTTTTTAATAAGGAAAGACATTTTGATCAGCTGTTGACATGCATGGATGAAAGAATAATCAGACAGACTGCATGGTTCATTTACAAATGAAAGACAAAAGAGGATTAGGCAGGAGGCTGTTCACATTAAATATTTCGTGTTTGGAAGTCTTGTGTAAGCTTACATAAGTCTATAAGCGAGTGTGAGTTTGGCAAAAGTGTGAATGCAAATAATGGATAAATGAAGTAATAAATATTGAGTTTAGATCTGCAAAATAACGTGAATGAGAAATATGTTATAATTATCAGTCTTTATGATCCACTATAGTCATCCTATCCTATCTTATCTTATCTTATCCTATCCTATCCTATCTTGCAACTCGAAAAAAAAACAGTGAGGGTGCCGGGGGTTTCAGTATAAATAGTATCCCCACTTTCTGGAAATTTAGTGTTTAAATTCCCACTGTCGCTGTCTTTCTCCTTTGTTCTTTCTCATTCCTACTCTGTTCTATCATTCTACTATACTATCTTCTTCCTCGCTAGACCAGTCACCTACTTTTTTTCTTGAAAACTCTTCCGGGACAAATTAAACTCCTCATTTGTGTGTAAGGGTCTATTGGATCAGCTTGGGAATATTGGACGCTTTCTGCCAAATGGTCACTGGGGCTTCCTATGATGTTATTATTTGGCAATGTAGGCATTTTATATGTGTGTGTTTTGTTGATATTTTATAATGATGTTTGTATTCTATTTTGTTTTTTGTAAACGGGGGTTCGATAAATTAGAGTATAGCCTCAGCGTACCCTGCGTGGGATGCCTTTATTTTAAAGTGACCGGCTGTTGGATTGTCTTCAGTGTTACCATTACGGTTGTTTCGGCAGATCTTTTATGCGGATCAGGGGTGAGTCCTCTTTCAGCGAAGTTGTGGTCTTGATTTTGTGGTCCTTATTCGCTCTTTCCAGTCCGCTGGACCCTGTAAGCAATGAATAACCAACCTGTAACTCGAAAGTCGTTGGGGCACCACAGGTGATCGTTTAACCAGCGTACTCCATCTTTCTCTGTCCTCAGCAACCCTCATGACTTCGCTCAGGGTCAAGCCAGTCCATCTCGAATGTTGTCCTTCCACCTATTTTTCTGTCGCCTTTTTCTTCTGCCTCCTTGCACCGTGCCTTTCAGGATGGTCTTTGCAAGACCTAATGCTTGTTTGCACAAATCGAAAACAAAAGTTTAGATCCTATTCCTGTGCTAGTATTGGCTTGTGACTGAGACAACTTGCGAACATACTTGTATTTTGATTGACTGTAATAGAGCGGATGGGGATGAGAATAATGATTTAAGATATAGATCCTTTTAAAAATAATTTAATCTCTGTATTGTATTTACTACAGTTGGCTGTAACGTCACTTTCATAATTATATTTGTGACTCCTACGCATGTGAGGTTTTATATTGATATTTTCCTTTATTTGTCTATTTCAGTGTTACCGGCCTCAGAGTAAGGTGATAGCCACAAAATAGCGAGAACCTCCAGAAGTCCTGCAAAAGATGTCCTTAAAATCCTATGAAGTGAATAAATTGATACCGAGTTGAATTTTATGCATACTGCTTACATGTAGGTAATCTACCAGGCAATCGCTCTCTCTTTCTCTCTCTCTCTTTCTCTCTCGCTCTCTAGCGAGGTGCAAACTAAAACAGCTAAAGAGTCTTCATATAGGTGCAATAAAGATACTTTATAATAAGTTTTATTATAATGTTACAACTAAAGAAAAATATAAAGAACTCCGAATATTACCACTTCAAAGCACAAGTTTATATTCAATTAGCTGTCCTTTTGAAACAAATCACACACGGAGAAACACATTGTTACGTTGAAACGCGTACGAAAGTATGTCGGAAGCGTGTACGATAGATCTAATCGTTTCGATTTGCAAAGTATTCAATAATGGAGTTTATTTACCTTTGATTTGAGTTTGCATTGTTGTTAGGAGAGGCTTTGTATATACGTTGATAATTTTCGTTAGTCGATATTGTTGTAGAATCTTCTGGATCGGCTTGTTTACTATCGATCGAAGATTCGGGATAATTGTAGAAATTTGAAGGAACGATCCGGAAGGAGAAGAAATGTGTAATGACGTAAGCCAGTGATGACGATCTTTAGTTCGATTGGTGGCAGTGCGTCATTTCTACCATGTACCAAATTGTTCCAGAAAAGAGAGAGGTTATTTAATCGTGTGCCGAGTTGCTGTTGAGAGAGTAAAGTTGTTGATAGTGATTTGGAGAGTTGCTGTGAAAGTTGTTGAGTTGAATTGAGAATTGTATGCAGTTGTTGATGTGTGCTGAATAAAAGTGGAAAACTTCATACGTCGGCTTTGTGACTTGTATGCTGTTTGGACGGGTTGCGTGAATAAACGAATCTGAGTTACACCTTATCAGGAATTCAGCATTGGGGCTGAATCGGATACTGATAAAGAAAAACACCAACATCGAATTGAGTGTAACATTTTGGGGGTCAAGCCGCGATTCACGCCATAGCCAAGGGTTCAACTGCTACAACAAGCGACTCAACGTTACGAGAGGCAGTCATCGAGGGTAGCCGCCAACGAGTTGCGTCGAGAGGGGCCAACATACTGGGACTACATCACCGATAGGTTCGGGTTGACTGCAAGGGCGTGTAGTCGCCGAAGAGTTGCTTCGTGAGCGAACAACAGAGCGGGACTACGTGGCTGCCGCAGGACTACGTCGAGGGACAGTCTCGGAGCTACATCGCCAGTGTTACAGAGAGCGGCGAGCGGAAGTCGCGTCTACTTCAGCACAGGAGCGTATACATCAACACCAGCGTGGTGCAGCGTCGCATACGACGAGGACAGCGGGGCCTGCGTCAACGAAGGCGACTAGTGACAAGCATCAGCGCTACTGCAGAGAGCGTGCTGTTCTAGAACAGTCTAGAAAGGTACAGCACAGTCAAGAACTTTCAAGAAAAAGAACTCTACAGTCAAGAACTTTCTAGAAAAAGAACTTTCCAGAAAAGAACTTTCCAGAAGCATCAAGATGGCTGACTTCTGGCAGAAAGGGGTTGAACTGAATCTAAAAGGGAAACAGTTGACGGAGTATGTCAAATCCCAGGAGAGAATACAAGAACGAGAATTAGAAGAGCAGCGTCGCCGAGAAGAAAGAGAATTGGAAGAGAAGCGTCTAGAAAAAGAAATAGAACTAGAACAGAAGCGTCTAGAAATTGAACAGCAGCGGCAAGAAAAAGAAGAGCAACGACGTCGTGAAGAAAGAGAAATAGAGGAGCAGCGACGTCGCGAAGACAGAGAATTTGAACTGAAGCGTCTGGAAATTGAACAGCAGCAGCAAGAAAGAGATCGTCAGTACCAGTTAGAGTTGGCGCGTATCCAAAACAATCAGCATGCGCCACAAGTCACCAACGACCATACGGCTCCAAAATTGCCAGCTTTCGTCGACGGGAAGGACCAGATCGACAGCTATCTGGCGAGATTCGAAAGGTTCGCCGAAAGCTCCAATTGGCAACCTCGAGACTGGGCGATTCGACTGAGTGCACTTCTGACGGGGCAAGCTCTCGAAGTTTACACCAGACTGTCGAACGATGACGCCAAAAACTACGACGTCTTGAAAGAGGCCCTGTTGCAGTGCTACAACTTTACAGAGAAGGGCTACCGTAAACGCTTCCGTGAATGCCGGCCTAAGTCAGACGAGACGCCAAAGCAGTTTGTGGAGCGCCTGTCGTCATATCTACACAAGTGGGTGGAGTTATCAGGCGAAACGAAGTCTTACGACAGTCTCCATGACCTGATCGTGAAGGAACAATTTCTCAATGCCTGTCACAAGGACCTAGCGACCCACTTAGAAGAACAAAAGCTGCAGACGCTTAAAGATGTGACTGAGGCTGCTGAAAGATATCTCATCGCTCATGGGAAAACCCTGGGGCCACCCAGCGCGACGAAACATTTTCAGAAGACTGGAAACCATGGGAACCAGATCCAAGGGAGTCAGACGAGCCAGAGACACACGGACTCCACGCCACCTCCAAGGGAAGGGCATTCAAGAGGCTGTTTCACCTGCAACGCTACAGACCACAGAGCAGCTAACTGTCCTCAAAACAAAAGTAGCGGACAGCGGGGCAGTACGGACAATGCAGCGGCGGGCAACCGACAGAGACGTTTCTCCAATCAACGGCAAACCAGTAGATCTGACCATCAAGTGTGCGGCGGGAGCGTCATTCTTCCGAGTGAGACCAAGCGCACAGCTACTCCTGCGGACGTGCAAGAGTGCATGACCGATGGCCAACTTCTCCTTGCCAACGGAAAATCCATCCCCGTCGTCGCCAGCGCAGCTGTGACCGTCCAGAACATGCCTGTTTCAAAGGGACGCGTCGGAAATCATGAAGTGACTGTCTTAAGAGACTCTGGCTGCAGTGGGGTCATCGTCAGAGAAGACCTAATCGCTAAAGAACAGTTCACTGGCGATTCAAAATGGACACTTATGGCCGACAGCAAATGTGTGAGAGCGCCAGTTGCAAAAATTCATGTCAACACCCCTTTCTACATAGGCGAAGTCGAAGCGGTTTGCCTGAAGAAGCCGCTGTATGATTTGATGATCGGGAATATCGACGGCGCGAGACGACCCGACGACCCCGATCCAGAGTGGAGTCCTGCCTCAACCCAACGCGTCGAAGTTGTGGAGGAGGATCCATTGCCATTTCCCGATGGAGACCTTACAGAGCTGCTACGGGACAATGTGGTTACTCCGGCTCAGCCCTGCCGACCAGAGATCGTCGGTGCTGTTACTACCAGGGCCCAGGCCAAGAGAGACAAGACGTCTACGCCACTGAAGGTCGCCGACAACTCTAAAGCTGCCATCGTGGACAGAGATAAGCTTATCCAGCTCCAGGAAGCTGATAGCACTTTAAACAAGTACAGGAACCGCCAAGACCACGTGACCAAAGGCAGTGGTACGGTCTATTTTGAGGTGAAGGCCAAGATCCTGTACCGAATCTTCCAGCACCCGAGGGTCAACGGAGGGAAACCACTACGTCAAGTCTTGGTACCGTTACCCCTAAGGCGCCAGGTGATGGAAGTAGCACATGACTCAATCATGGGAGGTCACCTAGGCATCAAGAAGACGTCAGACAGAATCCAGGCGGTGTTCTACTGGCCAGGACTTCATGCGGACGTCAGCCGTTTCTGCCGATCATGTGACATTTGCCAGAAGACCATACCTCGAGGAAGGGTCCCGAAAGTGCCTATGCAGAGGATGCCTCTGATCGACCGACCTTTCAAGAGGGTGGCCTTAGACTTAATCGGCGAAATAAGACCTCCGAGTGAAGAAGGTCATCGATGGGTACTGACTTTAGTAGACTATGCGACTCGGTACCCAGAAGCAGTGCCACTGAAGAAGATTGACACTGAAACTGTAGCAGAGGCACTAGTGGACATGTTCAGTAGACTTGGAGTGCCTGAAGAAATTCTGACAGACCTCGGGACGCAGTTCGTCTCTGACTGCATGAAGGAGGTCAACAGACTGCTGAGCATCCGGCATTTGACTACGACACCCTACCATCCGATGTGCAACGGGCTTGTCGAAAAGTTCAATGCTACGTTGAAGTCCACCCTGAAGAAACTGTGCAGCGAGCAGCCCAGACAATGGCATCGCTACATCAACGCCTTACTTTTCGCCTACAGAGAAGTACCGCAGGAGTCCACCGGCTTTTCTCCGTTCGAGCTGCTGTACGGAAGAACCATCCGAGGGCCGATGCACATCCTAAAAGAACTGTGGACGAAAGAAGTAGACACCCCAGAGGTGAAGAACAGTTACCAGTACGTGTTTGAGCTACGGGAGAAGCTGGAGCAGACTCTCGAGATAGCCAGAGAAAACCTGAAGAAGTCCCAGGACTGTGGAAAGCACTACTACGATCGTAGGGCCGTGAGCAGGAAGTTCAAACCTGGCAACAAAGTGCTGGTGCTGCTACCTACTGATCATAATAAGTTGCTGATGCAGTGGAAAGGCCCGTACGAAGTGGAGACCGTGGTGGGGATCAACGACTATAAGGTGAAGGTCGGCCAGCATTCCAAGATATACCACGCCAACCTCCTTAAGCTGTACGTGGAAAGGCCATCAGAGACTGTGCATGTGGCAACAGCAGCTGAGATCGACAACAGCTTTGACAGCGAGGAACTGTTGGAACTGGGAGACTTCCATAGCAAAGAAGGCATCAATGATGTTAAGCTAGGACCAAGCTTGACGGAAGGTCAAAAGATGGAGCTCAAGGACCTTATGGGCGAGTTTCCCCATAGCTTCAGTGATGTCCCAGGCTCTACGACTTTGGTCGAACATGAAGTCCACACCCAGACCTGGAAGGAGCATCTGCAGACCTTGAGGGAGCTGTTCCACCGTCCCGCAGAAGCCAACCTGACCGTGAGACCCAGCGGATGCATTCTGGGAGCTGACAACGTCGACTGCGTCGGACATCCGACGGGAGAGGAAGACAACGGAGGACGCACTGATTCCGGGGAAGCCCACGTGATCATCGTCTTTGACCCTGGGCCGATGACGACCGCAACTGACGAGGGCGTCGATTCCATGCGAACGAAAGAACATTCATTGTGTGGACGAACTAAGAATATTGGTAATGACAGACTTGAAAATGAAAAACGTTGACTGGGTAAATGATCTGTGAACATTGACATTATCCAGGCAGATTTGAAGATGAAAACCATTGACTCTGTGTAGATAAGCTGAGCGCAATTACAGTATTCAGAAAGTCTTAAATTAGTTTCAATTGAGGACTTTGTTTGTGCATTACGTTTCAACGTTGTTGAAAGAAATTGGGTAAATTTCTTCTTGAGTGGGGGGTTATGTTACGTTGAAACGCGTACGAAAGTATGTCGGAAGCGTGTACGATAGATCTAATCGTTTCGATTTGCAAAGTATTCAATAATGGAGTTTATTTACCTTTGATTTGAGTTTGCATTGTTGTTAGGAGAGGCTTTGTATATACGTTGATAATTTTCGTTAGTCGATATTGTTGTAGAATCTTCTGGATCGGCTTGTTTACTATCGATCGAAGATTCGGGATAATTGTAGAAATTTGAAGGAACGATCCGGAAGGAGAAGAAATGTGTAATGACGTAAGCCAGTGATGACGATCTTTAGTTCGATTGGTGGCAGTGCGTCATTTCTACCATGTACCAAATTGTTCCAGAAAAGAGAGAGGTTATTTAATCGTGTGCCGAGTTGCTGTTGAGAGAGTAAAGTTGTTGATAGTGATTTGGAGAGTTGCTGTGAAAGTTGTTGAGTTGAATTGAGAATTGTATGCAGTTGTTGATGTGTGCTGAATAAAAGTGGAAAACTTCATACGTCGGCTTTGTGACTTGTATGCTGTTTGGACGGGTTGCGTGAATAAACGAATCTGAGTTACACCTTATCAGGAATTCAGCATTGGGGCTGAATCGGATACTGATAAAGAAAAACACCAACATCGAATTGAGTGTAACACACATGCATATGTAGACCTCTTTTTTGTTACTAAACCAATTTATGGGCATACACTTTATAACTGTGGCGGGATGGGAGGCGACTGTTCGCGCTTCGGAGAGATTGTCTACCTTCCATTTGTTGGTTAGTCTAGCTTTGGGTGGCTCCTGCTGTGCAGAATCCGTTGGGTATGCAGGACAAGGCGAAACGACATTTGTTCTCCCCGCCTGACCATTCGTCTTCTGCTTTTGGTGGTGAGCAGGACTACATTGTCGGCAGGTATTTTATGCAAGTTGGTGGCAGTGGCTGGCAGAGAGTGTCGTGGCACTAGTAGCGGGCAATCCGGATTACTTCAACGCGCTTCACCGCCTTGCAAGGCAAATATTTTTATATCCCTCTTGCGATGGATAAATGAAAATTAACAATTCAATTTGGACCATGTTTTCGGCTATAAGTGGTGCATAATGACCGGAAAAAGGATGATGCTGGACCGTGTTAACTTTTGAAGGCAGTTATTTCCTGTTAAGTCAGTGCACGGAGACTGACTGTGCGTAGTTAGTTGCGGTTCCAGACATACCTGTTTCGAACTGGGAAACCATGAGGATATGGTTCGATTTGAGCTGTAGAATTTGTGGCGGAATGAGAGGCGACTGTTCACGCTTGGCAGAGATTGTCTGCTTTCCATTTGTTGGTTAGTCTAGCCTTGGGTGGCTCTTGCTGTGCAGAATTCATTGGGTTATGCAGGACAAAGCGAAACGACATTTGTTCTTCCTGACTGACTATTCGTCTTCTGCTTTTGGTGGTGTGCAGGACTACATTGTCGGCAGACATTTTATGCAAGTTAGTGGCAGTGACCTGCAGAGAGTGTCGCGGCTCTAGTAGCCGGCAATCCGATTTACTATCAACACGCTTCACCGACTTGCAGGGCAAATATTTTTATGTCCCTCTTGCGAGGGATAAATGAAAATTAACAGTTCAATTTGGACCGTATTCTCAAGGTAGTGGCCAGAGGCGGGAGTTAAATATTCCGTTCGTTTTGCGGATGATATTGATGGATTGGCTGGAGAGGAACAAGAACTTAAACAGCTGATTCAGAGTCTTGACGCCACCTCCAGAGCCTTTCGAATGGAAATATATGCAGAGAAGACCAAAATGATGACCAACAACACCAATGGCATTAACACGGACATCAAAGTCCAAGGCCAATCGCTCAACACAATGCATTGCTTCAAATATTTAGGAGCCATTGTATCAGACAATGGATCCCGACAAAACAAACAACTGCTGCCCTGACAAGGTTGAAGCCCATTTGGAAAGACAGGTCCATCAGTCTACATTCAAGGTAAGGCTGCTGCGCTCCCTTGTCATCTCCATCTTCCTATACACTTGCGAAACATGGACCCTCACAGCAGACCTACAACGAATAATACAAAGAATGGAGATGAAGTCTACAGAAGACTTCTGGGCATTTCCTATACTCAGCCCATCACCAACGACGATGTCCGACAGACCATCACACAAGCCATTGAACAACACGATGACCTGCTCAGTGGTGAAGAAACGGAAACTCCGATGGTATGGCCTCGTCACCAGAGCATCAGGCATTGCCACGGTGCAAGGAGACAGAAGAAGAGGGAGACAGAAAAAGAGGTGAGAGGACAACATTCGACAATGGACTGGCTTGACACTGAGCGAAGCCATGAGGGTTGCTCAGGACAGAAAAAGATGGAGTACGCTGGTTAAATGATCATATGTTGTGCCCCAACGACTTTCGAGTTACGTGATAGGATAGAATAGGGTAGGTTAGGATAGCCTTTTATATAATGGAGCTACATTCTGGAAATCTCTCCCTCTGGAGTGTAAACATTACGATACATTATTTTCTTTAAAACACAAAATATATTGGCGTCTGCTAAATTAATTATAAATCGAATGTATTTTGGTATAATGACACATTTTATAATGTAATTATTTTTATTATCATTTATTTGTTTATTAAATTATTATTATAATTTTTTTTTCAAATAGTGAAGTATAAATGGAGGACGGGGGTGGTGAAGGTGTTTAAAAATTGTTTAAAGATGATGATGCAGTCAATGAGCAGCTGTGTGTGTTTGCACATGTGTGTGTGTCTGTGTGTGTGTTTGTGTGTACAGTATGGGTGTAGTTGTTAGTGTGTGTCAGTGCAGTCATTTGATTTCCAATGGAATGTTAAAGGTTCTGTATTACGCACATTTGTAAGGGGACAGATTGGAAGATAAGACTTTATAAGTAGTCTAAAATCTGTATCCCTAATTTTTTAAAAAATGTCAAGTGTCGATTTTTTAATCTTTTTTTTTTCTCACTCTCTCTCTCACATACCCACGCACACACACATACACAAACACACGCACACAGACACACACACATACATAACAGAGAGAGACTGCCGCACAGTGTTTGGATTCCTCCTTTAGGTTTTCACTATGTATAGTTTTTTTCACGCGACGAACTGATATGAATATTCTCTTCTTTGTGTAATATGGGTAGTTTTCTTCACATGACGTACTAGAGTGAATATTCTCTTCTTTGTGTAATATGGGTAGTTTTCTTCACATGACGTACTAAAGTGAATATTCTCTTCTTGTGTAATATGGGTATTTTTCTCACATGACGTACTAATGTGAATATTCTCTTATTTGTGTAATATTGGTAGTTTTCTTCACATGACGTACTAATGTGAATATTCTCTTCTTTGTGTAATTTGGGTAGTTTTCTTCACTTGAGGTACTAATGTGAATATTCTCTTCTTCGTGTAATATGGGTAGTTTTCTTCACATGACGTACTAATGTGAATATTCTCTTCTTTGTGTAATATGGGTAGTTTTCTTCACATGGCGTACTAATGTCAATATTCTCTTCTTTGTATAGTATGGGTAATTTTCCTCACATGACATACTAAAGTGAATATTCTCTTCTTTGTGTAATATGTGTTTTCTTCACATGACGTACTAATGTAAATATTATTTTCTTTGTGTAATATGGGTAGTTTTCTTCACATGACGTACTAATGTGAATATTCTCTTCCTTGTGTAATATGGGTAGTTTTCTTTCCATGACGTACTAATGTGAATGTTCTCTTTTTTGTGTAATATGGGTAGTTTTCTTCACATGACGTACTAATGTGAATGTTCTCTTTTTTGTGTAATAGGGGTAGTTTTTTTTTCAGATGACGTACTAATGTGAATGTTCTTTTCTTTATGTAATATTGGTAGTTTTCTTCAAATGACGTACTCATGTGAATATTATCTACTTTGTGCAATATTAGTAGTTTTCTTCACATGACGTACTAATGTGAATATTATCTTCTTTATGTAATATGGGTAGTTTTCTTCACACGACGTACTAATGTGAATGTTCTCTTCTTTATGTAATATGGCTTATTTTCTTTACACGACCGGCAAATAAGATGCAAGATAGCAACGTGCAGCGAAGGTTAAATCTAGAAAACGTTCCATTAAAACTTTTATTGATTTCGGGACTGCCTTTGATACGATCGATCACTTCATCGTCAGCAGTTTGTGTTTTTTATATTGGCAATTTATCATATGTGAAGGTCGTTGAGGTTCATAATTTTTTTAACATGTTTTGCGGGTTTTTGTTTTCATTTTTTATTCATTATTGTCATTACTGTCATGTTTGCTGATTTTTGTATAATACATTTAAATGTAATCTTTAGAACTTTGGAATCGTAATTATGATGGAAGACTGAGGACTAAATCGTTCCAAAGCTATGCTAGAAAGAATGGCAATCGGAAGATGTACACTAAGTGTGTGGGATTCTTACATGAGGCGAAAGGCCTCACAAAGGGAAGCTCTGTTTACGTGTGACGCCACTCCAGCAAAAAAAATCAACAAAAAACCCCAACAATATGAGTAGACATAAACAGAGAATTAGCGCCAACCTGCCAAATTAGAGTTAGTGGGCCTTTAATGTGGTTTGCTACCTTTTGTTTTCCAAATCTGTGACATCACTGACGGGATTGTGCAGCAATAACACAGTAATGTTTTCTCTCTCCGCTATTTTCGTCAAACAGAATGTGCTGCTGGCAGATTATAGGTAGATGGATCTATCCAACGTATACTGTACAATATTAAAGATCGCATTTTCATAAAGTAAAATAGTCTGGAACGCGCTTTCTAGAAAGCATAATTTCTGGACTACCTGTATTTTGGCTTCTTTATGTCAGTGTTAAGGTCTTCAGAATCAGCTTGTTACGCGGGTATACGGGCCCCGTAGGAATATTTAAAAAAAATCTGGGGCGCGTTACTATGAGCACATGGGTACCCTTTTAGTTTGCTCTCACACTTCTTAGATAGACATAGTCATTATGCCCCTTTCCCATAAGGCTAAAGAGAGTATACAGAATCCGTATTAGTGGTTATCGATCTAATAAACTGATTTTTTGTATTTTTCTCTCCAAAGTAGTCACATTTTCGCTGAAATCAAGCTTTCTTGAGTGATTGTGCTTTAACAGCAGACCTAAATTACAAACAAAAAACACTGATAAGTGAAGAAAACACTAACAATCATAACTGAACTAATTGTTTTTAATACGCTTCTGTTCTTTTTCTGTAATAACATTTTAGCCAGCAGACCTTCATGGTCCTGATTTGGCTCGGAAGAGTCCGCTGGACCTAAAGCAATAATCATGTAATGTAATGTAGCAGACCTTCACACCCTTTTCGCCTCCTGGGACAAAATTGGGCGTAGCAACCAATTGGGTACGTATATTGGATATAACAACCGCATGGGTACGTATATTGGGCGTTGTCACGAGAGGCTATTTAGACCCTGCACTACGGCTTCACGCCTTAAATAGTTCAGCATGCTGTAGCCTGTGTAACGTAAAGTCGCTGCATAGCAGATGACAGAAGTCAGGACTGTGCTAAGCATGTGTAGGCTAGATAAGGTAAAAAATGACCTCATCCCGCTGACGTATAGCCACAACCCTCCGCTAGGAGGCGCTCAGGTCTCACGAAATCTTTGCGGGCTTTAGCTTGACCACAGTGTTAGATAGTCATTCTGTGCCTAACTCTCACACGAGAAGGAGCAACGCTCTCAAAGATCTCTCTAGCAGAAAGACTAAGCAGGTGACGGGTGAAATTCATTCATCGCAGTATAGCCACAGCCTGGCATTGTCAAAAAGTTAAATGATCAATCTTTTGTTTCATTGCGCTCTATTGATAATATTGTTAGATTATGTTTGTGAATTCTTGCCACGTTTTATCATTGTGAACTTTAGCAAACCTTTGCTTGACCACGTGGCTGACACACTCGACCGGTTTCGACACCATGAGGACCCACTGTTGTTTCTCCTATGTGTATTATTGCAGACCAGTGGCTGTACCAGAGAATGTGTATATTGTTAATTACTTCTCCATGTGTTTGATTTAGCCATGATGTATGTATATGCATAGGAATTATGTTGGAGATTCCAGTGGACCACGAACTTAGAAGAATGTTCGTCCCTTGTTTGTATAAGTAGAGCGATCACTGAGGGCTGTTCCTGCCATCAGTGAGACGCTCTGCACACCCGTTTTAAACAAGGCGTTGCAGAAACTCGTCTTATGTTTTGCAGATGGGCAGCTTGTTGGTCCGATGCAGGAAATAGACCACTAAGAGTCAACCCTGACATTCGGCCTGCATGGGAACATCGAGCACTGAGCTCCGATCGCCCAATAGTCAAAACCAAAGGAGGAGACACCATCACCACACCTCAACGAATCAGCTAAGTGCCAGAAGAAACGCACTAACACTGATCTAGAAGGACTGTGCGGTAGTCCACTCTCCTGAAAACAAACATTAGGCCAACCAGAACAAATAGCCCAATGATGAGACAGTAGCAAATATCAAGAACAGTAGCAGCATAAACCCATCAAGGAACGAACTATTCGAAGTGAACTTGGACATTTAAGTTAATAGAGTGTTTAGAGAATTGTGTATAGAGTAGAGGAAATAA
Organism: Oncomelania hupensis; assembly: GCA_036898135.1. NCBI lineage: Eukaryota > Metazoa > Mollusca > Gastropoda > Littorinimorpha > Pomatiopsidae > Oncomelania > Oncomelania hupensis. The sequence goes on along the minus strand of CM072511.1, from coordinate 119,191,776 downwards.
ATGTGTGATATTTACTGTTAACAAGTGGCTGGACTACCTATGGTTCATAGCCGTGTGAGAGCTAGTGTGTCAGTGAAGCTTTTACCATTTTCTCCCTATCTCTATAACCTTATCCACACACAGACCGAGCTAAACATAGAAATGTATTAAGATTAGTCACAGGGTGATTATACTACCCGATCCCTGCAGATAAAGGCGAGTTGGTAATAGCATTCCATTGTGCAGAGCCCAGTAACAATAGACCCACCGTCACAGGCGTAATAACCGAATGGGTACGTATATTGGGCGTAATAACCGAATGGGTACGTATATTGGGCGTAATAACCGAATGGGTACGTATATTGGGCGTAATAACCGAAAGGGTCATTATATTGGGCGTAATAACCGAATGGGTCCGTATATTGGGCATCAAAACCCAATGAGTACGTATAGTGGGCGTAACAACCGAATGGGTCCGTATGTTGGGCCTAATAACCGCATGGGTACGTATATTGGGCGTAGCAACGGAATGGGTACGTACCTATCTCCATCGCGGTACAGGAAACAATGTAACACTGCACGACACTGCTACGACCGTAAAAACGTGGAGATTTGTATTGGCGCGTTGCACGTGGGCATCATAAATAAAGGGACAAGTAAGCAATTATGGGTGACGCAGTAATGTAGTGATTTGGGCCCACGCTAGCAATGTTTTATAGAATACAGAATTTATTGGCACACCAAGTGCCATTACACAAGGACTTTGCTCCGATGTTGGTAAACAAACACACACACACATACACACACCACATGCACATGTATAATATTAAGCAATATCGGGACTTGTTAGTACTTGGATGGGTGACCATACAAGGGAGATAACCGCCAAGCGACACAAAAATAGTGACGACAACAACAAAAGGTGTTGCTGGCGCTTGCTCTATTTGGTTTTCCGTAGATGAATAATGACGGGGACTGGCGATTGCACCTGAGGACAAGTTTCACGCACCGAAGTCGCCCTCCGACACACTATTGTATTGGACGCACTTCGCTGCCCATACCTCTAAGTTGATTTTAACCATCAAAAAACAGCCTATATTTTCCAGTCTTAGACAACAAAACGGCCAGACTGAGCCATCAGAACCGGATGTAGAGGTGAAATGTATTTTAACACCTAGATCGCATTTTAGCAATTATGGAAATCGACTATCCTATCCTATCCTATCTTATCCGGTAACTCGGAGGACGTAGGGGCACCACAGATGATCGTTTAACCAGAGTACTCCATCTTTCTCTGTCCTCAGCAACCCTCATGGCTTCGCTCAGTGTCAAACAAGCCCCTTCTCGAATGTTGTCCTCCCACCTCTTTTTCTGTCTCCCTCTTCTTCTACCTCCTTGCACTGTGCCTTGTAGGACGGTCTTTGCAAAGCCTGATGACCTGGTGACATGACTATACCATCGGAGTTTCCGTTTCTTCACCACTGTGAGCAGGTTATCGTGTAGTCCAATGGCATTTGTGATGGTTTGTCGGACTTCGTCGCTGGTGATGTGCTGGGTATCTGGAATGCCCAGAAGTCTTCTGTAGCACCTCGTTTCCATGCTTTGTATTCTTCATTGTAGATCTGCTGTGAGGGTCCATGTTTTGCAAGCGTATAGGAAGATGGAGATGACAAGTGAGCGCAGCAGACTTACCTTGGAATGTAGACTGATGGTCCTGTCTTTCCAAATGGACTTCAACCTTGTCAGGGCAGCAGTTGTTTGTGTGATACTGGAGAGGACTACCTAGCGGGACCCATTGTCTGAAAGAATGGCTCCTAAATATTTGAAGCTATGTACTGTGTTGAGGGATTGGCCTTGGACTTTGATGTCCGTGTTGATGCCATTGGTGTTGTTTGTCATCATTGTGGTCTTCTCTGCACAAATTTCCATTCCATAGGCTCTGGAGGTGGTGTGAAGCCTCTGTACCAGCTGTTCAAGTTCTTGTTCATCTCCAGCCAATCCATTCATCAATGTCATCCGCAAAACGAAGGTTGGAGATTGCTCTTCCCCCTATGCTTTCTGTGCGTTCGTGATTTGCAAAGACATCTGACACATGATGCGCTCTAGGAAGATGTTGAAGAGTGTTGGAGAGAGTAGATGGAGATGACAAGTGAGCGCAGCAGTCTTACCTTGGAATGTAGACAGATGATCCTGTCTTTCCAAATGGGCTTCAACCTTGTCAGGGCAGCAGTTGTTTGTGTGATCCTGGAGAGGACTTCCTGGCGGGACCCATTGTCTGAAAGAATGGCTCCTAAATATTTGAAGCTATGTACTGTGTTGAGGGATTGGCCTTGGACTTTGATGTCCGTGTTGATGCCATTGGTGTTGTTTGTCATCATTTTGGTCTTCTCTGCACTTATTTCCATTCCATAGGCTCTGGAGGTGGTGTGAAGCCTCTGTACCAGCTGTTCAAGTTCTTGTTCATCTCCAGCCAATCCATTCATCAATGTCATCCGCAAAACGAAGGTTGGAGATTGCTCTTCCCCCTATGCTTACTGTGCGTTCGTGATTTGCAAAGACATCTGACACATGATGCGCTCTAGGAAGATGTTGAAGAGTGTTGGAGAGAGTAGATGGAGATGACAAGTGAGCGCAGCAGTCTTACCTTGGAATGTAGACAGATGATCCTGTCTTTCCAAATGGACTTCAACCTTGTCAGGGCAGCAGTTGTTTGTGTGATCCTGGAGAGGACTTCCTGGCGGGACGCATTGTCTGAAAGAATGGCTCCTAAAAATTTGAAGCTATACGCTGTGTTGAGGGATTGGCCTTGGACTTTGATGTCCGTGTTGATGCCATTGGTGTTGTTGGCCATCATTTTGGTCTTCTCTGCACTTATTTCCATTCCATAGGCTCTGGAGGTGGTGTGAAGCCTCTGTACCAGCTGTTCAAGTTCTTGTTCCTCTCCAGCCAATTCATCCATCAATGTCATCCGCAAAACGAAGGTTGGAGATTGCTCTTTCCCCTTTGCTGGCTTGTTGATCTGAACCAGTTTCCGATGGCGCTGTTATTGAGGACTTCACTGGTAGCCTGGTCATACAGGCTTTTGATAACTTCAATAATTTTAGAGCTGATGTTGTACAATCTCATGGTTGCCCACAGAGTTGCATGCCAGACTCGGTCAAACGCCTTTTTGAAGTCTACGAAAACATGACATAGATGTTGTTGGTGCTGTAGATATTTGTCGAAATCGACTGGGAAGGGGAATGGCTACAAATAGCTTACACGTAACACGTGTCAGACTGTAATACCTTTGCATAAAATAGTCAGCAGTTATTATACACCTTCGCATGCACCACACACACACACACACACACACGCACACACACACCCCACACACACACATACACACGCACATGTGGAACAAATTGAAGATTTCTTACATTGCGCACCATCCAGCGCCGTTCAAAAAGTGAATGAGAGAGAGATAGACAGAGAGAAAGAGAGAGAGAGAGAGAGAGAGAGAGAGAGAGAGAGAGAGAGAGAGAGAGAGAGAGAGATTGACATGCTGTGTGTTTGTGTATATGTGTTTGTGTATGTATGTTTGTGTGGGTGTGTGTGTGTGTTTGTATGATTTTGATTTTTGCGTGTGTATGTTTGTACTTTTGTATGTGTTTGCTTGATGGTTGTGCGTGACACCCACATACACACGCACATGTGGAACAAATTGAAGATTTCTTACATTGCGCACCATCCTGCGCCTTTCAAAAAGTTAATGAGAGAGAGAGTTGATTGATTGATTTATTGTTGCTTTAGGTCCAGCGGACTCCTCCGAGCCAGATCAGGACCGGACAACCCCCGATCCGCATAAAAGATCTGCTGAAACAACCCTAGTGGGAAAATTGAACGCCCTCCACCGGCCAGTCACTTTACAACAAAGACATCCCACGCGGGGGACGGCTGAGGGTTTACCTCAACTACGCGAACCCCCGGTTACAAAAACAAAATAGAATACAACCATCATTACAAATCATCAACGAAACATATACATATAAAATGCCTATATTGCTAAATACTAACATCATAGGAAGCCCTAGTGACCACCCAGCAGAAAGCGTCCAATACTCCCAAGCTGATCCAACAGACCCCATACACAAACAAGGAGTCTTGTGCAGGAAGAGTTTTCAAGAAAAAAGGTAGGTCATTGATCTAGCGAAGAAGAAGATAGTATAGCAGAGTGATAGGACAGAGCAGGAATGGGAAAGAGTATATGAGGAAGATAGCAACAGTGGGAATTTAAAGCACTAAATTTCCATAAAGTGGGGATACTATTTATACTGAAACCCCCGGCACTCCAACGGGGATACTGTTGCCGCAGTGAATCTGTCATGCCTACAAAGGAATGAGAAAGAGAGAGAGAGAGAGAGAGAGAGAGAGAGAGAGAGAGAGAGAGAGAGAGAGAGAGAGAGATTGACATGCTGTGTGTTTGTGTATGTGTGTGTGTGTATGTAGGTGTGTGTGGGTGAGTGTGTGTGTTTGTATGATTTGTGTGTGTGTATGTGTGTACTTTTGTATGTGTTTGCTTGATGGTTGTGCGTGACACCTCAGTGTGTCCGTGGCACCTGTGCTTGGAAAATAAAAGATGATGACGTATTTGCGGGGGCTATTGTTGTCGCTCTGGAAAGGTAGGGCCACCATTTCCTATTTGGGGGTGGAGAGAGAGAGATAGAATGAGAGAGACGGTGGTAGTGGTGGTGAAGGAGGGGAACAACTGTTTCCTTAGTTTAAGCTGGAGAAAGAGGTAGAGACAGAGGTGGACCTTGAGGCCGATGTTGGTAATACTGATGAGAGTACAATGACTCCAACGTGAAGAGGAGATAGCGATAGGGTATTTAAGGCCACTGTTCCTCATCTGCATTCAGTCCGACAGCAAGACCGCCAAGACGTCGTCCACTTGTCTACAGCCAATAGTCTTCAGGCATACTGTCACATCTGCAGACCACCACTGTGACTCCGCCCCATCAAAGCTGTTTCAGTTATATTTATTGTGACATTCTATCGTTTTGACGCCGAACGTTTTGCCTGGACTCTGTAGAACAACATTGACAGTGACACTGCCTTTGAAAAGACTTCTTGGCTGTAGCTGGATATTTGGATTGTCTCAAAGTCCCCTGTTTTTATCAAGTGGAGATCGCAGAGGTTGTAAACACTTTAGCAAAGGACGTAACACGTTAAGTTTATAAAACAAGAGGGCTGCGCAGGTGTCAATAACGAAAAGAAAACGAAACCTGCGACCATCCATATTCAAGGAACAATTTGTACAACTTTTGTTGCAGGTCAGTTGTTAAGGTTTCTTTCTGTCTGCCTATCAGCCTTTCTTTTATTATTTTTTTATTTGGTCCTTTGGTGTGTGTGTGTCAGTAAGAATTCTGTCTGTATGTGTGTCTGTCTGTCTCTCTTCTCTGTCTTTTTTCTATTGCTCTCAGGTTTTTCCCTTCTATTTTTCATTTTTTGTGTTTTAGTTTTTTTTTTTTTTTTTTTTTTTTACTTATTTTTTTAAAAGATCATTCACACCGTTGTTTAGTTAGTTTATTCACACCGTTGTTTCTTTAGTTCATTCACACCGTTGTTTCTTTAGTTCATTCACACCCCGTTGTTTCTTTAGTCTCTTCATACCGTTGTTTCTTTAGTTCATTTACACACCGTTGTTTCTTTAGTTCATTCACACCCCGTTGTTTCTTTAGTTTATTCACAACCCGTTGTTTCTTTAGTTCATTCACACCGTTGTTTCTTTAGTTTATTCACACCCGCTCTCGGTTTCTTTTCTTTGTTTTCAGCTTTGTTTATTTGCAGGTACTACATTACATTACTTGGTTGTTGCTTTAGGTCCAGCGGATTGCAGGTACTAGATTTCGTCTATATGCCTACGTCCGTATGACTGTGGATTTATATCTATATAATCTTGCATTTAAACAAAGAGTGAGAGATTTCGGGGTACACCTGTACTGGAGCTACAGATCAGCAAACTGTGCAAAATTATAAATGTAAAATAAATTAATTAAAAAAACTGAAGCAACTTTGCACGTTCTGATGCGTGTAATTTATATTTAACTATTCAAAGTGATATTTCACCTAATCATAGAGTTTATAATTTCACTATGCAATGCAAGCCACTACATTTGGCTATATAGGTGTATTACACAAACTGGGTGCCTGTATAGAGTATCATCTAAAGCATAACGGTTGTTAGATCACCGGTATTCGATATATTTATAGACAGAAGGGGTGAGCGGAGGTGTAGGAATTAGTGCACATTCGAGTCTAATATCAGCAATGTTCACACGAAACTTAGGCACAATAATAAAATATATATATATATATATATATATATATATATATATATATATATATATATATATATATATATATATATATATATATATATATATATATATATATATATATATATATATATATATATATATTTAATAAGGACATAAAATTACGCTGTTTACACCATGGAAGTGATCACACACAACCAAGAGAATGTGTCCACAGCGAACTTCTTTCGCCTTATTTAAGATATTTGCTTGTTTGCTATTGTAATATAATATTGTGTGTAACTACGCATATGAAGAGAATTTAAAATCATTACATAAGTACCAAAACATAAAAGAGGTAAACTAGTCCCGCAGCAAGAACGATACAGAATACAGTACAGTAAAAGTGGCCTTAACTGTTGAACTTCCGAGATGAAGTACATACACTGATATATTTATTATTATGTGTTAACGTTTTTCAGTAACTTTGTAAGTTGTAGCTATGACAAAGTTTAAATCCATGAATATTATTATTATTAGGCTAGTCCCGCAGTTATGGCGCATTTGTTTTTTCTTAAAAAAAACGGGACCCACTTCGGACTGACTGATTTAACGTTCACAGTGGCTACTGCCCCATTGAAAAAAATAAGCTGATTACAAAAAATAACTAATGTGAACTAATAACTAAATTAAAATTAATACATTCCATTGACGTCGTACCTATTAATAGCAACCGATAGCCACCGTTCTTGCGCTGAAAATAGCATTTACCAAAGTCGGTTAGAGGTAGAACCTATAAGAAAGTGGCTTCATAAGGACTTTTCTTTTAGGTTTTATACAACAGACCCTACCCTACCCCAAAACCTTAAAGATGCACTCTTGAAGCCGCGTGGTTCATTCAAAAATAGGTTACGGGGCCATGGTAGTAGTGAAACGTCAGACAAGGGAAAAACACTCTCTGTCAGACCAGAATTTGGAAAACTCAAAACTTTAGCGGCTGGTTTGAGCAACGAAAGGTTACGTCCCCTATATGTTCACGTGTCCGGGGACATTAATTTATTCAACAAACAACAAACAACGAAAGCACACTGTATCATTGCTTAATGTAATAACAATGCGAATGTTAGGGGTCAACCCGTTTTCCCCAAAAGTAAACAAAGCCTTTGAATTGGTGCTCTTTAATGTAGCACTCTGTTCTTCAGTTCAGTTGTTTTAATGTCTTTTAAAAAAATTAAAATAATAAGACAATAAAGCTGTTAATTAAAAAAAGAACACACCAAATTTTAAAGCACACCCAGTTCTGTAATATTATTGACGCATCATAAAGTAAGACATACTAATGTTTATCGGAGAAATGAACCAACAGAAGAACCTATACACGTTTTTGCTAAAATAATACAAACTATCAAAACTAATTCTGCCTATTGATGGTGTATTGTTAGGCAAAAGGCCTCTTAAATCATTGCATTCAAACAGCAATTGTTTCAAAGAAAGCATTTCTTTGTTGTTTCTCTTTTCACTCTGTTATTTCTCTTTCAGTAGTTTTATTCTCTCACTGTATATGTAAGCTTGCGTGTTATCAACCGCTTTGCTACAGATGATCTGCTATACAAGCACCCAACTTGTGCAAGACCACTGAGAGCGAAGTTAGCTAGCGGTAGCAAAAATTGGTATAACAAACATTTTCCGCTCTGTCCAATCCTCTTTGAATGCGATCAGGGTGACAGGACCTATTTTCTTACATAGACTAATGTTCTACAAGTTCAAATAATCCCCGACCTTATGTTTGCAATTTTATGTTATTTCAAGCTTGTATGTACGTATGCAAACATACTGCAGGCCTTCTTCAACGTTTATTTGGTGTGGTTGTTGCAGTTGTTATGGTAGCCGTTGTCGTCGTTGTTGTTGTTTTACAGTGAATGTGTGTGTGACCACCATTGTCGATGGACTTCTCGATTCAGAATATGAGTGAGCATGTGAATGGTTAAGTTCCCGCTGCTAGTCTGCGCATTTCACAGATAACCCAAGGGAGACGCGTCACAGGCATAGGCGCTTGCGCGTCCAGATTCAAGCGCCTTTGGTGCATTTGTAGGATATCATCAGATACTATATCAATACACTGACCTACTAATTTTACATAATTAGTAGTGTGCTGCTAACATCCGACCGCGGTCACTGATTTCATTCACAGGTTAATTACAAATTGCAGCGATTTGTAGGTACCAGACTTTTCAGGACGTCGAGGATTTTCTCCGGGTACTCCGGTTTCCTCATTCACAGGCTAATTACAAATTGCAGCGACTTGTAGATACGAGACTTGTCTGGACACCGAGGGTTTCTTCTTTTTACTCCGGTTTCCTCCCTCCCTGCAATAATGGTTTTGGATGCGCTTTAAGTTCGATTGAAGAAAAGGCGCGTGATAGCATACTGGATTTTAGTAGTAATATTAGTAGTAGTAGTAGTAGTAGTAGTAGTAGTAGTCGTAGTAGTAGTCGTAGTAGTAGTAGCGGAGGTATAAAATAATAAGACTAAAGTTGTCGCTACTCAAGAAGATCTAGACGATTTGTGTTGTTTATGAAAGACCGTATTTGCCTAGGCGATGGCGAGTAGAGAGTGCGATAAAGCGTGCTTTCAGCTTCGATTCCCAATCTTGCGGGGACAACAGAATGCCAAACAGCGCGACTGAAAACAGATGAGACCTTCTCCCTCTCATTTGAGAGAGAGAGAGAGAGAGAGAGAGAGAGAGAGAGAGAGAGAGAGAGAGAGAGAGAAGGGGTGTCGGTGGGGAGGGGAGGTGAGAGGGTTTCGACTAGACTCGGCCACGGTGTATGTAATAATAATAATAATAATAATAATAATAATAATAATAATAATAATAATAATAATAATAATAATAATAATAATAATAATAGATCCTATTCTATTTAACCGGGCTTTGCCACGCAAATCATTTATCAGGATAAAAGTGTGCACGGCGATCTATTCCAACATATACGATCTCATGCTACATTATACAAAAAACACACATCCATCACTCAAACATATGGAGTAAAAAAAGGCAGGGAGATCGCTATTTGAGGAAATGATAATGATGATGATGATGATGATGATGATGATGATGATGATGATGATGATGATGATCGATCATCATCATCATCATCATCGTAGTCATCGTCGTCGTCATCGTCATCATCATCATCGACAACAACAATAACAACAAATACAATAACATCATCAATACTATATCTTCTTCTTCTTCTAAAAATCAACTTTCTCTAGTTGAATCCGGTGTTAGAGGCGAACATAGATTTATTGTCTTTGTTGCCTTTTTTCTCTCTTTGTTTTTTTCGTTTTGTTCTTTCTGACTTCGTTAATCATGAATTTATTCATTTAGGCCTGATTTTGTTTTTCATATTCAGATGTACTAGCTGGCATTTTCAAAACGACTAATTAACCCTTCCTATCCTATCCTGTCCCGTAACTCGAAGGTCGTTGGGGCGCCACAGATGATCGTTTTACCAGCGTACTCTATCTTTCTCTGTCCTCAGCAACCCTCGTGGCTTCGCTCAATGTCAATCCAGTCCATTCTTGAATGTGTCCTACCACCTCTTTTTCTGTATCCATCTTCTTCTGTCTCCTTGAACCGTGCCTGATAAGGTGGTATTTGCAAGGCCTGATGGTTTTCTGACGTGGCCATACCATCGGAGTTTCCGTCTCTTCACTACTGTGAGCATGTCATCATGTTGTCCAATGGCAAGTGTGATGATCTGTCGGACTTCGTTATTGGTGATGTGCTGAGAATAGCAACTGTCCCGAAGTCTTCTGTAGCACCTCATCTCCATGCTTTATATTCTTCGTTGTAAATCTGCTGTGAGGTTCCATGTTTCGCAAGCGTATAGGACGATGGAGATGACAAGGGAGCGCAGCAGCCTTACCGATGATCATGTCTTTCCAAATGGGCTTCAATCTTGTCATGGCAGCAGTTATTTGTGCGATCCTGGAGAGAACTTCCTGTCGGGACCTATTGTCTGATACAATGGCTCCTAAGTACTTGAAGCTACATGTATGCACAGGGATTGACCTTGGACTTTGATGTCCGTATTAATGCCATTGGTGTTTTTGGTCATCAGTTTGGTCTTCCCTGCACTTATTTCCATTCTATAGGCTCTGGAGGTGGTGTCAAGCCTCTGTACCAGATGTTCAAGTTCTTGTTCCTCTCCAGCCAATCCTTCAATGTCATCCGCAAAACGGAGGTTGGAGATTGCTCTACCTTATGCTGACCGTGCCTTCGTCATTTGCAAAGATGTCTGACATGATGCGCTCTAGGAAGATGTTGAAGAGAGAGTATGCATTCTTGACGCACACCGATTGTTGTTCTGAACCAGTTTCCGATGGCGCTGTTGTGGGGATTGCATTGGTTGCCTTGTCATACAGGCTTTTGATGATTTCAATAATTTTAGAGCTGATGTTGTATAATCGCACAGTTGTCCACAGAGCTGCATGCCAGACTCGGTCAAACGCTTTTTTGAAGTCTACAAGTACATGTACGTTGCTGGAGCTGTAGGTATTTCTCGCAGATTATTCTGAGGTTGAAAATCTGTTCAGTGGTACTTTGCCCTGCCCTGAATCCTGCTTGTTCTTCAGCTATGATTTGTTTAGCTTGGGGTTTTAACCTGTTGGATATTATTTTCAGGAGGACTTTGCTGGGATGGGTGATGAGGCTGATAGTGCGATATTTTTTACTCCTGAAGGTAACTCTTTTTGGGAAAAGTGATGACAAGCCACTTGGTCCATGGTGAAGTCCACTTCCCACTCTGCCAGACCTTGTTATAGATAATGGCGAGGGCGTCAGACATTGCTTCTCCTCCTGCTTGAAGCAATTCCGCGGATATGGTGTCCACTCCCGCCGACTTCCTCTTCATCAGCGATTGCATTGCTGCCTCAACTTCTTCTCAAAAAATTGGGAGGATTTCTTCTTCTTCTTTGTTCTGGGGACACGCTAAAACTGATGGGTCATCGTTTGGTGTGAGGTTGTAAAGATCAGAGCAGTACTCTGTCCATCTATCCAAGACTTCTTGTTCTTCTGTAAGGCAGATGCCAGACTTGCTTTGGATCGTGGAGACCTTGGGCTGTTTAACCCTTGTCAGCCGCTTCACAGTCTGGTAGGCCTTTTTGCTGTTGTTCTTATTCAGACTGTTCTCCATTTACTGGGGTTGATATTCTGTCCAGTTCTCCTTTACTATAACTCGAATATTTGTTTTTTTGACATGTCTGATTTACTGCCAATATGGCATTATGAAAGGAAGTGGGGGAATGGCAGAACCCGAGGAAGTCCTCAATGACCTGGAAAGTCTTGTACCCAAGTCACATAAGTTTATCCCCTCCTCTTCCATCTTCTCCTGCTTCTTTTCCTCCTCCCTCCGTCTTCTTGGTTTCGCCGTGTGTGTGTGGGTGCGTGCGTGTGTGTGTGTATGTGCGGAGGTATAAGCCTTGAAATGGGTGACTAACCTTGCTTTTTATGCAGGAAATGGGTGAGTGTATTAGCCACCCAGTGCTTTCCAGCCAGCCACTTTTTTCTAAGTACACAGGAGTGCTCTTTTAGTGCATGGGAGTGCAGTTGTAGTGCATGAGAGTGTTTTAAGTACACAGGAGTGCTCTATCCGGGACGGAGAAAATACAGTCAATTTTCGGAGAAATTTTGACAAAAATTCGACCTTTTTAAGTTGTAGATCTATCCCTAGCCCTTGCCCTAACCCTTTTCCGTCAAAAAATCACTTTCCGATTCCTACATTCTTAATAAAACCCAGTCTTGGTGTTCTACATACTTGTATGTGTATGCGTGTGTGTGTGCGTGTGATTACCATAGCTGCTAACAGGGTGTTTTTTTTTTTTTTTTATTTACAGTATTTTCAACGTTCTTTATTTTTCCCTAGTTTATTTCCAGACTATATTTTATTTTTATTTTTTTAAATTCCATATATTGGTATCTTGCTTATTATTCCTCAACCTCCCTACCCTGTTCCCTTCCTACTTGCCCAGATCTCCTCCTCACTAATCTCTTTCCCTCACCACATCCCAGCATCAAATCCACTTCACTCCAATCTCGCTGTATTTTTCCTTTGACAGGTGCAAGTGAACAATTTTACTAGCAGAGAAAGGTCGAAATAAAGAATACGTTCTTTTATAATATTGTAACGGAGTGGAGGGTAGGTGGTAGAAGTAGGAAGAAGAGCGGAGCGCTCTAGAGGAGGCTGGTAGTAGGAGTACAGAAGAAGAAGACTCTCTTTTCCTTTTCTTTCACACTCGCACACCAATCGAAGATGTGGTTCTATTTCCAGCATTTATTTCTGAGTGAATAATTTTGAGCCACGGAACAGACAGTCATTTACAGTAGTATGTACATTCTGTGTCGGCCCGTGTCTGCCGTCTCACTGCCCCTCCAACTGGGGGGGTCAGTCGGTTTTTATCATACAGCGCCAGCCTTAGCGGAGACGCACATGCGCGAGCCACTCGCGGAGCCTTAAGTAAGTGCCTGTGGGCCAAGTTTGTGTTATTTTCAATTTACAAATCCCGCTCGCCTTTGGCCTAATACAAATCAAAACATAACATAATACACATCACCAGAAAGGGCATAAAACAAGCTTCCCAAATATGTACATGAATTATTCATACAAGGTACAGATAAATAATAAACTTTGAAAATACGCGACTCAAAGTACGACCTTAAGCACACAAGTTCACAAAAAGATACAAATGATACATTTAAGACATACCAAAAACCCATACGTATTACATGCTCTAAAAGCTTAATGTCCAATCTGGCTAACTATATACAAATAAAATGCATGACTTATCTGTAACTCTTACAAATCATGAATCTCTATGTACACACTAACACAAGCTACAAACACAGTGTTACCGCAGGTTACATCACTGGGACTAGCGATCTCGGCCTTAACTACTCTAATATAAACTAAATTCATACAACATTCCATAAGAATAATATCTAAGGCTAGCTACATAATAATTATTTGATGGACAGAAATAAAAGGGGGCTAGTGTACGGCTCTGACAAGGTGTCGCATTTGGCGGTAAGTTTAAACAAAGGCTGTGCGTGTAGCAGACGACGCGTCGGCTAAACACGTTACACGAAACGGTCAAGATAGCATACTACATGACTAGTAAGGTTTAGGGATAGAAATACCGCACCAGTAGCGAACAGCAGTCGGCTACATTCGCACCGGCTTTTTAACCACTCAGCGTCCGCGCTGAGAAACTGTACTCAAGAGCAGATGTGCTGCTACTTGAATAGCATCACTGGGCCAAGGCATTAACTTGCCCGTGGAAACCATCCGACATCTTAAGTCAGGATAACAACAACAATCCCTATGACTCGTCCTTTACGACACGAATCTGACCTAACCAGAAAACGTTAAAATATGAACTTGGCATCGCCTAATGGGATGACTGACTATGTATTTGACAGGGAGTCCAGTATCTCAAAAAGGTCCATATTTAACATCATAACAAAATGCGAATCATGTACAGTTTACCTGCCTTTACAAAACATCCTGCCGTAAACATCAAAGCTCTAAACAGTGCTATTTCCCTAATATCTATTCTATTCTACACGTACACCGTACACATGTTAATTTCTACAAAACTGCATATGTTTAGCAACAATGCTCAAAATCGATGGACATAACTAACGCATGATACATTATTAAAATAGCACAAAAAAAACAGTATTTACACAGACAATTAAAAAAAAATCATATCTACACAGAATTGTTTAGTTGTCTCATTAAAATAAAAGTCCGTATCTGAGAGTATTCCCATACTACTTTACAGTGTCATTATGTACATACCAGAGGCTAGGTATCGGAGACTGTTTTCTGTGCTAGACGCAGTGGATGTCATCTTCTCGCATCCACCGTTGAGCCTCTGCCCTTGCCATCAGGAAGCTGGTGCTATCATGCCCCCGGAGGTAACGTCTGAGGTCGCGTCGTAGGGAGGGGGAATACAGCCCCTCGACAAATTTGTCTCGAAGGGTGTCGTCGTCGATGCTGCCTGCCTTTTTCCCGTTGATCCTTTGCGTCAGCAACTGAAGATGTTGGGCATACTCGAGTATGCTTTCAGTTGGTCCTTGCCGCCTGTTGTGGAAGGAAGTCAGGAGGGTTGACGTGCCCCGTTGGTCGCTAAACGCCGCAGTCAGGACTTCCATGATGCCGTTTGCCGTAACAGCGGTGTCTGCTCTCCGCAGAACTTCCTGTCGGGCACACCCCGTCAGTGCTTGCAGCAGCCACTCCACCGCCGCGCCAGTGTCTAGGTGACAGTTCTTCAGGATTCGGGTGGCCTCCATTTGAAAATCTTCGAAGTCCTGCCCGTCCTCACCCAAAAAAGAAGGTAGCTTGGGAGGCGGCATCACGTAGAGGCGTGGCGTGAGGGCTGGTGGGCCGTTGACGTCTTGGACGCCGCTCACTCGGTCACTCGATGGTCCGCTGCCGTCCACCTGGGAGGGAGGTTGACTGTTGTTAGCTGTGGCCACAGCAACCGACGGTCCAGTGCTAGCTGGGAGTTGCACACTGCTGTCCTGCTCCGCCATCCTTGTTTGGCTTCTGGTTAAAATTCTTGAGGTCGCCGTTGTTAGTCTTGGTCTGGGTCTTTCAATGACTGCTGCTCCGTGTTAGCTGGGATCCTGCTCGCAGCGCCAGATCGATGTAACGGAGTGGAGGGTAGGTGGTAGAAGTAGGAAGAAGAGCGGAGCGCTCTAGAGGAGGCTGGTAGTAGGAGTACAGAAGAAGAAGACTCTCTTTTCCTTTTCTTTCACACTCGCACACCAATCGAAGATGTGGTTCTATTTCCAGCATTTATTTCTGAGTGAATAATTTTGAGCCACGGAACAGACAGTCATTTACAGTAGTATGTACATTCTGTGTCGGCCCGTGTCTGCCGTCTCACTGCCCCTCCAACTGGGGGGGTCAGTCGGTTTTTATCATACAGCGCCAGCCTTAGCGGAGACGCACATGCGCGAGCCACTCGCGGAGCCTTAAGTAAGTGCCTGTGGGCCAAGTTTGTGTTATTTTCAATTTACAAATCCCGCTCGCCTTTGGCCTAATACAAATCAAAACATAACATAATACACATCACCAGAAAGGGCATAAAACAAGCTTCCCAAATATGTACATGAATTATTCATACAAGGTACAGATAAATAATAAACTTCGAAAATACGCGACTCAAAGTACGACCTTAAGCACACAAGTTCACAAAAAGATACAAATGATACATTTAAGACATACCAAAAACCCATACGTATTACATGCTCTAAAAGCTTAATGTCCAATCTGGCTAACTATATACAAATAAAATGCATGACTTATCTGTAACTCTTACAAATCATGAATCTCTATGTACACACTAACACAAGCTACAAACACAGTGTTACCGCAGGTTACATCACTGGGACTAGCGATCTCGGCCTTAACTACTCTAATATAAACTAAATTCATACAACATTCCATAAGAATAATATCTAAGGCTAGCTACATAATAATTATTTGATGGACAGAAATAAAAGGGGGCTAGTGTACGGCTCTGACAAGGTGTCGCATTTGGCGGTAAGTTTAAACAAAGGCTGTGCGTGTAGCAGACGACGCGTCGGCTAAACACGTTACACGAAACGGTCAAGATAGCATACTACATGACTAGTAAGGTTTAGGGATAGAAATACCGCACCAGTAGCGAACAGCAGTCGGCTACAATATATTTTTATTTATTTTATTTTTCTCCAAAATGTATAGCTATTTTATCAGAATATGACTGTGGCACAGAGAGTAGTGTGATACACGATCATCCCCACTCACTCAAAGACGGATCCAAGACGTGAAATATTCAACAACATCGTTCAACCGACCAAGAGCGGGATGCTAAGGGACAATGCTCAATGAAAAATAGACAGGTCTTGCTTAATTTATTGTATTAAATTTTCTTCCTGCTATTGCTTTGTCTGGGCAATGATGTCCTGCTGTTTCATTCGTGACAAGCAGGTATGCATCAAACATGTCACCAACTCCTGCCGCGTATCCTATCTTATCTTATCCCGTAACTCGAAAGTCGTTGGGGCACCACAGATGATCGTTTAACCAGCTTACTCCATCTTTCTCTGTCCTCAGCAGCCCTCATGGCTTGATCACTCAGTGTCAAAACAGTCAATACTCGAATGTTGTCCTCCCACCTCTTTTTCTGTCTCCATCATCTTCTGTCTCCTTGCACCGTGCCTTGAAGAGGGTCTTTGCAAGGTCTGATGCTCGGCTGACGTGGCCATACCATCGGAATTTCCGTTTCTTCACCACTGAGCATGTCATCGTGTAATGGCTTGTGTGATTGTCTGTTGGACTTCGTCGTTGGAGATATGCTGGGTATAGGACATGCCCAAAAGTCTTTTGTAGCTGTTTATCTTCATGCTTTGTATTCTTCCTAGTAGGTCTGCTGTGAAGGTCCATGTTTCGCAAGAGTATAGGAAGATGGAGATGACAAGGGAGCGCAGCAACATTACCTTGGAGTGTAGACTTATGGCCCTGTCTTTCCAAATGGGCTCCAACCTAGTCAGGGCAGCAGTTGTGTGCTAGAGAGGACTTCCGGCCGGGACCCATTGTCTGATACAATTGTTCCTAAATATTTGAAGATATGCACTGTGTTGAGGGATTGGCCTTGGATGTTTTTACGTTCGCGCTGATGCCATTAGTGATGTTGGTCATCATTTTGGTCTTCTCTGCACTTATTTCCATTCCATAGGAACTGGAGGTGGTGTCCAGCCTCTGTACCCGCTGTTCAAGTTCTTGTTCCTCTCCAGCCAATCCATCAATGTCATCCGCAAAACGGAGGTTGGGGGTTGCTCTACTACCTATGCTGACTGTGCCTTTGTGATCTGCGTTGGCATCTGACATGAAGGTTGATGATAATGACGACGACGACCAAACGTAAGATGGAATGCAAAACAGGCAGACATAGAGGACATTGACAAACCTTTTTATAGCTGTGCTCAAGTGGCATTGGGATGAAAAAGTAACACACTAATTCCTAAGTCACAAACAATTCGTGCTTTTTGTCATGATGATTCTGGTTATATGGTGTTCCATTGTCTTAAAAAAAGAAAACAATTGCTCGTTCGTAAACAGCCTGCTTACAAGCTCACAGAGCCTCTGAAGTGCGCTGGTTATTGAGATTTACTATGCACAAAAATAGTTTGCTGAAGTCTGGAGCGAACGCACGTCGTCCAAGAGGCACATAGGGATTAATGTTGGCAGCGGGAGACAAAGAGTCACTCTTGCCGCTTGGCAAACTTGTGCTTGAAGTGTTGACTTCCTGTCTGTTTCTCGATTTTGATCCGCTTATTATCATTGTATAACAGGTCTTCGCCAATCAAAATTGTGAGGTCCTTTTGTTAATGTTTTTGTTTTCTTTCTTTCTGTTCCACAGCTGCCTTACAAGTCTCCTTTCAAGATGTCTAACAGTCACGTGATCATCCTCATGGCGCTGGTGCTCTTGCTGTCATCTACGTACCCAGTGATGTCACAGATCAATTTCTCACCCGGCTGGGGCACAGGAAAACGCTCGGGACTGGGCTACTCCTCCTCCTCTTCTTCCTCCTCCTCCAACGGTCGTCACCTCGCTTCTGCAGTAGATTCATGCTGGTCAAACATAGACTGGAGAGCATTCTCCAAGCTGGCGCAGATAATGGCGGTGAAGAGAGTTTCTTTATTAATCAAATCAGTTAAATTGTCTCACAGAGGTATTACGTGATATTTTAGTACATCAAAATGAGTTCTTTGAAATGCGTTTCATTAGGTTTAATTGAATTCAATTCAATTTCATCCAAACGTATTGCCATCAAAGAAATTATGCACCGCAATGTGTGGCGCATTTGAGTAAATAAAACCATGCAAAATAAACGACAATTATTTTTTTTAAATATTTTTTTAAGATTCATTTGTTTTACTTATCTATAGGCTTACACACCGTATACATCCCTATCACACATGTTTGCCATAATAAAACTATAAAAACAACCCTTGTTCTTAATACATTCATTAAAATACAATAACAGAAATGCTGTAATTATTGCACAACAGAGTGTTAAAACGATATCAGTTACAGGTTTAATGCTATTAACATAACCAATGAACAAATAAATTAATAATTTAAAAACAATTATTGATTTGGTTTATAATTTTGAAGTAACATTTGGAAGTTTAGAGGTGTTTCCAGTATCTGTTGTTGTATGACGTGGTCGCTAAATGTGTTCGCTTTTCTTAGTTTGTGTCGGGCGTTTTCTTCATTAAATGATATAGGCGGTATATCGTTGAAGATTCCGGTTTGATTGTTCATAAATGCCTTAACAAGTATCGACCACCCTTTAGTTTAGGTCCAAATTGTGTGCGGTCTGATGCTCTTTGGTCTGACCCATTATGGTATTCTAATTTTCTATCCCTGATCATTAATGTAAACTTGATTTCCATGTTGTCGGTAAGTTCTCCAGTCATTGCCCGAATCAGTTAGTTTACGCTCTGTAATAGAGTACAGACTGCCTACGTTTTAAAGCATTGATAACTAGTGTATCTGCTGGAGAACTAGTGTATCTGCTACAATGAGATTTGTGAGCAGTGTCCGTAAGGATAACCGGACCACAAAGAGAACAAACTATGGAAATGCATGATCTAATTTGTACCATGTTCTGTTTCATCTTACACCTGCTCCCTTTCCGGTAACTGTATCCACAGAATTTAGAAAAGTCATCAAATGCACAAAGAGACTATCCGCGAAGCAATTAAAGGTTAAGTGGGTCTATATTGTTTCTTACTTTTAGTGGTGCCACTGTGTAAATTAAATTTAGCAAGCTATAAAAGATTCAGATAGTTTATTTTCTGATTGCAGATAGCAATTTAACTTTTAGGCTGCACATTTTTTTTAAAGCAGTTATAAATTTAATGCCGTTTATTGAATCACATAAAAATACAATACAAAATAAGAATAATTTATTGTTCCCATAAGTATTCAAAAGTAGAATAGTGTGCAGTGTCCATTTAATTTAGATATTAAATCAAATGAGAATGTGTTCACATTATAATACCATAAAACTGACTAGTAGTAGTAGTAGTAGTAGTAGTAGTAGTAGTAGTAGTAGTACTACTACTACTACTACTACTACTACTACTACTACTACTACTACTACTACTACTACTAATAATAATAATAATAATAATAATAATAATACATTGCTACTAACATTGCTTAAAATGTGTCGACAATGACACTCGCATATATGATGGAAAAATAAAATCACATACATACACACACTCCCATTCCCCACCCCCATCCCCCACACACATTGAAGCGAGAAATGCACGGCCTAGCACACAATATGGCAAGTTCCTTCAAATATGTATCCAGACATTTGCACACATGACGATGTTGTGCCTTGGCTTTGGTATAAAAAGAAGCAAAATAAAGTGTGGAGTGATATTTTTTATTTTTATTTTTATTTATTTTTTATTTTTTTAAATTTTATTTACTTTATTGTCTTTTTTCCATAGGGAAATTCTGGGCCGCCTCCCCTGGGGAAAGCGTAGTCGCAGCCTGTGGCGCGCCCTAACCCAACCTACCTAACATTAGTTGTGATTTTGAAATTTTGCTGGGGGAGCAAACCGGAGTACCCGGAGGAAACCCCCGAGATATATATATATCGGTTGAGCCGATTTTGAGATAAACCGCCAAACGTTTTTTTATAAAATAATTGACCACAGCGAACTTAACCTTTGAGGCAGTGTAAAAGCCAAGTACACAAAACATTGAGTTGGTATCTGCCACAGGCACTTGTATCTGAACACGCGGGCTCCTATGCCTGTGACGTGTCTACCTTTGGTTGCATTATATAACCAAATGGAGACGCGTCACAGGCATAGGAGATCGCGTGTCCAGATACAAGCGCCTGTGGTTGCATAGTAGAAATATTCAAACTTGTTTTAAAATGTTGTATTCGTAACCATGCGGGCGGAATTTGGGCTGCCTTTTTAGAACAGCGTCACCAAAGTCAGAGAAGGGAAGAAGGGCAGGGTTGGGGGTGGGCAGGGGGAGAAGGGAATGCATGCTGAGTGTGTTGGGGTTTCTGACCTTCACCCCTCTAGGACATGAGCGTCATGATCTTGAAAGTCCGTGCAGTGGAATACATGCAGCGCACAAAACCCTAGACTTCAGTTTATACTCTCATTCAAAAGGATTGGTCCAGTCATTTTGCATATAAGGTCAAATTGTGTTTTGAAAAAAAAAAAAAGGGGGGGGGGAGGTAATGCGGAATCCGGATGTCGGTCATATCTGTCGGTCGGTTGGTTGGTCGGTTCTTACTATGACTAAGAGGTGTTTACATCTTTGTTAATGTAATTTTCTTTTATGTGCAGGCGGAGGCTGCGAAATATAACGAGTGCATGCAGGCAAACGCCATGAGCGTTTTCAAGGACGACTGAGGTCACCGTCTGCTACAATTCTGATGTACGGAACGGATTATCGTTACCATCGTCGTCGTCGTCGTCATCATCATCATCATCATCATCATCATCATCATCATCATCATCATCATCATCATTATCATCCTCCTCCTCCTCCTCATCATCATCATGTAAAACGTCTATTAACAAGTATTATCGTGATCAAAGGGCATCGTTGGAATCTCCGTCATTATCAGCAGCGAAGCAGCAACAATAGCATCATTATCATCGATATCATCATCAGCATCATCACCATCGCCGTCACCATCATCTTCATTATTATTATCATTATTGTCGTTGCCGTCGTAATAGGTGAGGCCGGCGTTGTCACCGTCCTCAGGAAAAGCAACAGCATGACCAAGACAACACCAATACCCGCTATCATGCTCATTCTCATCAATCCCTCTTCTTTCCCCTCTTCCTTCTCCTCATCATTATCGTCAACGTGTAAAGGTTCGTTCAGTATTATTTGAATGCAAACTATGTGTGATTACTTTTTCGATATTAATATTTGCATTGCGCTTGGGTTTTGTTATGACGTAATGAACAATTTCCCACAAAGTCTTTATGATTAGAGTCCCATCTGGTAACCGCACTTCATGTATAATTTGGTTTTCTCTTTAATTAAACTATTCACAATCGCGTTCTCCGGAAACGTTGACGTTTCTATCTTTCTTTCTTTTTTTTCTTTTTTTTAAAACAAATTTAGAACGTGTGTGAGAACGGAAGTGGCGATGGAGGTTTAAAAACACTATTTCATGGATTATTAATTAGGAAACTGTTCGATTGAAATGTTGACATATTCCTCTGATGTCCGTTTTAAAGATAATTAGTTCATCACATCTGTGTCCCAAGCAGAAACGAAACACACATACAGGCAAAGCTATTGCTTAGTCGTTCGGCCAGTTAAAAATACTAATATGCCTTTGATGAATTATTAATGTATACTAACAACTGGCAATAACGCAAAGTTCTTGTCTAATCTTCCTTTGCTTTCTTGTTGATCTTCTCGTCGTCGATGTTGTTGATCTTCTTTCTCTTGTAGTTTTTCTTCTCACATCTTCTTCAATTTCACCCATCTCCTCCTTTTCCTCCGCATCCTTTTCTTCTTACGTATCCTCCTTCTTCTCCTCAATTTCTCGTCATCCTCCTACTCCTCTCTTCTTTCTCCTCTTCAATCCTTGATCTTCTCATCGGCTCCGTCCTACATCCTCTTCTGCTGCTGCAGCGGCTTGTTTATTCTATCATTTCTGCTCCTCTTCCTCCTACTCATCATCATCACCATCATCTTCTTCTTTCACCTCCTCTTACTCGTCCTCTAACTGGTGGTTGACTTGTTTTATGTTTCAGACCACTCCTTAACGTCTTCAGTATCGAGGGCTCTTCCAACATACACATAATTTCGGATGTTCGACTTTGGCTTCAATTCACTGTTGTATTGCGAGTCAATCTATCCCATTACGTTGTACACGCACGTTTGTCTCTCTTTAAATGCTAATCAGTATCATTTATTCCCATCACAAAATGCCTGAAGACCCCCAAATATTGGACAACTATACTAAGAGCATGAGAATTCAAGTGATGGTTGATTCTGAAGCTTCAACATCAAACAGTTGGAAGAACTGCAACAACTCTACAAGAGATTTTTTTTACATTCAACACATTTCGCATGTAATTAAGCATAATTATGAGACCCCAATAAGTCTACCAGTAAAATCAATCAAGGTATTCTTTTTTTTCTCAATCAACAATTCATATTTTGCAACTTGTTTTTTCTCTGCCATTGACTAGTCTAATTTTGGTGATAAAATTGTTTTACAAGCCAATATTTATTGAAGCTTACGGAATGCACCAGTCAATGAATTATGTTTGATGTGTTTATATTCTTGTATCCTCCACACTCCAAAAGGGGACAGAACATGGGATTAAATCTTAAATCTTCAATCTTGTGATATACAAATTACACAGTATAAGGATAAAACAAGGCAAGACTTTTTTGTAGTGTTTTCTCCCAAAGAAATTAGAAAAATAATAAAGTACAACATGTAGGAATGAGGTATTATAATATAATAATAATAATAATTTATTTCATTTAAAATTCTACGCCTTTCCCTCAGGAGAAGCTCAAAGCGCAGTTACAGCCAGCCATAAATACTCAAGGAACATAAAAGAATAAAAGCATCAAACACAAAACCAAACATCACAGAATTAAAAAATAGTCAAATACAACCACTCACTCTATGTCTCCCACGCATACACGCATACACACACATACATACACATACATACACACAACCACACACACAATAAAATACAAAAGCACAATAAAATTGTCTATCTCTATCACCACAGTATTAAAACATAGTCAAATCAATACAAAAACAGTACAAAAAGCGTGTGTGTTTATAAGATTATACTTATTTTCTGTCTTTAGATACATGAAGTCTAATAATGTACTTCTCCTATAGTCTAATTGTAGACTACGTGTTGACGTTTCCAAATGTGTTCGTTTGCTTGTTCATTTTTGTGTATTTAAGCCATAATATTCTGCATTTAAATGTTTTCCAGGGATAATGAACCTTTGGTGATGTGACTACATTTCCAAAGTTTAGGTGCGAAGGAAAAAATGCTGTTAAAAGATACGAGCGCGGTAGAACACCGTGTAGGACAATACAGAACCAAGGTTTAGAAATATGCACCGTGGAACTTTATTAATGAGCGATACAACTTAATGATGTATAACGACACGGTTAAACACAAACAAAAATCGCTCAGCAGTATTATTTCATAATAATGAACACTAACGAATCATGCATTTTTATTAGTCATTTTAGTATGCAAACAAACGAAAGTCAAAACTTCACTATTTAAAAACAACAACTAACAACAACAAAACAAACCCACCCGCCGATTGCACACTCACTCAAAAACTTGTGAAATGCCAAAAGACCAAGATACAATAGATATCTTATAAATGATAATAATTTCGTAATAAAAGTATTCAGAAAAAAAGAATTGTTTGTAAAGTAGTTTAAGAATTATTAATACTTACTACAGAATCGTGTCTATTCAGTTTTGGGTGTGTTTGTAGTTTTGCGTTTAAGCTATGTATGTGTGTCGTTACGCCATATTTTTTTTATTAATGCTGTGATGCTAACATCAAACAAGAAGATTTCATGAAAAGAACGACTTGAAAACTGTGAAATCTGCAAAAGACTTGTGTCCTTTCATAAGCGATTAATTGCTAAAATCAACCGTAAGCTAAGTCTATCTCCAGGTAAAGAAATATAGAAATAAAATACTTAATCTGTTAATTATATTATATTTAAAATTTTGTGTAGACCAATACCATGAAAATACCAATTTTGAAAACTTAGGCTTACTCGATTTTTGTTAAAGACTTCGTACCAATTAAAAAAAAGGCATTCGTAACTGTTTTCTCTGAAGTCAAACACAGTAAATGTCCACACGTTGTGGAGGTTCAAAGCTGCGGAGTTTATTTTTTGTGTTTGTTAAGTGTAACTGTACCTCTTGGGGGAACTGTACACCGACTATGGGTCGATTACTCTATACAGCGTGTTTTTAATCTTAGATACTGCAAGACGTGGTTGTGGCATCTCAGTCCGGCTTTGAATAAAACCTGAATATATACTTGTATTGCGTTGAAGTGTGTTATTGATGGACAGTATCATGTACAATAGTACAATGCAGATTTCAGATCTTTTATTAATGCCTCAGTCACAATTGAACATCAACATGCCCGACGTCGGCCGATTAAAGCCTTTCCATCGGTAAAATCGTACACCGACTATTTGTATCACACAGAGCAATTACAATAGCGAAAGCATAAAAATATGTTAAAAAAAATTAACTTGTCTAATTTCATTTTAACATTTCACAACACACAAAACGAACAATAACGATATAGTTGTAAAAGTAGAAATACAACACCAACACTAGATCGCACTAGGTGGCACAGTCACACTCAACACTTCTGCATCATGTCACAGATAACTGCACTGAGATTAATAATTTTAAAAAGGATAAAGAAAATCAATTTAAAAAAACATCTTCTCTAGCTCTAGCTGCATCTACGAAGAAGAAGATAGTGGTGGTGATGATGACGATGAGGAGGAGGAGAAAGAGAAGGAGGAATAAAAGCATAAACAAGCCGCAGTTGCAACAGAAGATGTAGGAAGCAGCCAACGATAAGACCAAGGATCGAAGAGGAGGAAGATGAATAGGAGCAGAACGAGAAGTAGAGAAGAAGGACGAAAACAAATAAGAAAATGACGAGGAAGAAAATTAGGAAAAGAATGAGATAGGGGGAAATGATGACGGTGTTGCAGAAGAAGAAAAGAAAAAAACAAGAAGGGAAAGAAGGAGTAGGAGGATGACGAAAAGTAGAGGAGAAGAAGGAGCAAAATGAAGAAGAAAGGGGTGAGGAAGTTAGTTATTCATTGCTTACAGGGTCCAGCGAACTGCAGAGAGCCAAATCAGGACCACAAAATCAAGACCACAACTTGGCTGAAAGAGGACACACCCATGATCGGCATACAAGATCTGCTGCTAAAACAACCCAACAAGTAACACTGAAGGCAATCCATCAGCCGGTCACTTTACAATAAAGACATCCCACGCAGGGGACGCTGAGGCCATACTCTAATTTATCGAACCCCAAAAATTACAAAAACAAAATAGAATACAAACATCATTATAAAATATCAACAAAACACAAAACATATAAAATGCATGCATTGCTAAATAATAATATCATAGGAAGCCCCAATGACCATTTGGCAGAAAGCGTCCGATATTCCCAAGCTGATACAACAGACCACACAAATGAGGAGTATTGTTTTGGAAGGGTATTCAAGAAAAACGGTTGATGATTGGTCTAGCGAAGAAGAAGATAGTTTAGTAGATTGATAGAACATAGTAAGAATGAGAAAGAACAAATGAGAAAGACAGCGACAGTGGGAATTTAAGAACTAAATTTCCAGGAAGTGGGGATACTATTTATACAGAAACCCCCAGCTGGGGGAAGCGATGTGAGTAGGAAAACAATTAGATAAGAGAAAATGAAGGTGTGGCAGAAACAAGACGAAGGGTAAGAAGAAGAACTCACAGTTAATAGGCACACAAAATACGGAATTTATTGATTTCAAAATAACTAATTGTGAAAGAGTTGTTTTTGACTCGCATTTCCCCTCCCACCCCCATCCCTAAAAAAAAAAACCATTTTATTCCAGATTTTTGCAAATATGTGCGAGATATTTAGGAGCCATTGTATCAGACAATGGGCCCCGACAGGAAGTCCTCTATAGGATCGCACAAACAACTGCTGCCCTGATAAGGTTGAAGCCCATATGGAAAGACAGGTCCATCAGTCTACATTCCAAAATAAGGCTACTGCGCTCCCTTGTCATCTCCATCTTCCTATACGCTCACAAAACATGGACCCTCACAGCAGATCTACAACGAAGAATACAAAGCATGGAGATGAGATGCTATAGAAGACTTCTGGGCATTTCCTATATCCAGCACATCACCAACGACGATGTAAGATAGACCATCACACAAGCCATTAGACAACACAACGACATGCTCACTGTGGTGAAGAAACGGAAACTTCGATGGGAGGTTGAAGATTGCTCAACCCCATATGCTGACTCTGCCTTCGTGATCTGCAAGGGCATCTGACATGAGGCGCTCGATGAAGATGTTGAAGAGTGTTGAAAAAATATGCATCCTTGACGCACACCGATTGTTGTTCTGAACCAGTTTCCGATGGCGCTGTCGTGGAGGACTGCGCTGGTAGCCTTGTCATACAGACTTTTGATGACTTCAATAATTTTAGGGCTGAGGTTGTAAACTCTCATGGTTGCCCACAGAGCTGCATGCCAGACTCGGTCAAACGCTTTTTTTAAAGTCTATAAACCACTGCTATAGATGTTGTTGGTGCTGTAGGTATTTCTTACTGATTATTCTGAGGCTGAAAATTCTGTTCAGTGGTACTTCGCCCAGCTCTGAATCATCCTTGTTCTTCAGCTATGATTTGTTCAGCTTGGGGTTTCAACCTGTTGAGTATTATTTTCAGGAGGACCTTGCTGGGATGGCTGATGAGGCTCAGCTGATGGTGCGGTAATTTTCACACTCTTGAGGGTTACCCTGTTTGGGAAGAGTGATGACAAGCGACTGGGTCCATGGTGTAGGCCACTCCCCACTCTGCCAGATCTTGTTACAGATAATGGTGAGGGCCTTAATCAACACTTCTTCTCCTGCTTGAAGCAATTCCGCGGGTATGTTGTCCACTCCTGCTGACTTCCCCTTCTTCAGCGATTGCACTGATGCCTCAACTTCTACTCGGAGAATTGAGAGGATTTCTTCCTCTTCTTTGTTCTAGGGACATGCTAGAAGAGATGGGTCTCCGTTTGGTGTGTTTGTTACGGTCAGAGCAGTACTCTGTCCATCTATCCAAGACCTGTCCCACGAGCTGGACCACTATCGATGGAACATTTTAGGTATCAGCGAACTGCGCTGGAAAGGCCTATGTGAAACAACGACTGACAAAGGCCACAAGCTTTATTTCAGCGGGAGAGATGACTGGCACAAACACGGCATGGGATTCTTGGTCCATAAAGACATTCTAGCCACTGTCATGGGTTGCCATCCAGTCTCCAGTAGACTCATTACCATCCGTCTCAGAGCAGCCCCATTCAACATAACCATCAGCCAGGCCTATGCCCCAACATCAGACTATGACGACAGCGAAGTGGAAGATTTCTATGAACATCTACAGGCTGTCCTTGACCAAGTGCCGAAGAAGGACATAGTCAAAGTGCAAAGCGATTGGAATGAAAAAGAACATCTCGCAGGGAGCTGATGCCTACCGAAAAATCAACAATGGCGTCCGAAAGTGGCTAGTGTCACAGAAAATTTATTAAAAAGACAATTAACTCCACATGTAACCTAAAAGAGAAAGCCAATCTGTGATCGGACCCATAAACGTCCTCAACGCTTGGTTTCATGGGCAAAAAACAATTCATTAAAAAAAATCCCGCGAAGCGGATTCGAACCACTGACCTAAGGATCACTGCAGTAGTGAACTCCCCCTACAGTCCTCCGCTCTACCAACTGAGCTATCACGGGATACAAACACTCTGAACATCTTCTGAATTAAACCGGGATAAACGCCTTTTGGACCCACAAAGATAATCAGAGACCACCACAGGCAAATCCAGATTTGAAATGAAGCGGTACGACAACCCCACTCACCTTGCATACTCAGTGTGGTTGCTACTGCGACTTCGCCAACATTGCCCAAGGCGAGCACAAAGCCTATGATTTATTCATGAGCTGTCAATTAAGTTTATTAGGACAGTTTATTACCAAGGCCTGTTCTACCGAGATGAAAGTTGCATGTTTGGCAGGTTTTGAGGGTGAATTCTGACATGGAGAGGGTGTTGTCAAGGGTGACACCAAGGTTTTTGATAGAATATGACATAGGAATAGTAATTTGGCCAAGAGTTACACTGTCTACAAGGGAAGTAGAGAGGATGTATTTGGTACCCGTGAGCATAACTTCAGTTTTGTTCGCATTGAGCTGAAGCTTGTTGGCAGTCATCAAGTTAGAAATGTTTTCAAAGCAGTCAGAAGTTTGGTCAGAATAGACGGAAGATTTTGAAGAGTGTCACTGGTTTTGAGCGGTGTATCGTCTGCCTAGAAATGGTGGAAAGTGTCATGGTTTTGATCTAAAACAGAGGAGATGCGTAAAGGGTGAATATAACAAGGCCTAGAACTGTTCCCTGAGGAACACCGAAGACAAGTCTGGACCATTCAGAAAGGTGGTTGTTGATGAAGACAGATAGGAAACGATTAGAAAGGTATGAATGGAACCAATTTATGGCACGGTCTTCTATTCAAAAAGAGTTCTCAAGGCGCTGAAGAAGGATGGAGCTAGTGATCGATAGTCTCAAAGGCGGCTGAGGGATCGAGAAGGGTCAACAAAGAGATTTTACCAGAGTCAGTGGCAGAGGGGAGGTGGTTCACGATGTGAAGAAGAGCTGGTTCAGTAGAGTAGTCAGGACGGTAGGCAGACTGGAATGGACAGGACAAGTTACTGGAAGAGAGATGATGATTGAGCTGTTTCAGACGACCTTCTCCAGGAGTTTTGATATGTAAGGAAAATTAGAGTTCTTCAAGTCTTCTGGATCAAGGTTTGATTTCTTTAGTAGTAGCCGCACGATGGCAAACTTGAAACAGGAGGGAACAGAACCAGATTTCAAGGAAGAGTTGACAATGTAGGTGATGGCTGGAAGGAGGTCATTGATACAATCTTTGAACAGTGACGTAGGGATAAGTCTAAAATCACTTAGGTGAAAAGACGTTATATTAATGAAACAACAAAACACAAACAATAATGACGTAGTGATGGGATCAAGCTTGTATGTCTTAAACAACATATGGTGCTGCGACTTTTCCACACCATCATGACCATCGCCACAATCACCACCTCCACCACCACCACCACCATATTTTACTTCCTCCTCAACCCCTACCACCAGTTTGTAATTACACATAACCTTTCAAAAAGTCACGCCACAAGCAGCTGACTATACCATAAAATGGTAATAAACTGTCTAATAAACTCTATTGACAGATCATGAATATATTATTGTAGGCGTTGTGCTCGCTTTGGCAGTAGCAACCACACTGAGTGTCCAAGGCGAGAGGGGTTGTACCGCTCAGCTTCATTTTAAATCTGGATTTGCCCGCGGTGGTCTCTGATTATCTTTGTGGGTCCAAAAGGCGTTTATCCTGGTTTATTTCAAAAGATATTGCGAGTGTTTGTATCCCGTGATAGCTCAGTTGGTAGAGCGGAGGACTGTAGGGGGTGTTCACTACTGCAGTGATCCTTAGGTCAGTGGTTCGAATCCGCTTCGCGGGATTCTTTTTTTTTTAACTTCTTTTTTTAAACGCACAAATCTATTCCCTCTTTTTAAAAATATTTGTGATCTTCTCTCCACTTGTTTCCATTCCATAGGCTCTGGAGGTGGTGCCAAGCCTCTTTACCAGCTGTTCAAGTTCTTGTTCATCTACAGCCAATCCATCAATGCCATCCGCAAAACGAAGGTTGGCGATTGCTCTACCCTCTATGCTGACTGTGCCTTCGTGACCTGCAAAGTCATCTGACATGATGCGCTCTAGGAAGATTGGAGAGAGTAGGCATTCTTGACGCAAGCCGATTGTTGTTCTGAACCAGTTCTCGATGGCGCTGTGGAGGACTGCACTGGTAGCCTTGTCATACTTGATGACTTCAATAATTTTAGGGCTGATGTTGTACACTCTCATGGTTGCCCACAGAGCTGCATGCCAGACTCGGTCAATCGCTTTATTGAAGTCTGCAAACACATTATATAGATGGTGTTGGTGCTGTAGGTATTTCTCGCAGATTATTCTGAGGTTTAAAATCTGTTCAGTGGTACTTCGCCCTGCCCTGAATCCTGCTTGTTCTTCAGATATGATTGTTCAGCTTGGGGTTTCAAACTCTTGAATATTATTTTCAGGAGGACCTTGCTGAGATGGCTGATGAGGCTGATGGTGCGATAATTTTTTAACCGAAGAGTGAAATTCGGATTCGGAAACCAACCCACCGACCGACTGACTGACAAACGCATAGCCATTAAATGATACGATTGGCTATGAACTGAAGGGTGGACACCATGGAGTAAAAATATTAGTAAATACGCTCAACAAAAGTTATGTATCATTATGATGATGATGATGATGATGATGATGATGATGATGATGATGATGATGATGATGATGATGATGATGATGATGATGATGATGATGATTAAGTGCAGGTAAATCGAATATGAACAAATTTAGTTCCGTTGTTTTAGAGATGATCAGATCGTGTTTAGCAAAGGATTGACACCAGCGGCCTTGACCTTAGAATAAGAGCAAAAATGTGATGGCATCGGAAGCTGACCAGTTCCCGTTAAGTGGTTCCCGAGATGTAGCGCGCGACGTGCCCACCGACCAACTGTCACGTATAAAATGACATTGTAAGATGTGATGTAAAGTCTGGGAAATAAATTATACTTGTTTAATACACGTATGTTTGTTTGCAAGTTGTGTCACTAACAGACAGAATGATCTCGCTGGTGTGCTAAAATCGCTTTCCAAGCGAATAACCGGATGTACATGTATGACGATTCGCCTAACGACGATTGCCCTCACCTCGTTTACAGTCACTTCGCAACATCTCAAGTCAATTGCCCTACATGTGTGAGAGCAAACTCGCCCAATGTTTATGAATGCACAACGTAATCGTTGTGTTGTATTGTGTTAGCGGGTATTATATCGCCATATTGTCTCGTGTAACTGAAAGCAGTGAATGGAGGCGATCGCGCGCCGCGCGAGTAACTTGTAGCGTGGGTATTGCATAACGCCATTACAGTGCTCAGAACTGAATGAATTTTAGCCTATCAGCAATCGCCATTGTAGTAAACCGGATATGGCGTGGTCGTTTCCGTTTTCGCTCGCATTTTGCACCAAATTTCATTTCTTCGTCAAACGTCCTGCAGGCAAGATCGATGTATGGTTTGCAAGTTGGAGATGACCCGGAGGCAGCATGCACTGGCATGTGACAGATGTAACCAGTGGCAGCACCGCCTGTGTGAAACGGGTAAGTTGATTAACTTCTGAGAACTACATTCTGTAGACGTTAGAAATTGCCGATTTTTTTCTTTCTTCCGTACTTCAGTCTTATTATTTTCATCTATGCAAGATGATTAGGCTATGCTGCGGAAAAGGGTGATAGTGATTTTTTAGCAGGGGTTTTGCCATGTGCCTTAATCCTAGGCTATGTAAAAATCTTCACCTGTTCCGCTTCATGATACGGAAACTGGGGATAAGCACCGGCTCTATGGGCCTTACGGCGGGAACTTACTGTTTATTTTGTCTTCTATGTTTTCTTGTATAACAACGCATCTTTGATCGTAGTTTGAATGTGATCGCAAAAAAAAGACAGGCCTATATTGAATAATTTTGAGAAAAATCCATTTCAATAGGTTATTACTTATTCTAAAAAACTTTAAGATGCATAAAATGTATTCCTTTATTCTTATTTTAATTGTAGGCTTAATATTTTTCTTAAAACATTAGGCCCTATATGACCACTGTAATGCACATTTTTCTACATGTTTGATCCATTTCTTTTATTAGATAGGCCTTTCCCACACATGATTAAATATAGGTTATATTATTATTGTAGAAAACTAGTCTGTGGTTTAGAAGGATCAGGAATATGGTACAAAGTTAATAGAAGAACAGTGTTTTTTCCCTCCAAATTATGAAGGTGACAACAAGAGTCATAGTAATAGATAAACAGATATATAAAATGATTTATAAGTTACAGACTAATGTATAATATATTTTACATGTAAATATATAAAAAGATAAACCTAAAAGTAAAAAATATTATTACACAGACAGACATATAAAGAGGATAATGTCATCAAACTTTCTTTAGTAGATACAGCAAATTCATAGATAGCTCCTGTCATGATTATGCAGTCTACACAAAACTTGTTTCATAATCATTGTAAGGTAACACAAAGAAATTAAGTATATACAGTTATGTTTTTCGATCAGGTGTTTTTTTAATCTATAGTTGGTACTTAGTCCCTAACTTTTTATTTTCAGGAATCAGCCTGATTCAGTACAGACTGATGTGTAGGGGAGATTCCTGCCTTGAATTCATCTGTCGGAACTGCACTGACAGGTATGTACATTACATTACATGGTTATTGCTTGAGGTCCAGCGGACTCTTCCCAACCAAATCAGAACCAGAGAAGTGAAAGAGGACTCACCACTGATCCGCATAAAAGATCTACCGAAACAACCCTAGTGGTAACACTGAAGGCAATCTACCAGCCGGTCACTTTACAATAAATACATCCCACGCAGGGGACGCTGAGGCTATACTCTAATTTATCGAACCCTCGTTTACAAAAACAAAATAGAATACAAACATTATTATACAATATCAACAAAACACATACATATAAAATGCCTACATTGCTAAATAATATCATAAGAAGCCCCAGTGACCATTTGGCGGAAAGCGTCCAATATTCCCAAGCTGATCAAAAGACCTCATACACAAATGAGGAGTATTGTCCCGGAAGAGTTTTCAAGAAAATAGGTAGGTGACTGGTCTAGCGAAGAAGAAGATAGTATAGTAGATTGATAGAACAGAGAAGGAATGAGAAAGAACAAAGAGAAAGACAGCGACAGTGGGAATTTAAAGCACTAAATTTCCAGAAAGTGGGGATACTATTTATACTGAAACCCCCGGCACCCTCACGGGGGAGACAGGTATGTATAAAGTTTATCATTAAAGAGATGCTTTGTTAATCATAAAGCAAAGCTGTGAATATCTACCAAAAATTTCATCGAATGAATACAAGTATGAAATAGATTACTTTACAATTGTCTGCATAATTAAAATAACAATACATGTGCACTTCGTCAGAATTGTAATTTGAATGTCCTATTTTACAGATCGGACAACCCTGAGGCTGGCCACCACGATGAGCTGATTGAGACAGGTGCTGCTTTGAATCCTGCTGATTCATCAGATTATCTCAGGCCTGTTTCTTTCAAACTTTCTGTTTCTTCCTCTGACTCTTCTTCTTCTTCCTCTGATTCTGAATCTTTGACCTCTTCTCCCAATTTCCATCTGTCTTTGTCTGGATCTCTTCCAACTCCTCCATCTTTTCCTAGGTCTCACCTGTCATCTCTTTCTCTTTGTCCTTATCCAGCTGTTTGTTCTCCCATTTCCTCATCTCCTTTTCCTCCACCTCCTGTTTTTTTTCCACCTGCTTCTGTTTCCGTTTCGTCTCCATTTTTTTCTTCTCCTGCTACTCCACCACTGCTTCAGAGCTCTAACTTCTCTCCCCCCCCCCCCCCCCCTTCAGTTTCTTTTCCATCCGTTTAGTTTTCTTCTCGCTTGCCGTTTGCATCTTCCCCCCTTCCAGTTTTTTCTCTGTCGCAGGTTTCTTTTGCTGCTGGTGCTGCTGACTACATTCCTCCTCCTCTTGCTTTTGCCGACCATCCTTCTCCTGCTGCCGACCTTCCTCCTTCGCCTGCTGCCGACCTTCCTCCTTCGCCTGCTGCCGACCTTCCTCCTGCTGCCGACCTTCCTCCTTCGCCGGCTGCCATCCTTCCTCCTTTTCAATTGCTGCCGACATCACATTCTTCCTAATGGCTGGCGGGTCAGAAAGGGGGTCAGAAAGGCGGCAAGGACATAGTACAGATTCTTACGGGAGTACTCCTAAAATTTACAGGTTGGTTACAATTAAGATTGGTGTACATAATTATTTTATTTTACAACTATCAAAATATAATTCGGATAATAAATCACAAAATTAATTATCTCATTTTCTGGTCACATTTTTTTTGTTGGTCTTAATTTTTTTAGTATTTTTTTTCCTAGCCATTTGTTCTTTGCTATATGATTTCATTTTTGTGCAGCGCAAGGGCAAAGTCATCTCCTCCTGGCAATGCAGCGTCAGGAGGGCCACCCGCCCTTGCTCAGCCCGTGTCCGGCAGGTGGGCGCAACATTCACTATGGTGGGCATACACAGCCATGAGCCCATCCCTGGACAAGCCACCGGGCGGGCAATAAAGAAGGTAGTTTTTATGTTATTTTTTACCTATTGGCTTATTAGCCCCATTGGAGCATAAGAATTTAATAGATTTATTGAACCCGCCTGAATACTGATATAAATAACACATTTTAGCCTATTAAAAAAATTAAACGGATTCCACTGTATACATGCCAAAAATATTGTAAAATGTGTACTGTTTTGCTTCAGGTGACGCAGGTCAGCGTGGCAGAGGTTTATAAACCTGCTGGCAGGATTGCCGAGGAGGTCCTGAGGGAGCATGCAGACCTCACCCTCCCTCCTGCCAGCCGCCCAGCCTTGGTGAATTTGCAACGGATGGCCAACCGGGCCAGAGAGTGGAGTCGGCCCACGGAGCCAGCCGATCTCCACTTTGACGTAAGCAAAATAATACTTTCAATTAACAATATCCTAAAGAGTGATTCTTTATACTTGCTGACTTTTTCTGAACCACACATTTTAATAACGGCTACACTTGAATGAAATACATTGTTGACTAAATTGAGTTTGAAATTTTGTAGCTTATGGTTTTTTACTATTGTATTATTTTCATTATTTTATTTATTTATTTGATAGTCTCCTAAATTTCACCGCTAATTTTTCAGTTGCTGCATGAGAAAATCCCGGAAGGTTTCCTCCTGGCAGACCTACACTATGATGACGTCAGGCACTTCATCTTTGCCACTGCCCGGCCAACTGGAACAGCTCGCAGAGGCCAGAACATGGTATCTGGACGGTACCTTCAAGGTGAGCGTAACCATCGGACCTGTTTACTTACCCCAAATTCTCATTCCTACGTCCTTTTCAAAATCCTGTTTTGGTTATTCACTTCTCTTTAAAAATTGCTCCTTTATTTAGTTACACTGACAGCTAACAATGCAACAAGATTTTTGATATCAATAGTTTACTTTTTTTCCAATGCTACATGACTAAGTGCGTATAGATATGCAAAATATGGGGGACCTAAAAATAAATTAACATATTTTATTAGTTAAATGGTCCACTGTAAAAGTTGCTCCGATTGTTTTTGATACATTTTTGTTTAAATTTTTACTATTAGAGAAATTGATTTTAACTTTTGAAATTTACTAAATACTTGTAATGCAAAACTGACAGTGCAGTGACGCAAGACATGTGTATAAAATTCAGAAGAAGCTAAAATGTTGATTTTGTAAATAGTTACAGGATCAAATTCAATTGAGATTGTAAGAAAATGTTTTCCCAATTCAATATACCATTTTTTTCAAGTGGTGAGGCAGCATCCATTTCTGCAGCTGCTCTCCATCCACACTTTTGTCGGAGATGGAGGAAAGCAGATGCCTATGGTGTTTGCGCCGATGTCCAGGCGGCAGATGGAGGACTACGCCTTCGTCTTGAGAGCCGTCCTGGCCAACATCCCCGGCAGAGCAAGCAGTGAGGGAGGTGGTGGCGGACTCTGAGCGGGCCATCTGGGCGGCAGTGCAGCAGGAGCTGCCTGGAGTCACCTTGAGAGACTGTTTTTTCCATTGGTCCCAGACACTGTGGAGGAGGCTCCAGGACCTTGGGCTCAAAGTAAGTACATTTACAATGTTTACTTTGACATTTAAGGGTATACTTTTACAACAATAAGTGTGAAGAAATAATTTGAAATGCTGTCAATATTGTGTCATTATGCTTTGCTCCTTGTTTCTTCTGCTCAACACTTGGGGCCGGTTTTTTGTTAAGTTAAGCAAAGTTGAACTCTGGCTCAGTGAAACTGAGCGTTTTTAGAGTCACGTTTTCAAGCAGTTTAATGAAGTTGGGGTCACGGACTCACTGAGCATGCGCAGCGGAAATACTGTAAAGTAAACAACATTACAATACAGCACTATTGTTTTCTCTCTCCTTTTCTGTCTATTCTTGCTCATCACTTGCTCGTTGAGTTTGCTTACATGATTTTCTTCATTTTGTTTCAGGTGTTGTTTAGCACTTCCAAGGATTGTTACTTCCTTGTGAAAAGGGTTCTGGCACTGCCCTTTCTCTCCCCAGTGCTGCAATACAGGCCCGCCTTCTCTGCTCTCCGAGAAGAGGTTGGTGAAGATGAGGAAGTGGGGGAGTACTTTGCCTATATGCAGTCTGCGTGGCTCTCATCGCAGACCTTCCCAGTCTCATCATGGTGCGTGTACCGGTGCCACACCTGAACCAACAACGATGTTGAGGGTTGGCATCGGCGCCTCAACACCACCGTGCATGAGAGGAAACCCCCTTCTATCATCTTGTCACCATCCTCTTTGAGGAAGCAAGCGGCCTGGACCTTGCTTTAGCAATGGTGGGAGAGGGCACCTTCAGGAGGAATGTGAGGAGGAATGTGAGAGATAAAAAGTATGCGGAGTTGTGGGATGCCCTAGACAGGGGAGAAATTTCGGTGCCAGAGTTTCTCCTGGCTGTTGCCAAGACTAGGGTATAATATGAGAGAGAGAGAGAGAGAGAGAGAGAGAGAGAGAGAGAGAGAGAGAGAGAGAGAGAGAGAGAGAGAGACTAGGGCGACTAGGGCGTATTTGTTTACATTTTGCTGTTTTTTTCTTGACTATTTTTCACACTGTTTTTTTAAAAACATTTTAAAGTATTCTATTTTACGTTTTGTATGTCGCTTTTTATGCATGCTATTTTGTTTAGAACAAAAATCCAGTGATGATTGTTACTGTGATAATTGTATATTAATTTTTATTTTTTGGACTTTGGTACACACTAGTGTACTCATGTAGACATCTAGTTTGTATTTTGTGGACTTGAATACACACTAGTGAACACACATCCAGTGATTTCAGTTGCTGTGATAATTGTATATTATATCTTGCTTTTATTCTTTGGACTTCGGTACACATTAGTGTACTCATTTATACATCTATTTTTTATTTTGTGGACTTGAATACACACTAGTGTACTCATGTACTAATCTATTCTTCATTGTTAGGACTTAAATACACACTACCTCTGTACACACTATTGTACTCATGTATTAATCTATTCTTCATTGTTAGGACTTAAATACATACTACTTCTGTATAATAATAATAATTTTATTTATAATAATAATAATTTTATTTATAAAGCGCACATATCAGACAACATTTCTGCTCAAAGCGCATAAAACATAAAAAGCACACAATGCACATAAACATAACAATAGACAGCCGTAATGAATAATGAATAATCACAATAACAATGAATTGGATAACAATTTAAAATACTCTGAGGTTTAAAAATAATAATAATAAATACAATAAAATGTGACAGATAATGAACACACGCACACACACACAGACCCACACACACACACACATGCACAAATAAGTAGGAAGGTAAAAGCAAGCATCAAACAGATAAAATGCATGGGATAAATGAATGCATACTTAAAAACATAACAGTTTTAAGTAAAACTCGTATGAGGGAGAGGGTAGCAGGCAACCAAAGGTGAGGGACTCAGATGAGTCTTGAGGAGTTTCTTGAAAGTTGTGAGGCACTGAACTTGTCTTAAAGATAAGGAAGATAATTCCAAGTTAAAGGCCCAAGCACACTGAAAGAACGTTTTCCAAAAGTAATCAAGGAATAACCTGGGACAGTGAGAAGAGAGGTACTTGCAGAACGTAACGAACGTGCAGGTGTGTATGGATGAAGCAGATCAGAGAGATATGATTGGAAAGACAGAGTGTAGGCTATGGAAGCAGAGAATGGATAGTTTATATTCAATACGAGCTTTGACGGGCAACCAGTGCATTCTTCTGAGCAACTGGGTGGCACTGACACGACGGGGCTGACGAAGAACCATACGCGCAGCGCTGTTCTGGATCTTTTGCAACCTCAAAAGCTTGTTGTCAGGCACACCTGCTAGAAGTGCGTTACAGTAGTCTAACCGAGAAAGAATGAATGAGACAGCCAGTTTGTTTGCATCATCAACATTCAAATAGTGACGGATTTTACTTATTCTGCAGAGCTGGAAGTAGAGAGCTTTATAGAGCTGACTGATTTGGGTCTCCATTGACAAGCAGCTGTCTAGGTGGACTCCAACTTGTCCAAGGTTTTTCACAGAATCAGAAAATGTAATCTCACTACCAGAAAGAACCATGGAATGAGTTGCAGTCTTCTCCAGCTTAGATCTGGTACCGACTAGAATGAGATCCGTCTTGTCATCATTCATTTTCAATTTATTCTCACGCATCCATTCTGCAACATTCTCAATGCATTCTTTCATGTTGTCTGCAAAGCTTTGTATGTGAGAAGGAGCGACAGAGTTGTGAAGCTGAGTATCGTCAGCAAAGAACTGGTAAGAATGACCGAAGTTGTTAATTATGGAACCAAGAGGCTGAGTGTACATTGTGAAAAGAATTTGGCCTAAAAAAATGTATATGTACATCTAGTTTGTATTTTGTGGACCTTACAGCTATTTCAGTGATATTAGTTGATGTGATAATTGTATAACCTTTGAGTGAAAGTTATACAGGGGAAGATGATGATGGGGGATGATTGTAGAATGTGTAAGCTCGACAGGGCTATTGTAGTGAGTCAGAGAGAGGAGAACAAAGGAATCTCTCTCTTATCTCTTTCTTCTGCCAGACTTCAGACAACGCTGCTTCTGCGGGGTTCCATCTTGCCTAGATTGTAGTGCTTAGGGTGGTCAGTTCATAATGTATCAGAAACTAGGGCCGAACTTATAGTGCGCACAATTTTTAGTTATAGAATGTATAGTGCAAAGCTTAGTTGCTTTGGCTTGGTAGTTGTTTAACTGGTGATTTTGTTATTTAGATGCAGAAGTTAGTTTGAAAGTTAGTCAGTCAGTGAGTTGGTAAGTAAGTTAGGTTTGGTCGGTTCTTAGGGTGTGTGCATAACTTAGGCTGCTGTTTTAGTTCTATTATTGTTAGTATGGGGTGAAAGTTCGTGTTTTCAATGGAGGAAAGAAGGGCGAAAAAGAACTGAAAAATGCGGTAAGAAACAATGAATTTATTTTGGCTATTATTTGCATTGTTAGTTAGAATCTATGTGCATGCGAATTTTATGTTCCTTGGTTGACATGTATTAAGTTAGATTAATAAAAGTATATAAAAGTGGAAACAAATTGTAGTTCAGAGTCATATTTGTGAGCGCACGGCGACGCCTTTGGATGGCAGTGAGACTTGTTCTGTTTTGTATGTCTTACATGCTATAATTTGGTAAGTCGTGCCCGATCCCCGTACAAGTAGAAAATTAAGTAGTTAGTATAACTCTCACAAGATAACGCAAAATGGGGGACGCGTTACAATTGTATATATCTAGTTTATATTCTTTGGACTTAGGTACACACTAGTGTACTAATGTAAACAATTTGTGGACTTTGGTACACACTAGTACTGTATACCTATGTATATATAGTTTTTATTTTGTGGACTTTGGTGCACAGTAGTGACTATTATACTCATACCTTTTAAATGTATTGTATGCTTTTTAATTATGCTTTGTATGAATGGGATATATGTTGAATCATTTTGGGGGTAATTAAATCTGTTAAAGTAATTTATTTAACTATGAATGTTGTGTTTTGAACTTCCTACACTAGTGTAGTATAATCTTTATTACTCCATGTGTTTGTTATGCTTTGTAAGAATGGGTGTTACACTCTGTTCGATGTTGGTGTTTTCTATCAGTATCTGATTCAGCCCCAATGCTGAATTCCTGATAGGGTGTAACTCAGATTCGTTTATCCACGCAGCCCGCTCAAGCAGCATACAAGTCACAAAGTCGACGTATGAAGTTTTCCACTTTTATTCAGCACACATCAACAACTGCATACAATCGCTCAATCGTCTTTCCACTCTCAAATTTACTTTCCAACTAACAACAACTTCAACTCAACAACTTTCACAGCAACTTTTGAAACAGCGTGGCACTTAAATAGTTTCTTGATACTCCCGAATAACCTGGATCAATCTCGTTTGACGCAATTTAACCAATCGCTTCTAACTTCGTCATTACTGTCTTACGTCATACATATTTTCTTCTCCTTCCAGAACGTCTTCTTGCTTCGACATGTATCGGGAAATTTCTATCGAGAGTAAACACGCAGATCCAGAAAATTCTACAACAATATCGACTAACGAAAATTATCAACGTTATACAAAGCCTCTCCTAACAACAATGCAAACTCAAATCAAAGGTAAATAAACTCCATTATTGAATACTTTGCAAAACGAAACGATTAGATCTATCGTGCGCGCTTCCGACGTACTACCATTCGCGTTTCAACGTAACATAACCCCCCACTCAAGAAGAAATTTACCCAATTTCTTTCAACAACGTTGAAACGTATTGCACAAACAAAGTTCAGAATTAAAACTTATTTAAGACTTTCTGAATACTGTCATTGAGCTCAGTTCATTCACACAGAGTCAATGTTCTTCTATCCGCAAGTCTATCTGGATATTGTCACTGTTCACAGTTCATCCACACAGTCAATGTTCTTTACTCACACACTCTGCTGAGGAAGTCCGCACCAACATTGTCTGATCCTTTGATAGATTCTACTCGCATGTTAAAGTTCTGTAAGTACATAGCCCATCTCATGATCCGACTGTTCACAAACTTGACAGAGTTCAAGTATGTTAGCGGCTTGTGATCAGTCTGTAGCACGAACTTCACTCATTGAAGGTACAGTTCGAACTTCCGGATTCCCCATATGATGGCAAGGCACTCTTTCTCCATGGTCGAGTAATTTTTCTCAGCCCTGGACAGCTTCTTGCTGGCGTAACTGACCGGAAATAGTTTCCCTTCGTGTTCTTGCATCAGTATGGCGCCGTTGCCTTCGTCTGCTGCGTCTGTTCTTAAGACGAATTCCTTGGAAATGTCAGGCAGTCTTAGCACCGGATCCTTCGAAAGGAGGTCGCGCACAGTCTGGTATGCCTTCTCCTGAGACGGTCCCCACTGCACTTGGTTTGGACAGCCTTTCCGCACCAGGTCCGACAAGGGTGCTGTGACGGCGGAGTAGTTTGGTACAAACTCCCTGTAATATCCAGCCAACCCCAGGAAAGATCGCACCTGCTTCTTGGTTTGGGGACGTGGAGCGTTCAGAATCTTGGTGACGTTTTCTAGTAGAAGCCCCTTTTGTCCTTCTTTCAGCGAATGGCCGATAAAGTCTACGTTGTCAGTCCCCAGAATGCACTTACTGGGTCTCACGGTCAGGTTGGCTTCTGTGAGACGGTGAAACAGCTCCCTCAAGGTCTGCAGATGCTCTTCCCAGGTGCGAGTGTGGACTAGCAGGTCGTCCCAGTAACACACGACATTGTCCATCCCTTTGAGCATCTTCTTCATCCCTCTCTTCAGGGTAGCTCCGCTGTTGACCATGCCAAAAGGCATCCTTAGGCACTCGTACGTCCCATCAGGGGTTATAAAAGCAGTCTTTGGTATGTCCTGTTGACGCACGGGGACTTGCCAATAACCTTTGCTGAGGTCAATCTTCGAGAATATTTTACTCCCCGATAATTGGCGGAAGAGGTCTGCTGCGGTAGGCATCGGCTCAGGGTCGAAGACGGTGATCTTATTAACCTTCCTGTAGTCGATGCATACTCTGTTGCTCCCATCCTTCTTTTTCACGACCACGACAGGGGACGCGTAGGGGGAACTGGACTCCCTGATGATGCCCATCTTCAGCATCTCATCGATGTCCTTCTTCAAGGATTCACGGGCCTTGAAAGGGATAGGGAATGGTTTGGATCGAACAGGGATATTTGAAGTGAGGTGGACTTCATGTTCGACCAAAGTCGTAGAGCCTGGGACATCGCTGAAGCTATGGGGAAACTCCCCCATAAGGTCCTTGAGCTCCATCTTTTGACCTTCTGTCAAGCGTGGTCCTAGCTTAACATCATCGATGCCTTCTTTGCTGTGGAAGTCTCCAAGTTCCAACAGTTCCTCGCTGTCAAAGCTGTTATCGATCTCAGCTGCTGTTGCTGCATGCACAGTCTCTGATGGCCTTTCCACGTACAGCTTAAGGAGGTTGGCGTGGTATATCTTGGAATGCGGGCCGACCTTCACCTTATAGTCGTTGATCCCCACCACGGTCTCCACTTCGTACGGGCCTTTTCACTGCATCAGCAACTTATTGTGGTCGGTAGGTAGCAGCACCAGCACTTTGTTGCCAGGTTTGAACTTCCTGTTCACAGCCCTACGATCATAGTAGTGCTTTCCACACTCCTGGGACTTCTTCAGGTTTTCTCTGGCTATCTCGAGTGTCTGCTCCAGCTTCTCTCGTAGCTCAAACACGTACTGGTAACTGTTCTTCACCTCTGGGGTGTCCACTTCCTTCGTCCACAGTTCTTTCAGGATGTGCATCGGCCCTCGGATGGTTCTTCCGTACAGCAGCTCGAACGGAGAAAAGCCGGTGGACTCCTGCGGTACTTCTCTGTAGGCGAAAAGTAGGGCGTTGATGTAGCGATGCCATTGTCTGGGCTGCTCGCTGCACAGTTTCTTCAGGGTGGACTTCAGCGTAGCATTGAACTTCTCGACAAGCCCGTTGCACATCGGATGGTAGGGTGTCGTAGTCAAATGCCGGATGCTCAGCAGTCTGTTGACCTCCTTCATGCAGTCAGAGACGAACTGCGTCCCGAGGTCTGTCAGGATCTCTTCAGGCACTCCAAGTCTACTGAACA
Organism: Oncomelania hupensis; assembly: GCA_036898135.1. Lineage (NCBI taxonomy): Eukaryota > Metazoa > Mollusca > Gastropoda > Littorinimorpha > Pomatiopsidae > Oncomelania > Oncomelania hupensis. The sequence goes on along the minus strand of CM072511.1, from coordinate 119,148,627 downwards.
TGTCCACTAGCGCCTCTGCAACAGTTTCAGTGTCAATCCTCTTCAGAGGCACTGCTTCTGGGTACCGAGTCGCATAGTCCACTAAAGTCAGTACCCACCGATGACCTTCTTCACTCGGAGGTCTTATTTCGCCGATTAAGTCTAAGGCCACCCTCTTGAAAGGTCGGTCGATCAAAGGCATCCTCTGCATAGGCACTTTCGGGACCCTTCCTCGAGGTATGGTCTTCTGGCAAATGTCACATGATCGGCAGAAACGGCTGACGTCCGCATGAAGTCCTGGCCAGTAGAACACCGCCTGGATTCTATCCGATGTCTTCTTGATGCCTAGGTGACCTCCCATGATTGAGTCATGCGCTACTTTCATCACCTGGCGCCTTAGGGGTAACGGTACCAAGACTTGACGTAGTGGTTTCCCTCCGTTGACCCTCGGGTGCTGGAAGATTCGGTACAGGATCTTGGCCTTCACCTCAAAATAGACCGTACCACTGCCTTTGGTCACGTGGTCTTGGCGGTTCCTATACTTGTTTAAAGTGCTATCAGCTTCCTGGAGCTGGATCAGCTTATCTCTGTCCACGATGGCAGCTTTAGAGTTGTCGGCGACCTTCAGTGGCGTAGACGTCTTGTCTCTCTTGGCCTGGGCCCTGGTAGTAACAGCACCGACGATCTCTGGTCGGCAGGGCTGAGCCGGAGTAACCACATTGTCCCGTAGCAGCTCTGTAATGTCTCCATCGGGAAATGGCAATGGATCCTCCTCTGCAACTTCGACACGTTGGGTTGAGGCAGGACTCCATTCCGAATCGGGGTCGTCGGGTCGCCTCGCGCCGTCGATATTCCCGATCATCAAATCGTATAGCGGCTTCTTCAGGCAAACCGCTTCGACTTCGCCTATGTAGAAAGGTGTGCTGACTTGAATTTTTGCAACTGGCGCTTTCACACATTTGCTGTCGGCCATAAGTGTCCATTTAGAATCGCCAGTGAATTGTTCTTTAGCGATTAGGTCTTCTCTGACGATGACCCCACTACAGCCAGAGTCTCTTAAGACAGTCACTTCATGATTTCCGACGCGTCCCTTGGAAACAGGCATGTTCTGGACGGTCATCGCTGCGCTGGCGACGACGGGGATGGATTTCCCGTTGGCAAGGAGAAGTTGGCCATCGGTTATGCACTCTTGCACGTCCGCGGGAGTAGCTGCGCGCTCGGTCTCACTCGGAAGAATGACGCTCCCGCCGCACACCTGATGGTCAGATCTACTGGTTTGCCGTTGATTGGAGAAACGTCTCTGTCGGTTGCCCACCGCTGCATTGTCCGAACTGCCCCGTTGCCCGCTACTTTTGTTTTGAGGACAGTTAGACGCTCTGTGGTCTGTAGCGTTGCAGGTGAAACAGCCTCTTGAATGCCCTTCCCTGGGAGGAGGCGTGGAGTCCATCTGTTTCTGGCTCGTCTGGCTCCCCTGGATCTGGTTCACATGGTTTCCAGTCTTCTGAAAATGTTTCGTCGCGCTGGGTGGCCCCAGGGTCTTTCCATGAGCGATGAGATATCTTTCAGCAGCCTCAGTCACATCTTTAAGCGTCTGCAGCTTTTGTTCTTCTAAGTGGGTCGCTAGGTCCTTGTGACAGGCATTGAGAAATTGTTCCTTCACGATCAGGTCATGGAGACTGTCGTAAGACTTCCTTTCGCCTGATAACTCCACCCACTTGTGTAGATATGACGACAGGCGCTCCACAAACTGCTTTGGCGTCTCGTCTGACTTAGGCCGGCATTCACGGAAGCGTTTACGGTAGCCCTTCTCTGTAAAGTTGTAGCACTGCAGTAGGGCCTCTTTCAAGACGTCATAGTTTTTGGCGTCATCGTTCGACAGTCTGGTGTAAACTTCGAGCGCTTGCCCTGTCAGAAGTGCACTTAGTCGAATCGCCCAGTCTCGAGGTTGCCAATTGGAGCTTTCGGCGAACCTTTCGAATCTCGCCAGATAGCTGTCGATCTGGTCCTTCCCGTCGACGAAAGCTGGCAATTTTGGAGCCGTATGGTCGTCGGTGGCTTGTGGCGCATGCTGATTGTTCTGGATACGCGCCAACTCTAGCTGGTATTGACGCTCAGCTTCTAATCGTCTCTCTTCCATCTCTCTTTCTTGACGCCGCTCTTCTCTTTCTTCTCGGCGACGCTGCTCTTCCTTTTCTAGACGCTTCTCTTCTAATTCTCTTTCTTCACGGCGACGCTGCTCTTCTTTTTCTAGACGCTTCTCTTCTAATTCTCTTTCTTGTATTCTCTCCTGGGACTTGACGTACTCCGTCAGCTGTTTGCCTTTGAGATTCAGTGCAATCCCTTTCTGCCAGAAGTCAGCCATCTTAATGCTTTTCTGGAAAGTTCTTTTCTGGAATGTTCTTTTCTGGAAAGTTCTTTTTCTGGAAAGTTCTTTTTCTAGAAAGTTCTTGACTGTGCTGTACCTTTCTAGACTGTTCTAGAACAGCACGCTCTCTGCAGTAGCGCTGATGCTTGTCACTAGTCGCCTTCGCTGACGCAGGCCCCGCTGTCCTCGTCGTATGCGACGCTGCACCACGCTGGTGTTGATGTATACGCTCCTGTGCTGAAGTAGACGCGACGTCCGCTCGCCGCTCTCTGTAACACTGGCGATGTAGCTCCGAGACTGTCCCTCGACGTAGTCTTACGGCAGCCACGTAGTCCCGATCTGTTGTTCGCTCACGAAGCAACTCTTCAGCGACTACACGCCCTTGCAGTCAACCCGAACCTATCGGTGATGTAGTCCCAATATGTTGGCCCCTCTCGACGCAGCTCGTTGGCGGCTACCCTCGATGACTGCCTCTCGTAACGTTGACTCGCTTGTTGTAGCAGTTGAACCCTTGGCTATGGCGTGAATCCCGGCTTGGCCCCCAAAATGTTACACTCCGTTCGATGTTGGTGTTTTCAATCAGTATCTGATTCAGCCCCAATGCTGAATTCCTGATAGGGTGTAACTCAGATTCGTTTATCCACGCAGCCCGCTCAAGCAGCATACAAGTCACAAAGTCGACGTATGAAGTTTTCCACTTTTATTCAGCACACATCAACAACTGCATACAATCGCTCAATCGTCTTTCCACTCTCAAATTTACTTTCCAACTAACAACAACTTCAACTCAACAACTTTCACAGCAACTTTTGAAACAGCGCGGCACTTAAATAGTCTCTTGATACTCCCGAATAACCTGGATCAATCTCGTTTGACGCAATTTAACCAATCGCTTCTAACTTCGTCATTACTGTCTTACATATTTTCTTCTCCTTCCGGAACGTCTTCTTGCTTCGACATGTATCGGGAAATTTCTATCGAGAGTAAACACGCAGATCCAGAAAATTCTACAACAATATCGACTAACGAAAATTATCAACGTTATACAAAGCCTCTCCTAACAACAATGCAAACTCAAATCAAAGGTAAATAAACTCCATTATTGAATACTTTGCAAAACGAAACGATTAGATCTATCGTGCGCGCTTCCGACGTACTACCATTCGCGTTTCAACGTAACAATGGGTTAAACAAGTGTGATCACTTCTTCAGAATTAACTTATTTCATTACCTTTTAATGTGCAATAATAAAATGTCTGGGCCTTTAACAATTGTGTCGCATTTTAGTCTGTTAGTGTGAATGTGATGTTTCATTTCATTTTAATTTATTGTTGAAACAGAGAAAGATACTTGTTCTAAAAACATGTTAAAAATCACAGTTCAATAATTTTCAGCTCATCAAGAATTTCATGTTACAATTAAATTGTTCTGTTTCCAGTAATGTTTATTCTTAACCTTATCATGGTCTTTCTTTTCCTAGTGTATTTGTATCATGTTGCAAAGAACATGTGTTGTTTAGTTACATGTTTGATTTTTTAAAAATGCCTATTAATGATAACAAATAAATATTAATTAAGTTCAACAAGTTTATTGCCATCACCATGCAATACAATAAGAATTACACAGTTAGGAATCATTTTGGACAACGTTAAAAACGGATTACAAGAACATGTGCACATCATTCACCATGCATTCGTACTTGAAGCTAAAATATTTTAATATTGTGTTTTATATTTATATTAGCTTAATTAAAAGATAGATATATTTATTTTATAACAAGTTTTTATTGCACATGAATGAAGAGAGGAAATTAAACAAAAGTACCACTCTATTCCTACTATATATTAATTAAAATAGGTAGGTAGTAAATAGTATCCCCACTTTCTGGAAATTTAGTGCTTTAAATTCCCACTGTCGCTGTCTTCCTCATTTACTCTTTCCCATTCCTGCTCTGTCCTATCACTCTGCTATACTACCTTCTTCTTCGCTAGATCAATGACCTACCTTTTTTCTTGAAAACTCTTCCTGGACAAAACTCCTTGTTTGTGTATGGGGTCTGTTGGATCAGCTTGGGAGTGTTGGACGCTTTCTGCCGGGTGGTCACTAGGGCTTCCTATGATGTTATTATTTAGCAATATAGGCATTTTATATGTATATGTTTTGTTGATAATTTATAATGTTTGTATTCTATTTTGTTTTTGTAACCGGGGGTTCGAGTAGTTGGGGTAAAGCCTCAGCCGTCCCCTGCGTGGGATGTCTTTATTGTAAAGTGACTGGCCGGTGGAGGGCATTCAATTTTCCCACTAGGGTTGTTTCAGCAGATCTTTTATGCGGATCGGGGGTTGTCCAGTCCTGATTTGGCTCGGAAGATTCCGCTGGACCTAAAGCAACAATCAATCAATCAATCAATGGTAAAGGAAAATGGCAGAACTTTATTTTTCTTTGCATATTAATTTTGCCTCTAAAACCTTTATTCCTTCTTTCTGTTATATATAGATTTGTTTTAAAACATGTTTTTATTGCACGTGAAGAGAGGAAATAAAACAAAAGTAAAATAGGTAGACTAAGTAGTTAGGTAAAGGAAAATAGCAGAACATTATTTTTCTTTGCATTTTAATTTGGCTCTAAAACCTGTAATCCTTTTTTTTTTTTTTTTTTGTTACTTAAATTTAAACTCTCTAGACACTCTCTGGTCTTTAGGGTCCGGTCTTTAGGCTGGGTTAGTTTCATTTAACATCTCTGTGTGAAAAACATTGTGTAATTGGACCTGGTTTGTTGGACTAAGGTAAGAAAAGAAGGCAAAAAGACTGGGAAAGAGTAACAATGAGAATATTAAATTAGAAATTGTTAGCTTAATTAATTATTTGCTTCTTTAATTAATAGTTTTTATGATTTTTTATGACTGGTATAAGTGAAATAACTAGATAGATAGATAGATAGATAGATAGATAGATAGATAGATAGATAGATAGATAGATAGATAGATAGATAGATAGATAGATAGATAGATAGATAGATAGATAGATAGATAGATAGATAGATAGATAGATAGATAGATAGATAGATAGATAGATAGATAGATAGATAGATAGATAGATAGAAAAGGACTGGGAAAGAGTAACAATGGTAAAGGAAAATAGTAGAATCCCGCCCTTAAACATTAGGTAAATGAAAATAGTAGAATCCAACCCGTTCCTTAAACACTATAAATTACTAATAGGCCTAAATGACAATATCGCGGTGGCTGCGCGCGAATTTCTGAGAGGTGTAACCGAATTGTAAGACGCTCGCGCGGAGCCACTGCGATATCGAGGATCCAAAGATGTAGGTGAATCGACTGAAAACGAGGTGAGGGCAATAGTCTGTAAGCGAGTCGTCATACATTCGGCAACATTAGGCGGCTTGACTTAATGTTTAGGCGAGTTGACCGATGCGAATTGACAGGCGTATCGTCGTGCACCCAAATAACCTGGCAAACATTATAAGGAGTTTTGTGATACCTGTACTTCGATAATACAGGTGGGACCTATTTCGTCTTTAATCTGGAACCCCTATTCTGATACTTCACCTTACTTCCACGGGTGTATTGTTTGCCATCCATTGGGAAGGGCCACAGTCAAGTCATCTAAGAAGAACCATGACTGTGCCAGGTCCGAGTGTCGAGAGATTCTACAAGAGACTATCCATCATTTGATTCAATCGCGTGCACGGTCTTGACCTCATCGATCTCGGTTAAGTTGTCATCTTGAAATTGCCTACCTTTAAAGATGATTTTATTATCACCAGTAAATGTCGTTCATTTTTTGTGACAGCATTTTATCTTCTTTTTATATGTAAAAGAAGTGTTTGATAGCGAGCGGAAGTTCATGTATTGAGCCACTACACGCATTAACATCCTGCAACATTACATCTTTAAACTTTTCTGCTTATAACAAAAAAATAAATCAAACAATAAACGCAACATTCCATCAAAACACTAAAAAAAACTAATGAAGCATACTATAATCAATCTGGTTTATACCCAATTACTTGGTTTACCGTTGCTGTTTCCCTACAAATTGGGTATAAAACCAGATTGTTTTTAGTATGTAGCATAAGTTTGCAGTTCCATCAAAACACTAAAAAAAACTAATAACGCATATTATAATCAATCTGGTTTTATGCCCAATTACATGATTTATCGTTGCTCAATTTTCCTACAAATTGGGCATAAAACCAGATTGTTTATAGTATGTAGGAAAAGTTTGCAGTTCTAAGACGGAAATTCGTGGTACTAGTGTAATTTTTTGCACCATTTTGACCTTGAATACAGAACTAGGCAAAGTTTTCACCATCAGATAATAAGTGCATCATTTATTATTGATTATAAATGTCGCTGCACCCAGCACTGCTGTCCTATCTCGCTCTGTCAGGAATGAAGGGGATTAAACACATATTTATTTGCTTTCTCAATGGTAAAAGATAATATTAAATTCTCACCTCAAAAGATTATGTAGAGTTATAAAAGGTATCAAAACGAACAAAACTGTTAGTCCAGGCCTACTCTATTTTACACTGGCACAATTGTCACTTGACACTTGCATGACCCTGCCGTTGCTGCCCACGGGTTCACAAACAACACTTCGCTTTGGTATTAGAGAAACTGACGAGTTTGCTGTTAAGATCTAGAATATTTCTGCCACAGAAATAATTCAGTTCTCTTCTTTAACAGCCATGACACTCAGTTCTGTATGCCTAAATAACCAGCATTTTCTAAACAAAAATGTTCAGACTCTGTCCTCGAAAGAAAAGTTCGCTATTCATAGCGAAAACCACCAACGTGTTGCTACGTCTTCCAACTCTATTAGATGGCTAAGGAGTGACAATTCTTTTGCGCTTGCAAATAATATCGCTCAGCTCTCTTTCAAAACTCGTATTCCGCACGGAGTACACGTTTGTTTGTATGTAGATTATAGTCACACACTTTCGCATATAGGTGACTACTAGGGCGAGAAAGGTCGCGCGACTGCCATTCACGCCGTCGGAACGGCGTATGACGTCAAAACGAGTAACATGAAGCATTTTGACCGTCGCCCGACGTGCTGTCGAACCACGGAATTTGGTAAGACCGCAGTCGTATGAACAGCCACGACCGTGACCGTCGGTAGGCCAGTTTTCGCGACGGTCGTGTGACAACAACAACACAATAGCTGCTATACACAGTTTACGCAGTTATAATTCCAAACAGTCACACAATACAAACGTTTACATAATATGATTTACTCTTAGACTTGTTAATATAAAGCTTTACAAACACATTGTGTATTTTATTCATCTACTTTGTTAATGAAATATCCTACGTTTCATGTTTGGTAAAAAGCATATATAGTATAGCGTCCATTAATAAAATGCATTAATATAATCAATACTCGTAAATTACAACAACAAAAATAATAATAATAAGTAATTTTGTTTATTAAATAAATTATTTTATTAAAAAATTTGGGGGTTACTGCAGTTCTATTCCGTAGCATAGAACCAGCGGAACAATCCCTTCATCTGCAAAAACAATACAAAAGTTTTATTGTCAAGTGAACGCACAAGCATTTAGTAAACGCTGCAGCACACTAAGAACTGTACACAAAACGCTGATGACCATGTTAAGAAAACAAATGCTTTAAAAATATAACAACATTTTGTATACAGGCTTATTTAGTAGCCAGTACTCTCACCCAATATCGTTAGTAGAAAGGTAAATTAAAAATAAAAAATCATATTGAAAAATGTAAAGTTCGGAGTTTTTTACAACGTGAATTCTCTATGAACTGACACGGCACGCTGTTACATTCGTCAGTCATGGATTCACATCCACCTGAGACAGAAGCAAAAGCATCTTCATTAATAAAGTATATACAAACAAGTTGCTTTAGCTTACACAAATAAAAAAAATGCAATTACTATTTAAAAATAGTTAATCGTTGATTCAGAACAAAAAGGCAAATTGTGCTACAATCACAATTTCAGAAATAGTAATACTTCTACTATGATTGATAACAAGTATAATCATCATGAGATGATACTGATGTTGCTATTCCGCCTCGTATTCTTCCTCATGACTACCTGTATTAGTACTAATTAATATACGCATAAGATAAATCAACATTTAACAATGCTAGGAAGAGCTTTGTTTCTGTATACAATTTTTAAAAAAATCCACATACTCACCTTTGATATTTGATAGTGTGTCAGAATCATGTCCAATAAGGTGATCTAATACAACCTCCACACACCACCGTTTGTGGGGTGGTTGACCGCCGCCTGTCTTTTGTGTAGTTTTTATCCATTTTCGAGCCACGCTCTTCATATCTCTAATTTTTTTTGTAATTGAAATGGAGTTTCTTTTAACTCCGCCCGCACAAACGTGTGTCAAAATTTCATCCCATTTTTACCTTTTTTTTTTGCATCTGTTACCTTTATGCTGTGCTTATCTTCCAACAAACTTTTGTTGGGAATATACATTGATAGTTGTTTTCTGTCATATGTGTCCACCATGTTGATTTCTTTGGAGGAAAGTTGTCGTGACCGAAAGGCGTCACTTTTGTAAAAATTAGTACCACAAATCATATATATATCTCTATCTCTATATCTATATCTATATATATATATATATATATATATATATATATATATATATATATATATATATATATATATATATATATATATATATATATATATATATATATATATATATTATATATATATATTGTACACAACCAAACACAAAAATTGCCCCCCCTCCCCCCTCCCTTGAAACAACTAATTAAGAACAATTAATAATGTAAGAAAAATAACAATTAATAATGTAAGAAAAAGAAAAACAATCACACTAACAAATCTCTTACAATAGACTAATAACTTTAAAAAATCTTGTGGGTGGGATGTGGGGGAAAAAAATAAAATATAAAACTTGCAGTCGAACCGCATCCTATGTAATCGATAGGATGAAGCGTTCATCACTGCGCCAACTTCCATTTACTATTTTGATGAGTAAAATATCATTCATGTTTGTCTTCTTCTTCTGCTCTGTCACAATCGTGTTATGTTTGTCTTCAACAAAGTGCTTGTACAGGATGTACAGAGAAAACTATTCATTGTATTATATATTACTATAACAAAGTAGTGAGGAACTTCTTTAAAACTCGAATAGTCTGGAAGTTGTTGCGATTCTAAACATAGTAGGCTTATCACGATAGTGCGGTCGTGCGACGAAACAGTCGCACGGCTGAGCCGTCGGTACGCCTGCTCATGTTACCCATTCATTGACGGTCAAGCGATCGGTCGACTGTCTTGTCGTTCGACCGTTTCGTCATGCGACTGTTCGGTGGCGACAGGCGCGCTCATGTTACCGGGCCCTTGTTGGTAAAGGGGAAAATAATATGATCACACGTTGACCAATCCGGGATTCGAACCAGCGACCTTTCGGTTACTAGCAAGACGCTCTTACCAACTGAGCTACCCGGCCCCTCGGAGTACACGGATAACAGAGTATACCTTTATGGTAGGTCACATTCTACATGCTTGTTAGTGACAAAAATTGCAAACATAAAAACGTGTATTAAACAAGTATAATTTCTTTCCCAGACTTTACATCACATATTATTACATTATCATGTTATACGTGACACCGACTGACCGACATTTTGAGACCGCTACTCTCTAGCTCTCCTCCGCGAACATAAGGTTGCGCAGACTTTCCGACAAAACAGTTGCGTATCGTTACATTGCGCTCTGCCTAGGCAACTCGGGGCTGGTGTGGCGCTGCCCAAATCTATATGGAAAAGCTAAATACCCTACATAAGCGTGGGGTAAAATTAACTTCTAACCACCCCCAAGCTCTAGTATAAATTATACCGTTCATGTATTGTGTCCTTACATGTGTGAATGTGTGCGTACGTGCGTGTGTGCGAAGGACAGGTTGTTAACAAATTAATGTCAATAAAATGTTCAGACTCGGATTCTGTCTCTGTCTCTCTATCAAACCAAGGGAGAAAATACTTCAACTGTGAGTATCAACGTTGAAAATGTCCACGAAGAGTTGCTTCCCTTGCACCGTTCTCTCTCTCTCTCTCTCTCTCTTTCTCTCTCTCTCTCTCTCACACACACACACACACACACACACACAGACACACACACACACACACATATCCACACAGCTCACAACACACGGGGGATAATTTATCTCTGCTTATGTGACCACCATATAGTATCATTTAAAGAATTGTTTCCCCTATGATGTGTCAATCTCAGATCACATTTACAGTTTTATTTAAATCTGTAATCACATATTTATTGATATTGACACACACACGCGTGCGCGCACACTCACACACACACACACACACACAATAATAACTCATTATTATAAAATAAACTCTGCATGGGCTCTATCACATCTAAAATAGGATGTTTTATACGTCAGCCTGCAATAGTGTTTTGTACTTTGGATCCGTGTGTTGGAGTGGCAGCACCAGCACGCAGAACAGTGATCGATTAGAAAAGTTCATCAAGAAAGCAAGTGGGGTGGTTGGGAGGAGACAGGACACTTTGGCATCAACACAGGAACGACGACTGACCGACAGGCTACAGAACACTTTGACCTATGATACGCACCCACTCAGACCTGAATTTAAGCAGACGAATAGACAGAAGCTTATGATTCAGAAAGCCATGCACAGGGACCACACGTTACAGAAGCTCATTCATTCCATCTGCAGTTCACATCTTCAACTTCCAGGTGGGGCGTTAGGTGTTGGTGCTGTAGCTCTCACAACGGATTTAGAGGGCCTTTTTCTTTCCTTTTGTACAATGTAGATATTTTTACATTTTGTTGTCAGTTGGTTTTCTTCTTTAGTTACACTGATGGCGAATGATAGCGTGTGGTGGATATAGTATTAATTTGTTGTTGTATGTATTATAGACTTTTCTACAGTCAATGCATTGTTTTTAGATCTTCTTAGTAAGAGTGTGGGTATAATTTTGTAGGTGATGGTATGATGTGAATATGTGATGTGAATCTGTTATTTTTGCACGGTGCTTAATTGATTTTACACACGCTTGTGCCAAGCTTGTAATTTCTCTAGTAAAGATGAATAAAGACATATTAGATTGGATTAGATCGACATTTCTGGATCACTTTTACTGTAAGCTTAACCATTTTGGGGAAAGCTGTGACGGCCTACTAGCACCAAATCCGAGAGTTGCCGTTATCACGAAATTCACACGTGTTCTGTGTAATTTACAGAGATACCGCTAATCCACAGTGTTAAATAATATTTATCAGTATTTGTCACGCCTTCCTAGCGTCAAAACCTGATAATTGCAAATATACTGAGATAATTACAAATACCATATTTAAATTACAATTATCAATGGATAATTACGTCATTGAAAAGTTACAACTGCCTTCGCGTGACCATGTTTAATTTTCAGTTTGGGCTCTAGCAATCCGTCTGGAAATGGGCCAAAACCGACAATTGTAATTTTCACTTGATAATTACAATTGTTGCGTGTTAATTGTAAATATGTCGTTGATATTAATAATTATCACATGATATTTGTAATTATGATGCATGTTTTGGCGCTAGTAAGCCGCCTTAGTCAGAATTAAGCATGATCACGTAAAGATTGTAATTATGAAGATAAAATGTAATTATTATTTTATAATTACAATTTTCGGTTTTGGCACATTTCCATGCAGATTGCTAGAGCCCACACTGAAAATTAAATATTGTTACGTTTGAGACGCGCACGATAGTACGTTTGAGACGCGCACGATAGATCCGATCGTTTTGTTTTGCAAAGCATGCAACAACAGAGTGTATTTACCTTTGATTTGATTTTGCTTTGTTTGTTAGAAGAAGCTCTGTATAATGTTGGTAATTTTCGTTGGTTGATATTATTAAAGAATTTTCTAGAATCACTTGTTTACTATTGATCGAAGCATGTAGATAAATCTAATGGTAGCTGCGAGAATCTTCTAACCTAAATAAAGTTATATGACGTAAGACAGTGCATAGTTCCGGTGACGAATTTTATTCTATTGGCTGTAATTGCGTCACGCTGGAATGTTCGAACATTCTCTAGAGTATAGAGAAACTATATAAGCGCCGCACTGTTTCAAAAAAGTGAGTTGAAAAAGTGAAAGAAGGTGATAAAAGCGATGGAGCGATCTTGTATGCAGTTGTTGATGTGCGCTGAATAAAGTTGGAACACTTCATACGACGACTCCTGCCTTGTTGCTGAGTGAACAGGTTGCGTGGATAAACGAATATGAGTTACACTTATTAGAATTAAAGCATCGGGGCTGAATCAACTACTGATAAAAAACAGCAACAACAACAGTGTCACAATATGATGCCGCGAAGATATTTATAATGTTCACCATATTAATTGTAATCATATGATATTTGTAATTATCTCATGATATTTGTAATTATCAGGTTTTGGCGCTAGTAGGCCGTCATAGAAAGCTCTTAAAAATGTATTCGTGCATAATATTACTACAGAGTTTAATCACATCACTATTCAGTGTGAAAAGTTTCAAATATTGATTAATGCACTCTCCCTTTCTCATCCCAGCATTTTTATAATATCCAAATCCTCTACGACTTGTACTATTGTTTCACAGGCGCTTGTATCTGGACACGCGAGCGCCTATACCTGTGACGCGTCTCCCTTTGACGCGTCTCCCTTTGGTTATCTCCCTTTGGTTATCTATAATAGATAACCAGAGGGAGACGCGTCACAGGCATAGGCGCTCGCGTGTCCAGATACAAGCGCCTGTGTATTGTTTGTGCTGCAAAAAGCAAGAGGTGAGCGACTGAATAAATTGAGACAGAAAAAGAAATAAAATAGATTTGAGAGAGAATGGAAATAAAGAAAGACGGAAAGAAAAACAGAAAGAGGAAATAAGAGTTAAGAGAGAGAGAAAGGACGACGATGACAACGATGAAGAAGAAGGAGGAGGAGGAGGAGGACAACAACAACCAGAGGAAGATGATGATAAAGATGAAGAAGAAGAAGATGATGATGATAAAATATAAGAATGAATGAATTTAACAAGAAAGTAAGAAAGGAATCCGTCAGGATTGAATGAATGAATAGAAAGCAACAAGAAAGTAAAGAAAAGAAGAACGGGGGGAAAAAATGATTTCTAAAGTGTTCGATAATTTCAGAGAAATAAAAAAAAGATGAAGTAGGAAGAAAGAAATCATTTGCCTACAAAAAAAGAAAAAAAATAATAATTAAAGGAAGAAAGATACAAACTAAAAATGAAGAAAGGAAGCGGTTAAGGAAAAAAACAAGAGAATTATTTTTTTTTTAAAAAAAGAAGTGGCATTCAAAAACTAAAAAAAGAAAGAAAATAGGAAAGCCATTTGAAAGGAATAAGAAGGAAACAGTGGTACAAACAATGTTGTGAAAATAAAAGGAAGGAAGAAAGGAAGGAAAGACATTGGAAAAGTCAGAGAGCTCTCCTATGTAGCCTTAGTAGCCTGGAGGCGGGACATTATACTAGAAAAACATAACGAGAAAGCCAAACCGAACACAAGAATCAATTATGGGCCGAACAATTTAAATAAAATTCATGATGGCAAACCACCCAAATGCATTCTCGCACACATGACACCCACACACATATTTGCAAAATCTTTTAAATAAGTTTTTTTTGCCAAGTATCAATTTTCGTAGCGATGGCTCAGCGTTTTCCTATAACATAAAAAATAAAAAAGCAAAATTAAAATATGGAAAGATGGTTCACTATCTGAACTATCAGCCAAGAACAATCATTATGAGCCAAATTTAAAGATATCGTGCAAAGCGTGTTTAGAATCTAAATTATAATTGACCTCAGTGACCCAGCCTTTGGAGAAAGAACAAAGGTGAGCAGTGAGCCCAAAAGGGAGTGGTGGTCAAAGTATCTGCCTTACCTATCCTATCCTATCCCGTAACTCGAAAGTCTTTGATGCACCATAAATGATCCTTTAACCAGCGTACTCCATCTTTCTAAGACAGGTCACAACTTATCGACAGGTTCAAAGGTACCACAACCCGCAATGATCTTAATACCCTTGTGTTGCATATTGGCATTAATGACTGAAAACGTGGACAAGTCTTGGGTAATCAAACCTGGCGCACTATTATGACTCAATGCCGTAGATGCTTTTCTATGACAAGAATACCTCTTTCCACCATCCTCCCGCTACGCAACAGTCATAGGCCTACTCATGTCAATGCTTACACTGACGATTCTAACTTCTGTATGCAGAAAGTCTGTTAACAATGGGATGGAGCTGACGTGGTTGACAATCACATTACCTTCTATACTCTCTCTGGCAAGGTAAAGATGGGTTGGTTCAGGGACCAAATTCACCCCAACATCCGAGGTACTAGTGGCCTCGCTGTGAACATCAAAGGGCCCTGGCTCAAAAAACAGTGACGTCATGTCACACAAAATTCAAATCCGTGACATTTCTCGACAACAGACCATGTTCAAAACACCCCAACCTAAAGATGGTGCCAATAGATCCTCAACCAATGCTCTGCTAAGGCCTATAAGTGATTTACATCATGGTCCCATACAGGCTCAAAAACGTCGTCCCCTGTACTCTACTGTTGTCAAAGGGATTTATGAACATGACCCAATCCCTTTTAACCAGAAACGTCTACCATCGCAGCAAATTAAAGGAACATTCCCAACACTTGCACACAACTGTCACATTGGTCTTCAGCAAAAGCCACGTCATCAGCAACAGCAGCCACACTCAGACATGCAGCCTTTGAATCTTACTAGCCAAAGTCAGTGTGCACACTTAAATGACCAAGACAAAAAATGTGTTTATGCTTCCTTTCTCGCCTTCTTGTGGGAAACTAATGAGCTAATTTTCCCAATGTTGCCTGATTGCAACTTTGTTTTTTTTTAAAAGATATTATTATTTTTTTCCAATGATACTCTGATGGTGTACTATTCAGTAAAGTGCGGTGCATTCATACTGCTATACATTTATTAATGCACGAGTAAAAGGTAAAGGTAAAGGTAGTCCCATAGCCTTGTGGCCGTAGGGGAGCGTGATGCTGGAGATCACACTTATCTTGGGCCAGCGTAAAGAGGGTTAAGAAGTCCCCTATACGCTTCTGTGTCCGGGGACGGTAATCTACTTACTGAACTGAGAGGGTTATGCCCATCTCTCTCCCTCGCTGCTTTACCTTCCCCACCCTTAAAAGAGTAGGTACTCAGTCACAGTTGAGTCAACTGGGGGCGTTGTTATTTATCGCTTCACGTTTTGCGGTCACCCATCCAAGCGCTAACCGCACTGGACGGTGCTTAACTTGCGACACAGTAGCGAGTGCTCCAACCACTGCGCTATCCGACACAAAATATTCAAAAGGTTGTTTTGTTAATGAAACAAAAAGTCACCTTCAGATCTAAGCAAAATGTGCATTCTACTTTCAGTCAGTGAAATATTAGTTTTACGAAGGAGTACTCGTGCATTGGGGTGTCGGATAGTGCAGTGGTTGGAGCACGCGCTACTGTGTCGAAAGTGAAGCACCGTCCGGTGCGGTTAGCACTTGGATGGGTGACCGCTAAGGTGTGAAGCGACAAACAACAACGCCCCCAGTTGACTCAACTGTGATTGAGTACCTACTCTCTTGAGGGTGGGGAAGGTAAAGCAGCGAGGGAGAGAGTTGGGCATCACCCTCATTACGCTGGCCCAAGATAAGTGTGATCTCCAACATCACGCTCCCCTACGGCCACAAGGCTATGGGACTACCTTTACCTTTACCTTTACCTTTTTTCATATAAAGCAAACCTTGTGCTGTTGCGAACGATACCTTGTTATATATTTAGTTATTAATATTTTTTTAAATTTCTTGTAATTATTTTCAGCCGCATCTGGAGCATGGACTACGCATAATTAACATCTTGAGCTCTAACGAGGGTTATTGAAAATACTATGATTTTTGTTGTTGTATAATTTGTTATAGTATAATTTTTGTTGATTAATAGTATACATGTACAATGTCATGTACCACTGGCCATCTAAAGAGGGACTTCGAATTGGTCATTTGAATATATGCCATGCAATCAACAAAACGCACGAAATATCATCTATTCTTAATAATCACAACACACCATTTCATGTTTTTGGCTTCTCTGAATCATGGTTATCTGACAAGTCGTATGATTCAGGAATATCAGGGCCTGGCTATACTCTATTACATCGAGAAAATAATAAAAGAAACCGGGTTATTAGTTTATATAAGCGATTCAATGAAATATAGGTGTCTTCATCTCTTTGAACATCATCATGTATCTATTTGGCTTCAAATTGGCATAAAGCATTTAGCTCTCATTATCATTGGATTTGTATATAGACACGCAGCTGAACATGTAGACTGGTTTAATCACTTCAGTTCTCTGAGTGATGCCGTGCTATTAGAATCCAAAGAATTTTTTTATTGGGTGATTTTCATATTGATCTGAATAAATCAAACAAACACTGGACAAATATTATTCAACTTTGTAATATTGAACAATTAGTAACAACACCAACAAGAGTAACCGCCGATTCTAGTACACTCATAGATCACATTTACACAAGTAACAAAGTTCATGTTACAGAAGTGTGTGTACCAGTATATGGTTGCAGTGACCATTATCCAGTATGTCTAACATGGAATAAAAAGGGAGCTAAAATACCCAAGCCTGTACATAAAATAATAACCTATCGATCATTTTAAAAATTTAATGAAGATGATTTTTTTTATTAGACCTTCATAATAGCAATCTCTTAAATGTATATAATTTTACTAACACAGATGATGCTCTATCATATTGGTATAACATATTTATTAAGACATAAAACAGATATGCTACTATTTATAAAAACCAAGTAAAATACTATTCCAAAACCGATATGGCTAGACACTGAATTACAACAAGCCATTAATCTTAGAGACTATTTAAAGAAACATGGTAATGAATGTGAATATAAAAAATAAAGAAATTCAGTAACTTCACTTAAAAGAAAGAAAATGAAAACATATTTTATAATTTTACTATCATCCAAAAACAATTCTAAAACGATTTGGAAACCAATTAATCATTTAACAAACAAATCACCTACATCTACAGTAATTAAAACTATTTCACCTCATACACTGAATGTACATTTATCAAAACTTATGATAGAATTATAACTGCTGACAAATCCAAAAAAAATAATATAAATAAATTAGCTGAATTTTGTCAATCTAAAAACATCAAAAACAAAACCTATATTCCTGTTTTGTTAACTGACTTGGTTTAGAAAACACTAATAAGCCTTAAGCAAACAAATGTAAGAGGAGTTGATGAACTGGATGGAAAAATATTAAAATTGTTTGTTCACCTAATTACTGAAACTTTAACCTATATATGCAATTTATGCATTGACAAATCACTATTTCCTGTCATGTTTAAAGAAGTTAAAGTTATTCCGCTTTTAAAGTCTGGTGATATCTCTGTATCTGACCCATTAAATTATAGACTCATTTCAATTATGTCTATCTTATCCAAGCCGCTTGAAAAAAACCACATTAACAACCATATTAAAGATCATTTCACAAAAATTCCCACAAAAAAACCTGTTACATGAAAATCAATCTAGCTTCAGAGCTAAGCATTCTTGTCATACAGCTGTTACATCTATGATAGAACAATGGCTTAATAATATTAACGAACGCACATTTTCCTGTGCATTATTCGTTGACTTTGCAAAAGCTTTCGATGTAATTGACCGTGACCTTCTTTCACGTAAATTACAGTTATGTGGTATTAGCTTTGAATCCCTTAATCTTTGTGATGATATCCTGGAGAAGATACGATAATCTTACAAGGGGATTAAGATCTGTAGATAGATGAGGCGTTTAGTCTTACTTTACCAAGATTCCTAAGCGATGGGAGAGACTGAATCACGGTGCTTGGTCACATACAAATTGATATTTGTTCTCACGTTTCAAAGTTTCATTGGCTCAATTTAAGAAATGATTTTTGCTACTAAAACGACTATTTTAATTGGTCTCCAGAGAAGAAGAGCTATTGGACACACAACAATACAAATAGAATGACACCAGTCATATTTATTTCAACTTGTATATGTTCAACACAAATTCTAACATGACTTTAATTAAATGTAATTAATAACTATAAATTGTTCAAAGTTCTTTAGCAAGTCTTCTTCATCACATGCTAAGTATTTCTATGTTTTTGATGGTCTAATATTGTTCCGAGTATATTTTACATCAGTTGCAGTTGAGAGGGACTTAGCTCTCAGTTTCTGTGAGTGCTTGAGTCTGGTGGTCACTCTGAGGGAGTCTGGTCACTCTTAGGATGATCGGGCGAGTCTGGTAGCTACAGGGCCGGATGTGGCGAGGTAGATTCTAGTTGATCTCCTTCTTTCCACGGGAGCAAGTATTTGGGCATTGACTCCACAAACCGTCCCTGAGCTGAGCTGGAAAATCCAGAACTCTGGCTACAATATTCTATTCAGATGTATTGGTATGTGGTGTCCCCTGCAAGGAGTCTATAGCATCAGACACCTGCCAAGTTTCCCATAAGCACGCTACGATATCTGAATCTTAAGGCTAAGATATATCAAGCCATATGCACAACATGTCAGAAACAATAATTGGTTTCTGTAAATACATATAACATTAACATACTAATACATGGCAATCAAAATAATATATAAACATATAAGTACTAGAAATTTACTAGTGTTCTGGGAATCGTCAAACCGTCTCTAGTCTATCACTCTGTTGGTGATGGCTGAGGATTTCTTTTCACTTCAGCTTGCTCCTTGACCCTCGTGGTTCTATGCTTCGTTTATGATTGCCCGGTTAAAGCAGGGTGTACAGAGGCTATAAAGGAATCTATACGTCATCTCCGACCAATCATCTCGTTCTTGTGGATACGTGAATCTTTTCTCAGACGTCTTTGTTCTCTTGTCCTGCTTCTGGGACACTATCTGTTACATCTCAACTTCGAGTGTCAGGGGAGAAATGCAGGGTAGATCTAAGGGTGATATGATTCGCATGGCTATTTAGCGGTCCTGTGACACCAGTCAGATGTCCAAGTGGGATAAGTTATATTCTTTCTAGCGAGTTCTGTTTGATTGTATAGGGAATGAACGTCTCAAGGATGTTAATTTAATAACTGCAAACATTTCCTTAGAGTGCTAGTAAATTAACGTCAGGTTTTGTTCAATACTATCAGTTTATCTCTAAGCTGAGTTACAACATCTTTGTCATCAACATTTCTGATATTACAATCTTCTAAAATCGTTCATTTCTGGCAGACAACAGTGCGTTTTTTTATAAATAACCAGAAATCACAGTTTGAAGCTGTTACTGCTGGAGTGCCTCAAAGATCCATAGTAGGACCTTTATTATTTTCTGTCTATATAAATGATCTACCCTTCATATTTCCACTTCATGTGAACTCTTTGCTGATGACACCATTTCACACTCCAAAATTACAGACATACGTAATTTAGCCTCCTCTTTGCAAAAAGGGGCAAAGGAACTACAGGAATGGACTGAATTTAATCACATGACACTTAATACTGGCAAAACCAAATCCATGCTAATTACTACAAGACAAAAAAAGGCAAAGTTCCTCTATGAAACTTCCTCATTTAAAACTTTGTAACAAAATAGTTGAAAAAATACAATTTCATAAACTTATTGGCATGACATTAGACAATAATTTGTCTTGGTTGAAACATATTTAAATGTTAATAAAACTATTTCTAGAAAAACTTATCAATTATCAAAGATTACACTTTACAAAATTGCATTCTCGCAAACTACTCTATTCGGGATATATTTAACCATTTATTGATTATTCTTCACCTATTTGGGATACTGCCATTGACAATGGCATGATGCCTTTAGTTAGGATTCATAGACGTGCAATTAAAATGGTTATTCTGAAAAACAAAATCTCTCCAAATGATTACGAAAAGATCAATGCATTACCTTTTGCCAACAGATTTTTTATTTAATAAAGGAATTTTGATGCACAAGATCATTTTTGGTAATGCATCCACATATCTTTTGTCACGTCACCCGAATGGGATCAGTGACTTCAGTTCAAACAGCGAGTGAGGGGATTCAAACTCAAACTCAAATACTAACACAAATACCAGATGAACAGTTACGCTCTTTTTTCAACACATATACTTACAGGAATATGGGAAATCTAACCCTACCTCAACCCTTAACCAGTCCCCACAACCCCAACAATTAACAATCAGTTACCTCCCTTGACTAATCCGTAACCCCTTAAACATTGGACACAAAGTGCCAACACAACCAATGATACAACAATATGAAAATAAAGATGAAGTATTACGACAGATGGCTTGTGTATACAACCAATAAGATTTGAAAGAAATGTATTTAATTAATATCAAACCCTATACATAAACCAGCACATTTGATCATTATTCAATTCTAAGCTTAACTATATCATCTGGAATCAGCAACACAAGTCTGTTGCCTCTCCCTTACTAAATTCCAAGAAAATCATCACACTGTCTCCGAAACAAAGCACAGTCACAATGTAATAAGTCATTGATCGTGTCTTTCAATTCTGTGAAAATCACTGTATTAAATGTTTACTAAGTGTTTATAATATTTATGTGCGTGTAATGTTGTATGTTTGTGCGTGTGCGAAGCCCTGAGTACCTCAGCTCCAAGCAGCAATGGTCATGCGAGCGAGCAGTCTTGCAGCCTCAAGATAGTAGGGGTCATGCAGCGCCCAACCGATGCAACGTCTTAGCTTCTCGGACCAGTTCAGAACATCGATGAACCACAGCATGGCACCATACAACACCAGCATGGAAGCAACAGCAAATAAGCAAGCAGGCAAGCAGGCTCAATCTGGTCAACATAAGAACTCATTTTAATAGGCTACCCAAAGGCAATGTAAACCTAACATGGGAAATAACTCCTTCCACCATCCGCCATCTTGACCTGTTTATTTATGCATTACAAATAATTCACAATTCTTCTATAATTTATATACCTTCGCATGAACGTGATTATTATACAATTATATTATAATTTCATTCCTAATCAACAATCTTGATTTATCATCTCTCTCATAGTCATCACCTTGCCACCATACTATCATACATCATCACCCTTGACCTCGTTTTTGCAGCAACCTCAACAACATCATTCCATTAACCATTTCCACACAAGAAAATCATATAAAACTAATATTTATCAAAATACTCCTTTTCCCTCTCATCCATCATCATTTATCTTCGTACACATGCTCAGAGTGTATAGCCACTCAAAGAATTAGAATACTGGGAACCACTCACCTTCAGTCCTTGGCCTGTGATGGTACAGACACACAACACAAAACAACACAACTCAGTATGAGAGTCGATGGTTTATTACTGTCGTGTTAACTATGACCCCATGACATTCTAATATCAACAAAGATACTAGGCCTTGGGCGGTCTCTAACAGAAGAGCACACACCCTTAGAAATATACTCTACACCGTATCACACAGAACTTGTGGCAGTAATATTCCTCCTATAACTACAGCAACCTGGTCTTGCCCCTTTTAAGGTACAAGACATGGGATGGTTATAACACAAAACACCACCCTTATAAAAGAACTCAACACCTATTCTATAGTAGTGGCAGTCACAATTATCCAAACTTGCTGTCTGTTCACAATCAGTACCAGCTTGACTCTGACCTTTTACCGCTCCTCCAAGCCCACAATTCAAGGCACAGAATTCCGTTCAAGCTTCTAGCAGCTACCGAGCTACGTAAAACACGAGATTCTCTCAAAACCTATATATAATACGCAATACATAGCGCTGACCCATACTTTCCGCACAACACTCTCATAGATATTAAACTGTAAACTATATACATCCTGACACAGCATATATTTAGCGTGTAATAAACTCGTGTCGTCACATCTTATCTTTTTTTCTAGGAAAACTGCCAGATTTTCAACCAAGCTAAATATTCCTTTTCCAAGAATTGATCTGTTTAAAACCAGTCTGTTATATTCAGGTTCCACTTTATGGAATAACTTTCCAGACGTTTTTGGTAGTTCAGTCACTAAATACACATCCTTTAGAAAACACCATTTACAAATTAAAACTTTGTTACATAATTGGAGTTATACATTAATAACATTCATTAGATTGTTTTAAATACCTTGTGCGTGCGTATGTGTACATGTGTGTGTTTATGTGCACAGGTCTTCATTGTATTGTTACATTATGATGTTATTGTTATAAAGTTATGTTTTATACTAATTGTTACTGTTACAAAAACAAGATGTAAAAAGCACACCCAGAGCTTACTCTTTAACCCTTGGTAAATAAATTTTTTATCTTATCTTATCTTATCTATCCTTGTCAACCCTCATGGCTTCCCTCAGTGTCAAGCCAGTCCATTCTCGAATGTTGTCCTCCCACCTCTTTTTCCGTCTCCCTCGTCTTCTGCCCCCTTGCACCGTGCCTTGTAGGGTGGTCTTTGCAAGGACTGATGCTCTAGTAACGTGGTCATACCATCGTAGTTTCCGTTTCTTCACCAATTTCATCATGTCATCGTGTTGTCCAATGGCTTGTGTCATGGTCTGTCGGACTTCATCGTTGGTGATTTGTTGGGTATAGGAAATGCCCTGAAGTCTTTCTGTAGCACCTCATCTCCATGCTTTGTGTTCTTCCTTGTAGGTCTGCTGTGTGAGTCCATGTTTCCCAAGCGTATAGGCAGATGTAAAAGTAACTGCAAAATATAAATAATAATAAAAACTATTACAGTCTTACAAAAAAGGGTTGTAAACAAACAATGTGAAATACCGACTGAAGGATTGACTTATTATCGAGCATCTATGAAAGCTTATATAGTAGAGAGGTTGAAAAATTCCAAAAGAACTGGAAGATGGCCAATAATCCTTGGAATAAAGTTTGAACAAATTCAGTTCTGTGTTCAGTGGTTATTAATATAATATAGCGCGCAAACTGAGAGACAGACCGACCTTTGGCTGGTTCTGATTGCCGACTCGACTATAACAAAGTATTTCTAGAAAAGTCTGGACATAGAAAAATATTATTTATTATTGACACAGAGCTTCAGAATGCGATTACAAGGTGGACAGAAAACAGGATACACAGAGATAGAAACAGACAGACCAACATAGGGAGGTGGGAGGACAGGTGAAGTTACACGACACAATTTTCGTTGCACCTTTCTCAAAGTTTAAAAACTGGGGAGGGGAGGGGGAGTAAGGGATATACATTACATAAAATATGATTAGGTCGGTTACAATCGCTGAGTGCGTAAACCTATGCTACGCCGGTACGAAATAAAAGATTTTCTTTGAGTAAGGGTGTTGGAGAGGTGGGGGGGGGGGAGGGAATAGGAGGTCCTTTCGTGCTGGTGGGGGGGAGAGAAGGGAGTGGGGAAGGCGTGAGTGGGCGGAAGTGTCGGTCGGTGGAGAGTAAGGGAGAAGAAAGAGGAAGGAGTTAGTGGAAGTACAGGTGGAACACCGTCTTAAACGTCATTTTCGATATTCAGTTCTAGAGAGACGTGTTTCTTGCCACAAGCGCCGCTAATCAACCGTTGGTTGGTTAGTGTAAAAAGGCGCACGAACGATCAAGATACAAGATGATGTATTGTTTTCCTGTACAGAAGGACATAAATTTAACATAAGACCAATCCCGCAAGGATTTTACTACCATAACATCCATTATTATTTTTCTGCATCAGCTGTAGAAATTGAGGAGTCTGTAGCTAGCTAGAAGGCTTCTCTCTCTCTCTCTCTCTCTCTCTCTCTCTCTCTCTCTCTCTCTCTCTCTCTCTCTCTCTCTCTCTCTCTCTCTCTCTCTCTCTCTCTCTCTCTCTTTCTTTCTTTCTTTCTCTATGCATTACCCCCACCCTCTCCATCTATTCTGTCTCGACGACAGTGTCGGCGAAGTTTCCAGTGGTTTTCAACTGTTTGAAGTGTTCACATTATTTTGATATTATGTTCCGTCTCTGGCTCTCCTCATGTTCTTTCTTATATGGCGGTTTCTTTTCTTCTGGTTTTTTTTTCCTGGTCAGTTTCCCTAACACATCTTCTTCCCTCCCGCTTCCATCCCCTCATCATACCCCCCTTTATCTTTTACCCCCTGTATTATTCCCCGGCACTCCACACTTTCATCCTACTTCTGGAGCCCGCCGAAACTTCAGCAATGTTCAACTAGTACCCAGATGTGACAGCTGAGAAAAACCCTCGCGCCCACAACTCTGGAAGACTCCATGTTAATAATTATCCCTCGTCCCTTGCACAGGCTTGGAATTCGTACAGGTTATTTCAGCATCGCTCAGCCCGCTGTGGGAAAACCGCTGAATTTTGATTGTGTGCGGTGAAGAAAAGATGTTCTTTTCAAGTTGTACGCTGTTCCACCGCCTCTTCCCCCCACCCCCTTCCCCATCCCACCATCCCCCCTCTCCTCCCCCATTCACTTGTGTCGCCTTAGCAGTGCGTTAAAGAAGCCCACCATTCAGTCCGAAGGGCGAGCGACATTCTCAAATAACTACGCATACATCTAAGTAGATCAGGGTGTCTCAGTTGTCTGTGACGTTTGACAGTGTGCTTGATGCTGCAAGTAGACGCCTTAGGTGGCATGAGTTAGATCCTGATTTGCTACAGCGACTCAGGAAACTCTGAGCTTGTTAAATACGCTATAACATACACACATACACACAAACACACACACACATACACAAACACATATATAACTTCCGTTTTACAGATGCCATTGATGGATTTGCTGGAGGGGAACAAGAATTTGGACAGCTGGTAGAGAGGTTGGATACCACCTCAGAGCTTTTGGAATGGAAATACATGTAAGTGTAGCAAAGACAGAAATTAGTATCAGCAACACCAATGGAATCGATACGGAAATCAAATTCTAAGACCAATCACTCAACACGGTGCACAGCTTCAAATATTTAGGAGCAATTGTATCAGACAATGGGTTCCGACTGCACATGTATGTCCTTGCAGGATAGCACAAATAACCGCTGCCCTGACAAGGTGGAAACCCATTTGGAAAGACAGGAGCATGCATGTAGTCTACACTCCAACAGGGGCGGATTTTGGGGGTGTGCACTTGTGCACGGGCACAAACCCCTAGCGATCAAAAAATAAAAATAATAAAAGGAGAGAGAAAAGGAGAATAAAGAAGAGAAAAAAATACTATACTAATTCTCACTCACCACACAGTTTCATGTACCTCCAAATTAGTTTTTTTAAAATTATTTTTATTTTTTTTATTCCTCAGATCTAGATCTACAGGTTATTTCTTGTACATGCATCAAGTCAGTTTTTAATAAAACTGATGTGAGTGGCTATTTCTTGTTGTATTTGCAGTAACCTTACCTGTCTTTTTATAAACCTTTTTGCAAGATGTTCTGATATTGTAAATTTTATCATCAGAGTTTGCAGAGGAGTGTGTGTGTGGGGGGGGGGGGGGGGAAGAAGGGGGGCAAAAGAGGACTTTTAGCACAAAACAATACAGTTTTCAGTCCTCAAAATAATGCCTAGAATGCACTAGCTTGCACAGATTTTAACCATTATTTTTAAAATTTTACGTGGGCGCATGCCCCCGGACCCCCTAGTTCACTCGCCTGCTCCGCGGGCACGCGCTTGTGGCTTTACCACTTCGCATTACTGGTTTCAGGGAAGAGTGCACACCCCCTCAACAATGGCAAAATCCGCCCCTGACTCCAAGGTAAGGTTGCTGCGCGTTTTTGTCATCTCCATCTTCCTATACTCTTGTGAAACATGGACACTCACAGCAGATCTACAACGAAGATACAAAGCATGGAGATGAGGTTCTGCAGAAAACTTCTGGGTACATACTGTACCAGCACATCACCAACGACGAAGTCCGACAGATCATCACGCAAGCCATTGGACAACACGATGACATGCTCACAATGGTAGAGAAACTGAAATTCCAATGGTATGGTCATGTCACCAGAGCATCAGACCATCCTGCAAGGCACGGTGCAAGGGGGCAGAAGACCAACGAGACAGAAAAAGAGGTTGGAGGACAACATTCGAGTATGGACTGGCTTGGCACTGAGCGAAGCCATGAGGGTTGCTGAGGACATAAAAACGACTTTCGAGTTACGGGATAGAATAGAATAGGAAACACGCTATATTTAAAGATCTAAAGTTACAATACTGATGCTAGCAAGGCAGGATTTA
This sequence comes from Oncomelania hupensis, assembly GCA_036898135.1. Taxonomy (NCBI): domain Eukaryota; kingdom Metazoa; phylum Mollusca; class Gastropoda; order Littorinimorpha; family Pomatiopsidae; genus Oncomelania; species Oncomelania hupensis. Next base: position 119,121,959 of record CM072511.1, on the reverse strand, counting down.
TAGTATATAATATTATTTATACATACATACATAGATAGATAGATAGATAGATAGATAGATAGATAGATAGATAGATAGATAGATAGATAGATAGATAGATAGATAGATAGATAGATAGATAGATAGATAGATAGATAGATAGATAGATAGATAGATAGATAGATAGATAGATAGATAGATAGATAGATAGATAGATAGATAGATAGATAGATAGATAGATAGATAGATAGATAGATAGATAGATAGATAGATAGATAGATAGATAGATAGATAGATAGATAGATAGATAGATAGATAGATAGATAGATAGATAGATAGATAGATAGATAGATAGATAGATAGATAGATAGATAGATAGATAGATAGATAGATAGATAGATAGATAGATAGATAGATAGATAGATAGATACTACTCAAAATAATACAAGGGCCACTTGGACATATGGGTCTCTCTTTAAATCTGAAACACGAATTCAATTTATTAGCTCATCATATTTTATTGCAATCATTTCTGCATCAATAACCAAAAAGATTTTAGACATCAGTCGCTTAAAATTCGAGTAAATTCAATTTAACTGGACATACCCTCATTTACAAAATCAAAACTTTAGAAACCAAAAATCTATAGAGTCAGTATCGGGTGTGGCCACTGTTTGTATCAATGCAGTCTTGGCATCGTTGTCTCATGGACCGTATCAGATTATGGAGGATGTTTCCTGGGATGGCCAACGACTCTTGCTGGAGAACTTGGGCCAGAACTTCAAGGTTAGCTCCTGGAGGGAGGTTTGCCCGTTTCTGTCGACCCAAGACATCCCACAGATGTTCTATGGGGTTCAAATCGGGTGATCGAGCCGGCCAATCCATCATTATGACGTGCTGTTGCTGCAGGAAGTCACTGACGATACGCGCTCGGTGGGGTCTGGCATTATCGTCCTGTAGTATGGCACCTTCCCCAATGGCCCGCAGAACTGGGAGAACCCTAGGTTGTAGGACGTCATCCCTGTAGCCAATACCGTTTAAGTTGCCATGAATTTGGAGCAGGGGTGTTCTGAAGTTTAATGCGAAGCCACCCCACATCATGACAGATCCACCACCAAAGCGGTCAAACCGCGCACCGTCGCATCAGCAAAACGCTCCCGTGGACGCCTCCAAACATTCACTCGACGGTCGTTGAAAGACAAGGAGAACCGAGACTCGTCTGTAAAGAGCACCCTTGACCAATGTTGCCTAGTCCACATCAAATGACGCCGAGCCCAGGCCAAACGCGCTGCACGGTGAGCTGGGGTGAGCAAAGGCCGTACTGCTGGTCGTCTTGATCGCAGGTTTGCCTCGTGTAGACGGTTGCGAATTGTCTGGTCGCTGACGTTAACATTGCTGGCTGCGTGAAGCTGTCTTCTTATGGTGTTTGCTGTAGCGGACCTCATCCTCAGAGCTGACAGGGTGATGAAATGGTCTTGTCTTGCAGTGGTAACGCGGGGGCGTCCGGACCTTCTTGGTTCTTGGACGCTTCCAGTGTTGTTAAAGCGCTCCCTCAGCCTTTGGACAACGGAATGGGACACTCCCAGCCGCCTGTCAACTTCTCTCACCCCCACCCCTTACTGAAGCCATGCAATAGCTCTGCCTCTATCCGCATCAGTCAATCGTCACCTTGGGGGCATGGTTAGAAAAGCAGCAAAAGCGCTGCCATTTATTCCCAGAAAAAAGCGCCGTTTGTTGAACTGAACTCAGAAAATGCAAGCCTTTCGCGTGCAAATCACTTTTTAATGTTGAAAATTTTGCTTTATTAGCAAGACAACAGTAAATTAGGGTAATTTTTTTGTAAAAATTGGGTTTGTTTTTCAACTCAGTGCAGAAAGTTCAAAACTCACACATGTGATTACTTGTCAGAATAAGATTGTCTTGAATGTTACTGTACAGGATAAGTTTTGAAATAAGCAATATAAGCGATATTATTGATAGCAGCAAAAAATAATTAAACTAAATGAAATATGAGAGTGGCCCTTCAATTATTTTGAGTAGTATATATATATAAATGTGCGTGTGTGTGTTTTTTTTTTAATGCTTCATTGTCCCTTTTTATCGGAAATTTCTGGGCCGCCTCCCAGCGTGTGTGTTAGTGGTTTGTTTTTTTAATGCTTCATTGTCCCTTTTTATCGGGAAATTCTGGGCGGCCTCCAAGCGTGTGTGTGTGGTCTTTTTTTTAATGCTTCATTGTCCCTTTTTATCGGGAAATTCTGGGCCGCCTCCCATGGGAAGGCATAGTCGCGGCCTGTGGCGCGCCCAAACCTAACATTAATTGTGTTTTTGAAATTTTGCTAGGGGAGCAAACCGGAGTACCCGGAGAAAACCCCCGAGACGTTGCCCGAGTCGAAAGTAAATAATATTCGGAGAAACATAACGCCCCGATGCAGGATCGATCCCACACCTGTCAGGCGCCATTGCTTTCTGGCCTCTGGCAAAGGCAAGTTAGTCCCGCCTTAGCCCACTTGGCCACAACGCTCGCTTAAAAAGTAAGTGCGTGTGTGTGTGAACGTGCGTGCGTGCGTGTGTGTGTGTATGATAATAAAACCAAAACAACACCTGGGTAGTAGGCGTTTTAATTTTCGGTTTATTAACTAAAACCTTCATCAGTAAGACCCGAGGACTGTACAAAACAAAACAGTCTAAGCATATAAATAGTCAAGAAAGTGAATCGAGTTCATTAAAAAGAATAGTGTACCATTTAGAAATGTATATCAATTATAAAGAATAATTATATGCGTGCGCGTGTGTGTGTGTGTGTGTGTGTGGTAACTTTCGAAATGCTGCATCAATGTACTTCAAACTTTCCATAATTACAGATTTCAGTGTTAAATTTCTGTTAGCATTACTTATTTTCACTGGAGTCATTTTTGTTGCTAAACACGTTTTGCTCAATATCTCATTGTTACGTTGAAACTCGCACGATAGATCCGATCATTTTGTTTTCCAAAACATGCAATAATAGAGTGTATTTACCTTTCATTTGATTTTGCATTGTTGTAAGAAGAAGCTTGGTATAATGTTGATAATTTTAGTTGTTCGATAGTATTTGAGAATTTTCTAGAGTTGGTTGTTTACCATCGATCGAAGGATCTAGATAGATCCAATAGAAGCTGAGAGGTTCTTTTATGATGAAGAAAGTTGTATGACGTAAGACAGAGATGACGAAGTTTGCTTTGATTGGTTGTGGTGCGTCACGCTGGAGTGTTCTAAATTTTTCTGGAGTATAGAGAGACTATATAAGTACCGCACTGTTTGAGAGTAGAAAGAGTTGTAGAGAGAAAGTAAAAAGTGGAAAAAGCGATTGTATGCAGTTGTTGATGTTCGCTGAATAAAGTTGGAAAACTTCAGACGACGACTCCTGACTTGTTGCTGAGTAAACAGGTTGCGTGGATAAACGAATCTGAGTTACACCTATCAGGATTCAAGCATCGGGGCTGAATCATCTACTGATAAAAAAAAAGAAAAAAAAGAGTGTAACACTCATAAATGGCTGAACCGATTTTGTTGAGTTTTGGTATATGAGTACTTCGGATTCTAGGCCATCCTTCAGTGCCAGTCAGGTTGTCAGTCAATAGGTCAGTCGGTCGGTCCGTTCCTCCGACTTTAAAGTTTTTGTTTATAACACTTTTTTTGCATTATCTCAACAATAACAACCGAAATTCATAATTTTTACCTGGCTGATACCATAACTATTACTAAGTATATTACACCATTCGCATTTGTATTTTTTCAAAGGGCAATGCCGTTATCTTGCTCCATTTTCTTAAAAAAAAAGCAATTTGAACTGTATCTAAAACTTGGCACACCGATTAGGACAATTTCTGGTTTGTAGATAGTTCAGGGAATGGCGTATCATTCTGTTTCTCTTTCGTTTCGTTAGCAGGGTCACAACACCGCCAAGAAAATAAACACGAAATTTGAAAATGCTTAGTTTTGGCTACGTGTGCGAATGTCTGGAAATATATTTGAATGGCTTGCCATCTTGTTTCTTTCTCTTTTGTGTTTGCTGTTGCAGGCGTATATCAGTAGATTTTGCAAATATATTTTACTGCAAATTTTCTTTGAAACAGTTGGGTGAAGTCCCATTTATATTGCCAGCCAGATATTCCCGCGCATGCGCGGTTAAACTGATCGAATTCCAATTTTCTTTACCGCACAGCCATGACATTCATGATGCTGTAACCCCCCGAAATAAACGAATATAGGCTACGTGGTATCCTGAAAGTGAAACTTTAATAATAATAATAATAATAATAATAATAATAATAATAATAATAATAATAATAATAATAATAATAATAATAATTATTATTATTATTATTATTATTATTATTATTATTATTATTATTATTATTATTATTATTATTAATTTGAGTGAGCGATTGAGTGAATGACCGGTTGATTTATTTATTGACCTGTGTTTGTTTACAAGTCTTTAGCACACTCAGCATGCCATCATGCTAACAAGTCGGCGTCCTGCTCTTTTTTCTCCTCATCAGCAATCTCCTCCTTGTTCTATTAATCGTTATCATCATTATGCGTCATTATTCGTCCTTTGTCTTTCTGACTGTTGAGTTTTATTTTGTTTGTTCGCTAATACATATTATTTTTTATATAATTTTATATATAATTAGATGACTGACAACGCGCATCTATTTACAGAGAAGTGAGGAAGCAACATGATGATTGTGCACAAACACCTGTTGGTAATAACTGAACTCATGACGAAGTGTTTTGAAATACAGTACTAAATGTGTGTGTGTGTGTGGGTGTGTGTGTGGGTGTGTGTGTGTGTGTGTGTGTGTGTGGGTGTGCGCGCGCGTGTATGTGGGTGGATATATCAATCAAAAGAATGCAGCTGGAAATAAAATAAGATTGATATAACTCATAAGTGACTTATACCGAAAATCGGCTGTTTCCTTGCGATTAATAGGTGAGTTCTCTACTGATTTTGGACAAACTGCTTTGTCATTGCCACAAAACTCCTGCGATGTTTTCCTGTTAGTTCAACTTTGTGCAACTTTTTCTTCTCGATTCCTCTCCGTCTTCTTCCACTCTTCTTGCTAGTTTTGCTCCTTATCCCCCCCCCCCTTCTTCTCCTACATCCCTCCCTCCTTCTCTTCTCTCCTTTACCTCCCCAAACGTTGTCCCTTACAGCCTTGAAAACAAACAAACTACAAGACGGCTAATGAAACTTTCAAAGCTCATATCACATTTCCATGGCTGCAAAATCAATTTGTAAAATGCTAAAATGTGACAAATAATATTATTTGTTGCCGATGCGATCATGACTAGTGTCCAATATGGTTCCAGGCCAGTTTGTATTCATGGACAATAGTGGACAGATTTTTTTATCATTAGCGTAATCAGCAAAATGGAACCGTGGACATTTCTGATATTTTATTTAGTCGTTTTGCGCTAAAGACGTGCAATTAATCTCTTGGCATGTTGTCCTTGCTATTCTTGAATTGAAGATTATAATGGAAACATTCCAGAATAGCGAAGTAGGATGGGCAATGTCTCGCCTTTGCTGATCATGCTCAGAAGTTCTCAGGTCAAGGTACTGTAATATGCAGTCTTTAGTTTGTGTAGGTGGGGTTGGGCAGAAAGTATGTGTGAGTGTGTGTGAGTGTGTGTGTGTGTGTGTATGTGCGTGTGTTTGCATGTATGTGTGAGAGAGAGACAGAGTGAGGAAGACAGGGAGAGAGAGAAAGAGAGATAGGAGTGGGTGGTAGAAAGACGGAGAGGAAACAACTGGGCAATTAGAAATTCCTGAAGAATACCCTTGGATAGTAACAACTCTGGCGGAACATAAGCACAGGCGGATGCTAGACGAAAAAGGAAATATATTGACAATGATTTTGTTAAAAATTATCACAACAATAATTAGGACACATAATTATATTCGAGGCTAAACCCGCGATAGCTAATATTTTTAAAATGGGGTGCCTGGTAGCTCAGTTGATAATGAACTGCTTTTCTATGCCGAAGGTCACGAGTTCGATTCCCGCAAGGAGAAAACATGTGACTTAGGTACGAGACTATTCAGGTTGCCGAGGGTTTTCTTCGGGTACTCCGGTTTCCTTTCTCCATTCAATAATGGTATAGATTCTGTCAACCTAAAAATTGTATTTCAAAAATCGAGTTCCTTTCTGTTTTTTAATAGCGATATCTTTATACCACATGTTTGAGTGATAGATGTGTGTTTGCTGTGTGTGTGAGAGAGTGAGTGAAATATGTGAGCGTATAATTATGTTGGCACAAATCGCCGCGCTTTGAGCCTGATTATTAATTTGGTGAAAATCGCGTATATAGCATTTAGTAGTATAGTAGTAGTAGTAGTAGTAGTAGTAGTAGTAGTAGTAGTAGTAGTAGTAGTAGTAGTAGTAGTAGTAGTAGTAGTAGTAGTAGTATTTGCCTCCTTTTACTTCATCAGCTTTTTTTTTTTGGTGGTTCTTTTTGTTTTTGGTTTTTGTTGGTTTTTTTGGGGGGGCGAGGGGGGGGGGTTGTTTTATATGTTACTTATTAAGTTATTGTTCTCATTGTTGTTGCTGCTGGTGCTATTGAGGGAACAGGACAAGAAGAACTAGCTGTATATAGTCAACGGCGTCTTCGATTCCATTGTCATGAAGTGAATTGGTCAATATTAATTTTTTTATTTGTGTACACTTCACGTGTTTATAGATTTAGTACGCAAGCGACGACTGTTGACATAGGCACGTGGTGTATGTATTCACTTTGCGTTGGTACATGTATTATATTTCCTAGTTCATTAATATTTTGGTGATGAGACTCGGCTATATAAAGAGTGGGGTCGGATAGCTCAGTTGGTAGAGCGGCTTGCTAGTAACCGAAAGGTACCTGGTTCGAATTCCGGATTGGACAACGTGTGACCACATTATTTTTCCCCTTACCATTAACTGGTTCGCTGGTGTCAGAATAATGTGACCAGTAGTCGCCTATACGCTTCGGTGTCGTGTGACTATAATCTACAGTTATCGTTATCAGAAGGTTGTTCTGGTATGCATCTGAGAGTGTCAGTGATTGGATGAAATAGGACTAGGATAGGGTATGTTAGTGGAATAAAAGATAGACTGTGAAAAAAGGGCGAATGCTTATTTTGTGTGACTTGGAAATATTGTGTTACTGTGTAGGTTACTTCTGTTTCTCACTGTGGTGATTCTGGATTCTGTTCATGACAGACACGGTAATTTGAATATTTATATTTTACTATTAGCTTTTTGGAAACATAATCTAGATACTAATTTGTAAACAAATAAAATATTTTCATAAATTGATAAATTTAATTGTCTGTCAGACCGGGAAAGGGATAGTTTCAGAGAGAGAGAGAGAGAGAGAGAGAGAGAGAGAGAGAGAGAGAGAGAGAGAGAGAGAGAGAGAGAGAGAGAGAGAGAGATCATATTCAGTTCATGTATTTATTATTTTATTACTTTAGGACTTAGTTTTCTCGAATTCCGTTTTAATTATTATTCTACTACTTTGAGTGAGAAAAAAGAGAACCATAAAATTAGCAAAACGTATATTGATTTTGTGTTCCAACTGTTGTATATTTATCTCTTGAGTATTTCAAGTTTATCTCTCTGTCTCATCTTGTATAATACTTGAGTTTTTATAAATGCGTGTATACGTGAAATTGGAACGTTAAAAACTGTTTACAAACGAATATCAAGATTGTAGGAATCTTCTGAGAATATATATAACGAAGAATATATACAACGAAGAATACAAAGCATGGAGATGAGGTGCTACAGAAGACTTTTGTGCATTTCCTATACCCAACACATCACCAACGACGAAGTCCGACAGACCATCACACAAGCCATTGGACAACACGATGACCTGCTCACAGTGGTGAAGAAACGGAAACTCCGATGGTATGGCCACGTCACCAGATCATCGGGCCTTGCAAAGACCATTCTGCAAGGCACAGTGCAAGGAGGTAGAAGAAGGGGGAGACCGAAAAAGAGGTGGGAGGACAACATTCGAGAATGGACTGGTTTGACACTGAGCGAAGCCATGAGGGCTGCTGAGGACAGAGAAAGATGGAGTATGCTGGTTAAACGATCATCTGTGGTGCCCCTACGACCTTTGGGTTATGGGACAGGATAGGATATATATATATATATATATATATATATATATATATATATATATATATATATATATATATATATATATATATATATATATATATATATATATATATATATATATATATATATATATATATATATATATATATATATATATATATATATATATATATATATATATATATATATATATATATATATATAATAACACGCATGGGAAGTTTATGACACTTTGGCGAGTCTGCGTTTGAATTTCATGTTTGGTTATTATGAAAACCATACTATTTATGTCGTACATGTACTTTACTGTACATGTACATATTAAGCTGTAAGTGCAGGTGCAGTAGATTTATGTACACAATTTCATACCTGCGATTTGGCGGAAGAGGCAGAGGATCAATTAATATTTCTCCAAAAAAGAAGAGAGTTCCCTAAAGGGTGATGAAACCGAATAGGACGTCGTGAGGGGAGGTAATAAGAAGGCAGTACAGAAGCGGATGGAATTCAATAGAGTCAGAGCAAGAAGGATCAGATGAATGGACACCAGTTCGCCTTGTCCTTTAACTAGTTTGATTGCCGGGGAAGGCACTATTGACCATAAGTGACCTCTCTTCATAATCGCGGATGATTGTAGATGAAAAACAAATTTTAATGGGAGAGGGGGAAATGCCACCCAAATAATTTCCGTTAGCTACCACGACCACAACCACTACGAAAACCACTACAGCTGCATGTAGTTCATAATCTTTTTGTTGTTTTTGTTGTTGTTGTTGTTGTTCTTCTTCTTCTTCTTCTTCAAAATCATTTTAATAAATTAATAACAATCGTTTTAAAGGGTCCAAAATCGAAGGCTTGGTTTACTTTTGGCCAAATCGGGTTTACTCTAAAGCTCGCATTGTTATTACACTAAACCGTGTTAGAGCGGGCTGTGGTTGCTCAAGTCAACCGCTAAAGTTTGAATTTTCCATTTCTGTTCTGACAGGGAGCGATTTCCCCTTGTTTAACGGTACACCATTACCATATACAGATGTGACCTTTGGCCCTATTTCTGAATGAAACACTCAGCTTCAAGAGTGCGGCGTCTTTCGCGTCTGGTGTAGGGAAGGGTCTAACCTGAAACGAAAAACCTTACCGATAAACTTTGTTATGGTTTCTGCCTCTTACCGACTTTGGTAGATGCTATTTTTAGTTCAAGAGTTGTGGATAGCGGTTGCTATTTATAGGCACATTGGTTGTTTTTATTTTAAAGTAAATATACTTCCCCCCTCCCTCCCAAAAAAAAACCAAAACAACTTTTTTTGATAAGCTTATTTTTTTCATAAAGGTTTTGTATTTCAGTGGCAACTTTCTCTGTGAATGTTTAAATTGATCTGTTGAGGGGGGCGTGGTCAAAGGCCTTCCCCTAACAAAACAAGAATTTGATTAACTGGTCATGTATGACTGTCCAACAATGTATACAATAATAGACCAATATAATAGAACACAACACCATGCATACCATACAATCACTATGCAATACAATACAAAGCCCTACAATACAAAACACCTTTATTTCTTCTTTTCGTTTTTTTTTTAAGCTAAGATTGTGTGCGTGAAAGGACTGTGGCTGCGTAGAATAATTTGTGAAAAGGCAGTGGGTGTCAATAGTTGATTCACGACAGCTGTTGCCTGTCTCCAAGACATGTCAGGAAAACTAAAGCCATCCTCCTCTTCCCCCTCCCTCCATTTTCCTCCCCCTTCTTACTCCCTCCGGCCGTCAATAGTTCATAATTACATTTTCTCGTCTTGAATCACCCAGCCACTACAAACCCACCACCCCTTCTAGTTTTGAAGGAAACACATATATTTCTCTTCTTTTCATTCTTCTTTCCCATATTATTTTTCTTTTTATTTCAAGGCTTATCTGGAAATACTTTGATATAGTCAGGGGATTGTGAGGGTGGGGTCGGGAGGGGATCAGAACTAGTCAAATGTCGGTCCTTTGCAAGCCATATTTCAAGAACGACTGAACGGATTTTGACCAAACTCCATAAGAACGTTACATAGATTAGTGACCTGCCTTTCGTGCCGTAATATTTACTCTACCGCAAAGTGCAAGACCCCTGGGGTCATTTTGCATGCGGCTAAACACATGCTACTCAATATCTCAATAACGGCTAAAGCGATGTTGTTGATTTTTCGCTTAAAGGTACTTCAAATCTTGTTGTTGTATCAATTTTTAATCATCAGATTAACATAAGATGTACTGATGTAACATAAACAATTTTCAAAATCTACCTAGCTCACATTATAGATAATTTCCAAAAGAATTAATTAATTAATCAAACCATAGAAATCATCGTACTACTGACATACACATACACTTTTAGCAACATACATTCCCTTGTAACAATTAGTTCTCATTAAGAAATAAACAAGAGAGACAAAATTGAACCTCTCAACTTAATCGGTGAAGAACGAAGTACTTATAAATGTCATTTTGCGTCTTACAGAAAGTTGAAGTTGGGCCTCCAAGCCCCTACCCCCTCCACCCTTCCCAACTCCCCATACAAAACTAAAAAGATAAATGATAAAATAATCAATCCAAATTAAACAATGTAATAAATAATTCCCCCGCCCCCTCTCCTCCCATCCAAAATAAATAAATAAATAAATAAATAAATAAGAAGTACTTCAAATTATGGACTATGCTTCAGTAGCTGTCACGTTAGTCGATCGATCCATAGCTCCGAATTAATTGTTGGGGAGGTCAAACCTTTTGTCTTATTTCAAGAATAATTGAACCAAAATTAATCTTTTTTCTTTTTTAATTTCCGGGATACTTTAAGTATTGCAAAGTGCATGTTAGATCATTCATATTTGTTTCTCAAAAGTCAAGGTCATTCTCTAAACACGCTTTGCGCTATATAAAAGAAATGGCTCAGCCGATTTTGATTTTGTCAGATAGTGGCATATCATTTGGTGTCTTCATTTTGCTTCCAAAAGGGCAAAGGTGAGTCACTACGGCGGCAAGAAAATGAACACTTTCATTTTCACACACACGCACAAAAAGCTTTTTAGATGTGTGTGAGTATCTGAAAATACATTTGAATGGCTTGCCATCTTGTTTACTTATTTCTTTCCCATGTTTTTTTTCCTCTCCCAGTTTTTTTTCCTCCTCCCCTCCATCAACAGGAATACGCCCTGCTCGTTCCTGCCATCACTCGTAATTTACATAGAAATTTGCAAGGCGCGGGTTCATCAGCATTGCCCGAATGATAGGTTTGACTAGATCTCAAAATCAAACGCGCACTGAATTGCAGGACCAGTTCTAAGCCAAGAAGTAGACAGAAAAAAATTCTGAGATGAGAAAGAAGAAGAAGAAGAAGAAGAAGAAGAAGAAGAAGAAGAAGAAGAAGAAGAAGAAGAAGAAGAAGAAGAAGAAGGAGGAGGAAAATTGAGCTTAACAGAAGAAAAATATCGGATCCAAATCAGGAATCATAATTTTATTCAAAAGATGGACCAGGCCGGGACTGAGGTCATGGAACGTTTGGGGAATTACAACGAGCCCTTTGGAGTTACAACGAGCCCTTTTCTGCAGTTTCATTATTTCTGTAGCGAATTATTCCAATTCTGCTAATCTTCCTTACCCCATACTTTACGTCTTCCATCTCTTCAGAAAAAAAAAGTAATTATCTCCTTTTAAATTTGATTATTTTAATTTATTTTTCCAGTCTCACCCCGAGGGTTCGACTAGTGCAACAGGGAGACAACTCGTTTGACACTCTTTTACAACACAATGAGAAGGAGGGAGGGACCGTGACAAGATAAGTACCACTTGGCAGAAATCAAGTTGAATACTCACAGAGTAATGTCCCTTTCAGCTGTATAGCAACACAGACTCTACCTTGAGCAGGAATTCTTTTTTTTTTTTAATTACTTTCTGTTCTTCTTTTTTATGATCAGGCTTAGATTTCTCTCTGGCATTTGCTATAATCTTCCCTGTAAATATCATACATGAAATATCAATAATCTAAGCTAAGGTAATTTTCAGGTCACAAGTTTTTAAATACATTCAATAATTTTCGGTTGCACCCATTTTCCTGCGCGGCATTTCTTTGCAGTGGGTGTGAAATGGAAGCGCGGCGAAAGTTGTGGTGGTCTTATTCATTGAAAACATTAACTGATAAGGAAGACAAGCACACATTTTGCCATACCACACATTGGACGCTTAGAATGAATAGGCCTATAGTTCTCTCTCTCTCTCTTTCTGAGCTTCAGTATAAGCAGAAATTCCGTCGCTCTGCTATAAAGTACACTTTTTGGATAAACCTAATTTTGTCTTTAATTTGGCATCAATATGTACCTCTTCATTCCTTGCACGTCCTTAATCACTCCGCTTGTTCTGTTCCATGGGCTGTTGGAGTGTAACAATCGAAAGATTGGAACAACTTTTAAAGGGAGTGACACAGAACACGTTTCCAGTGATGCGTGGTGCGTGATTGATCTGTCACAAAATTCCATCGCAATAATTTAAAATTTAAGAGATATATTTTTTTTAAAAAGAGATACGTTCTTTATATATATAATAGCAACGGATTTTGTTCATGTTTTTAATGTTCGTAGTTCTAGACTTATTTCGAATCAGTACGAGCCAAGAGTCTGTCGTCAGTCAGCCTATCGGT
>CM072511.1:118964157-119104157 GCA_036898135.1 Oncomelania hupensis | reverse complement strand
TTCTTCTTCTTCTTCTTCTTCTTCTTCTTCTTCTTCTTCTTCTTCTTCTTCTTTATTTCTTGTTCTTATTCTTCTAGTTCTTTTTATTCTTGTTCTTCTAATTTTTTTCTTGCAATTTAGGTATAACCTAAGTTAATCTGATGAATAAAATTGATGATGATTGCTGATGACTTCTTTTTCCACAACATATTCGAAATATTCAGGATAAAAATATTATTTACTGGATATCAATTGCAAAATCAATAATATACAGTCCTGTTGGATGTTTTTTTTTGTTGTAAAAAACAACAACAGTCAGTACAGATTATTTACTAGATCTAATAGATTGTTTCTATGAAGCATAAATTAAGAACATGGAATATTATATATGTATAAATTCAGAACATTGAATTATATATATGAGATATAATGATCCTGATTCGGCTTATTACAGCCCGCTGGATCCTGTAAATCATGAAGATTATTTTACAAGGATTGGTTAGTAGTTATATTGGACGTAATTTGTATAAGTTCTAATTATTTTACAATTTTGATTGTTTAATTGTTCAGTTTTGTGTACTTTGTTTAATCCCTTTCTCCCTTCATTATGACCATTCAATATTTGTTTAATATTTCCCCCTGCTCCCATCAAGTCTAAAATCACTTAGGTGAACAGACGTTAAATTAAAAAAAACAACATTCTTCGTCTTCTTCTTCTTGCTACTGCAGTTTATCCTCCTTCTCCTACATCACTTTAGTGTTTTTATTGCACATTCAAGTTCAACCGTAAAGGGGTAACGATTATAACTAGGTAACATCAAAATACACCCTCTTCTTGTACTTCTTCTTCTTGTTCTTTTTCTTCTTCTGAGCAACCCCACTTCTTATTCTTTTTCTTCTTGTTCTTGTTATTCCTGTTCTTCTTGTTCTTCTACTTGTGCACTTTCACAGATCAGGAGTTTCTACAAGGTAGAAGAACAAAACAAGTTAACACACAAGAAAGTTTTCACCGAACAGGATTTTTTTTAAAGAATGTCAAAGAACGAAATAAAACAAGTTAACACACAGGAAAGTTTCCTCCTCAGCTTCAGTAAACACGTAAAGAAGTTAAGGAAAGGATTGACAATGTAACGTTACTTTATTTATGTATTTATTTTTCTTGCCCTGTAAGTTCGGGCACTGAATAGAATAGACCCAACGTTTCCCGGCCTGTCGTAAGAGGCGACTAACAAGGGTGATGTCAGCATGGCATCACTGGGCGAAAGTCTTCTACACAGAAGTCACCGGCCAGGGCAGAGAAACCTCATTTTACTACAAGTTCAACGACCACGTGCCAAGGCAAGACACACTGTACTTGTGGATCTCGGCTGTGGCCAACAGTCTGAGGTGCGTTTCTTTAGCGAAGCAAATCAAGTTTAGACAAGAAAAGCAGGGCAAGCGCGTTTCTTAGCGCCTGCTTGCGGCAAGCAAAACAAGAGGCTTGGCTAGCGAAGCCAAGCATATCTTCCTATAAGCTTACTTCAAGAACAAAAATGTCGACTGTCACGCTTGGCATCGAGTTTGACGACAGCTCCTTCTTAACCGTAGACACGGACGCGTCATATTCGAAAAACCTTCAGCACATTAAGTTATATTTATGTATGCTCTTGAATATTGCATGCAGTTTCGTATAATTGAAGGTATATTTTACCCAGGGAAGCATTCAGAATACTCGATTGTTTGCTGTTTTTTGTTGTTGTTGTTGTTGTTTTGTTGTTGTTTTTTTGTTAATCTTCCAATTTAGGTAGAGGTAGATATCTTATTTTGTTACTTTCTTATTTTGATTGGCAAGCACCATATAATTTGTTGAGGAGCAAACGGCGTCCATCAATTTATTTTAATTTTAAACAAACACAAAGAAGAAATTTTTTTAAATAATAAATAAATCTTATTTTTGTTTAACTTTTGCAGTCCGCTGGAATCTGTAAGCAATGAATAACTAACTAAAATTCTTTTCGTATATATTTTGATGATAGTGCCTAAAAAGGACATAGTCATAGTGGAAGGCGACTGGAATGCCAAGGTTGGCCAAGATGCGCACCACAACTGGGGAGACACATGTGGACCCCACTGCAACAACGAGACAAATGACAGGGGTCTGAGACTCTTGGAGTTTGCCAGATTCAACAATCTGATACTGACAAACACGCTTGGTCTCCACACAAAAAATCCACACAATGGACATAGTACAGTCCCGGCGGGGAGCATCACAACCAGATCGACTACATCATGGTCTAGAAACGCTTCAGATCAAGCATGAACATTGGCAGGACACGCACTTTTTCAGGAGCAGGCATCGGAAGTGACCACGATCTCGTGATGATGTCAATCCGGCTCCATTTGAAGAGAGTAAACACAGCAAAGTGCACTAGACTGAAGTTTGACCTACTGCAAACTGCAAGCCTCGGAGGTGGCAGAAATATTTCATGTCACAATTGGAGGAAAATTTGCACCACTGCACATTTTGAGAGCTGGTGAAGTACACACCATGACCACCACCTTCAACTCAGCTGTGACAGATGCCTCCGAGGACATCCTTCGAAAGCACCGGCCACAGAAGAAACTGTGGATAACACCTGAACTTTTGGAAATGTGTGATAAACGAAGAGAGTTGAAAAAGAAAAAGAACACCTCACAAGGAGCTGATGCCTACCAAAAAATCAACAATGACATCCGAAAAGGCATGCGCACAGCAAAGGAGAACTGGATAGAAGATCAATGCCAGGAAATAGAGAACAGTCTGAGCAAGAACAAAAGCAAGAAGGCCTACCAGACTGTGAAGCGGCTGACAAGTGTTAAACAGCCCAAGATCTCCACGATCCAAAGCAAGTCTGGCATATGCCTTACAGAAGAACAAGAAGTATTGGACAGATGAATAGAATGCTGATCTGACCTTTACAGCCACACACCAAACACCAAATGTCCTGAGAATAGAGAAGACGAAATCCTCCCAATTCTCAGAGAAGAAGTTGAGGCAGCAGTGCAATCGCTGAAGAAAGGGAAGTCAGCGGGAGTGAACAACATACCTGCGGAACTGCTTCAAGCAGGAGGAGAAGCGATGATTGACGCACTCACCATTATCTGTAACAAGATCTCGCAGAGTGGGGAGTGGCCTACACCATGGACCAAGTCGCTTGTCATCACTCTTCCCAGAAAAGGTAACCTCCAGGAATGTGAAAATTACCCCACCATCAGCCTCATCAGCCATTCCAGCAAGGTTCTCCTGAAAATAATACTCAACAGGTTGAAATCCCAAGCTGAACAAATCATACCTGAAGAACAAGCAGAATTCAGGGCAGTGCGAAGTACCACTGAACAGATTTTCAACCTCAACAAGCAGGTTTTAGAAATGGTAACTCAACCACTAATCATGTTTTTTGCACCGTACTGTCTAATTGATATTTACTTACAACAAATGAAAAGATTGTTTACTACATTTGTAGATTATAAAAAGGCATTTGATAATGTACAGCGTAATATGCTTTGGGAAAAATTAATCAAAAATTGTATTTCTGGAAGAGTTTTGATATGTATCAAAAAGCTAAATCTTATGTTAAAAGCCCTAATGGTATATCGCCTACTTTTTTTTACATGTAAAGCTGGAGTGCGGCAAGGTGAAAATTTATCACCTATTTTATTTTCATTGTTTCTGAACGATTTAAGGTCTTTCCTTGCCGAACATATTGATAGTTTATCGTTGCCACGGAATATTGGTAATGGGTTCAATTTCTCAGATGTTGACCAGTATTTTTAATTGTTTCTGTTATTGTATGCTGATGACACAGTCATTTTGTCAGTCAGCTGAAGACATGCAGAAAGCTCCAGATATTCTTAAGTTATATTGTGCGAAGGTTGGTCTGTGTATAAATATTGCAAAAACGAAAGTTTTGATTTTCTCTCGCGGTAAAGTCAGAAAGTTGCCTGTCTTTAAGTTTAATGATGTACTCCTTCAAATAGTTTTGGAATATAAATATTGAGGCACCCTCTTTCATTATAACAATAACTTTCAAAAGAAATTGAAAAGCCAGAGCGTGTCAGCTGAACATGCGATGTATGCACTTTTAAGGAAGTGTAGAAAGTTAGATGATGTCAAGCTAGATCTCTTTGATAAATGCATCAAACCGATTCTATTGAATAACTGCGAGGTGTGGGCTCACGATAAAATGGAAATATGTGATAGGTTACAACTAAATTTTGTGAAAATGATCCTTAACGTAAAACCTTGCACGCCGACTTGCATGGATTGGTTTTTGGTGAGGTTGGCTGTATTCCTGTCTCTTTGGATGCCAAATGCAGGTTACTTTGTTTTTGGTATAAATTGTGTATCGATTGTTGTAACGATTCCATCAAAAATGTTGGCTCTTATGTTTCGTCTGTGCTCTTATTTGTTTTTAATAGTGAGTATAAATAATCTTAGTTAAATACTGTTCGTTCTCTTCTGGACGATCTCGGTGTGTCTTTCATATGGTTGCGTAATTGTAGTTATTCTTTGAATTATTTTAAGAATCTAGTCAAACAACGCCTGAAATACCAATTTTTGCAAATCTGGCATCAGAATATAAATGAGCATAACAGTTGTATTACTTACAGAATTTTAAGCAAAGTTTTGTTTTGAGGATTATTTAGTTAATTTGTCACCATTTTTCAGAATAAATCGGTTAAAATTTAGACTCAGTTGCCACAAACTTCCGATTCAAACTCAAAGATATATATATATATATATATATATATATATATATATATATATATATATATATATATATATATATATATATATATATATATATATATATATATTATATATATATATATATATATATATATATATATATATATATATATATATATATATATATATATATATATATATATAAGGTTGTGTCTTTTGTGTGATTTAAATAAAATAGGTAATGAATTCCATTACTTGTTTAATTGTACTAATCCCCTTCTAAAAGACAACAGATTTTCCCTATTGCCACGGTATTTTAGGAATCACTCAAATGTCTTCAAATTAAATCAGCTAATGAACTCGAAATCGAAAAGCACACTGATAAATTTAGGTCGTCTTATTGGAATAATACTTTCACTTTTTAAGTAGTAGAGCATTATTTTTTTTTCTTTCTCCAATATTTGAATACTATTTGGTCATGCATATGTGCTTTACTGTTCTGGCATTCTTTCTCTTGTTCTTTCACTTCTCTAATGACTGTTGTTTTTGTTTTATTTTGCATCTTTATGCGATTGTTCTTTTGAGTGCATATCTATTTATTATTTATTTATTTATTTAAGTTTTATTTTATTTTATTTATTTTATTTCATTATTTTTCTTTTTTTAAGAGGTGTCACAAATGTTTGAACATTGTTGTTGCTTTTTCATTTAGTGCATATGTTATTGTTTGTAGTTAGAGGCTGCTGTGTCTTGTAATATATGGCCGTTCTAGTAATTATTATGTACATATTGTGTATCCCTATCCCCCTCCCCTCTTCTTTCCCCCTTGTCTGGCTATACGGCGCCCCCCCCCCCCCCCCTGGGCTAGGAGCCTAACTTGATATTTGCTGTTTCATCATTTGGAGCCTAACTTGATATTTGCTGTTTCATCATTTGTTTGTTTAATAAAAGGACAAAGTTCTAAAAGAATAATCTGCGAGAAATACCTACGGAACCAACAACATCTATATCATGTGTTCGTAGACTTCAAAAAGGTGTTTGACCGAGTCTGGCATGCAACTCTGTGGGCAACCATGAGAGTGTACAACATCAGGCCAAAAATTATTGAAGTCATCAAAAGCCTGTATGACAATGCTACCAGTGCAGTCCTCCACAATAGCGCCATCGGAAACTGGTTCAGAACAACAATCGGTGTGCGTCAGGGATGCCCACTCTCCCCAACACTCTTCAACATCTTCCTAGAGCGCATCATGTCAGATGCCCTTGCAGATCACGAAGGCACAGTCAGCACAGGGGGTAGAGCAATCTCCAACCTTCGTTTTGCGGATGACATTGATGGATTGGCTGGAGAGGAACAGGAACTTGAACAGCTGGTACAGAGGCTTGGCATCACCTCCAGAACCTATGGATTGGAAATAAGTACAGAGAAGACCCAAATTATGACCAACAACACCAATGGCATCAACACAGACATAAAGGTCCAAGGCCAATCCCTCAACACAGTGCATAGCTTCAAATATTTAGGAGCCATTGTGTCAGACAATAGGTCTCGACAGAAAGTCCTCTCCAGGATCGCAAAAAAAAAACTGCTGCCCTGGCGAGGCTGAAGCCAACCCTCACAGCAGATCTACAACGAAGAATACAAAGCATGGAGATGAGGTGCTACAGAAAACTTCTGGGCATTTCCTATACCCAGCACATCACCAACGACGAAGTCCGACAGACCATCACACAAGCCATTGGACAACATGATGACCTGCTCACAGTGGTGAAGAAACGGAAACTCCGATGGTATGGACACGTCACCAGAGCATCAGGCCTCGCAAAAACCATCCTGCAAGGCACGGTGCAAGGAGGCAGAAGAAGCAGGAGACAGAAAAAGAGGTGGGAGGACAACATTCGAGAATGGACTGGTTTGGCACTGAGCGAAACCATGAGGGTTGCTGAGGACATGGAAAGATGGAGTACGCTGGTTAAACGATCATCTGTGGTGCCTCTACGACCTCCGAGTTACGGGATAGGATAGGATAGGATTCGATGTTAACGCTAAGTATGAATGCGGGAGAATTGCGCTTTGAACTGATGTCATTAGGACAAGCGCTATATACATTTTATTGTTAGTAGTAGGCGTAGTAATAGTAGTAGTAGTAGTAGTAGTAGTAGTAGTAGTAGTAGTAAGAGTAGTAGTAGTAGTAGTAGTAGTTACACAGTAAAGTATGGAGTACATTATTTATGAAAAACTTGTGAATTAGAAAACTTTACTTGAATGTTTCAGAAAGTCGGAATTTTCGGCATTGCATTTGCCCTTCGTGTTCTGTAGAATGTGCCACTAGCCATTGCTGATGGCATCGCCATGAATTTTCTGACGGTAAAGATTTAGTAAAGACTCGCTGCACCAGGTGGTAGCGGACGTGTTTTCCAACTACCAACCTTCATCTCCAACCTTCGGTCTTGTTATCTTCGTCGTGATTCCAACATTTCATTTTCCTGTCACACCTTGCGGCTTCCGGCGCTAATGAAGTTCAAATTCCTCTGTGTGCATGTGCAAAGACCAAATATCAGCCAATCACGAAGCAGCGTTAATTAAAGCCGGGTCTTCAGTCCCGACTGGGATTGCAAGTAACGAACTTGAAGCGGGGAGGATTTGGGAATGTCCCTCCCTCGTTTTGGCATCACTAATGTCGTCCCTATTGCGCGCGTGAGAGAGAGAAAGAGATGAAAAGAAGGGGAGAGGGGGGAGAAGCTCCCAGCTGATTGATAGTGGTAATTGTTGGGGGTAAACCGTGCAGAGCTCGGCCACTTTTTGGAAGCCGCTGGGCGTGTGAGTAGCATGCTCATCGTGTTGAAATCATGTCAAATTTTTGTCTCCGAGGTAGTTCTTTTTTTTTTCTTTACAGCCATGAGAAAATTCTGCTTTCGCATCGCTTCACGGCATCGGGATTTCCAATCGCTGCCAGGAATGTCAGCGTTTTTTTCTTCAGTTAGCTGTCATTTTGAATTTAAATATTTTAATATTAACTATATTTGATAAAATAAACGATGGAAAAATCCAAGTGTTTCTACAAATTCACAGATTTGGTGTAAACAGATATTGCGAACACGGAAATAATTTTAAGCTGCAGTGCATTGCACAAACAAACAAAAAAACAACTTCAGCGACACTATCGTGTGGACTAAAATTAAATATTCATCGCCCAAACAAAAAAACACCTAACTATTGCGATGGTTAACTAAGAAAACCTACATCAGACTATTTATTGATTCAATGGGGAAGGAAAAGACCTGAAGATGGTAAAATACGTTCTGTAACCCTACATTTCCTCCTGACCACTTTTCAAAGGTGATGTGCCTTCCTCTGGTCGTAAATTTAAGTTTAAAAGCGTCTTTCATTCTCGTCAACAGCGTGGAAAAGGCCGATCATTTATGCTCTCTGCAGAGACGCTATATAAACCTGGCACGGGTGTCTTGGGCTTCATCGTCTGCGACAGTCAAAATCACAGTAATAGACTCCAGTCTAGATTGTGCACAGTACATTGTCAAAGTACATGCAAGGTGTAAGTTGTCTTAATGTGAAGGACTTTGATCCCCCCACGCCTCAATCACCCCCACAACCTTCCCCCCTTCAACTCCTGGATTGATGTAAATCCAACACTCCCAGGGGTCAAAATGAGGTATATCGCAAATTATCTCTTCACCCGC
Source organism: Oncomelania hupensis (assembly GCA_036898135.1). Taxonomy (NCBI): domain Eukaryota; kingdom Metazoa; phylum Mollusca; class Gastropoda; order Littorinimorpha; family Pomatiopsidae; genus Oncomelania; species Oncomelania hupensis. Next base: position 119,095,771 of record CM072511.1, on the reverse strand, counting down.
CAACTCCTACCCTCGAAAATCCCCCCCTCCCAAACACACAAATACCAGAATGACCCTCGCACCCCCATCTACGGAAAACATGCGGCCTCCTAAAACTAGCCTAATCTGATTTTTAAATGGTAGATTGGGGTTACGGATGGGGGTGATGGAGGGAATTCATTTTGAGATAAATCGGGGAGGGTAGAGAGGGGTCAGTATGAGAGGGGCCAAAGATTTTTTTTTTTACATATTCCATTTTGATCCCAGAGACGAATCCAGTGGAGTGTGGGAGGTGACAACCGTCCGTTATACCAATAGACTATGTAATTCAATTCTCTCTTCCCACGTATCCGTCTTATCCAATCAACAGCTAGGTATTTAGAGTGTCCGAGAAAGACGAAACCCCAAGCGCGGAGATTCTTAGATCTGTAACATTGTACCGCTTGTTTTTCACTGTTCGGCTGCATAAACAAAATAATGAATGTAAAATATAGGATATATGTAAAAGAATGACAGGTACAAAGAAAATAAATGATGTGATCCACAAACACAAATCCAGGTAGACTCGCAAAACACTAAATACCTAAATACACAAATAAATAAATAAATAATATAGGATGCTATTAGGCGGTTTTGTCAATGGAACTCAAAGCGCGGCGATCTAAAGAGATCGCTATTACGGAATAGAAACCCATTTTTATCTTTTTGAAATTTAGATTGACTGCATCAAATACCATTATTGAAGAGAGGGGGAAACCGGAGTACCCGGACAAAACCCTGAAAAGTCTCGTACCTAAGTCACGTAAGTTCGTCCCATGCGGGGTTCGAACCCGCGACCTTTGGCATAGGAAACCAGCTCACTATCCACTAAGCTACCAGGCCACATAAATAATAACCAAAGAGGGTCACAATATTTGCCTTCTTTTCTCTCGAGTCCCAGAGTTGTCTTGCTAAACAATTTTCGCATGTATCACAGACATCAAGATCTGAAATTACTCAAGGTCGGGCATCAAAAAGAAGAAGAAGAAGAAGAAGAAGAAGAAGAAGAAGAAGAAGAAGAAGAAGAAGAAGAAGAAGAAGAAGAAGAAGAAGAAGAAGAAGAAGAAACAAGAATCAAGAAGAAAACGCAGAACAAAAAGTACCTTCTAGATTTTTTTCCAATCTTCAAATTATTCCTATATTTTATGTCCGTTGGTGCATGAGAGAGGAAGAAGAACAAGAGGAACAAGAACAAGAGGAACAGGAAAACGAGAACAAAAATCAGAACAACTACTACTATTACAACTACTATTACAACTACTATTACTACTACTACTGCTGCTACTTTACTACTACTATTACTACTACTACTGCTACTACTACTACTACTACTATTACTACTGCTACATGTACTACTACCACTACCGGGGTGGTCTGGAAGCATAGTTCATAAGGTGCCTCCACATACAAGCCCTATCATTATCACATGGCGTTGATTACCGATGATGACATGCTACGTTTCCATTCCCCACTTTCCTTTTTTTTAAATTTATTGTGTTTGAGAGAGAGAGAGAGAGAGAGAGTGTGTGTGTGTGTGTGTGTGTGTGTGTGTGTGTGTGTGTTGTGTGTGTGGGTGTGTGTGGGTGTGTATTTCTAGACTTGTCTGGAATACTTTGAAATAGTCGACGGGTAAGGAAGAGAGTGGGGAGGGTGGGGGGTCAGTATGAATTAAAATGTCGATCTGTCTGTCAGGCGATCGGTCGGCAGGTAGGTTGGACGCCATATCTCAAGAACCACTGAGCGGATTTTGACCAAACTCCACAAGGACAATACATAGGCTAGTGGCCTGCCTCTTGTGCTATCACATTTGCTCTTCCGCAAAAGTCAAGGTCACTGGAGTCATTTTGTTGCTCAATACGATTTGCTCAATACCTCAGACACTGTATAAGCGATTTGTTTGTTGAATTTTTGCGTACATGTACTTCCCAATGCAATCTATAGCCATCCATATTCTTCAGTAAAAGTCCGGTTGTCGCTCAATCCGTCAGTCCGTCGCTCCAAATTTCAATTTTTTGCTCAAAACACACTTTTTACTCTAGAGTAACTACAACGAACATTCATCATCTTTACATTGCATATACATGTACTATGAGTGCTGCAAAGCATATTAGATCATTAAGGCCAAAACACGTTTCGCGCTGTTTATAAAAACTGACTGAGCCGATATGGATAATTGTTTGCGTGCAGATCGTTCAGATAGTGGACTATCAGTCCAGGTTTTCCCTTTTGCTGTTTGGATAAACCCGAGTTCCAACACCGCCAAGAAAGTGAACACTTTTGAAAAAAAATGTAAAAGCTTACTTTTGGGCTATGTGTGTGAGTTTGTATAAATACATTTGAATGGCTTGCCATCTTGTTTTCCTTATGAGTATCATTGAGACAAAGCTTACTCTACTTGCTCACCGTTCATGTTATCCCATACAGTGATTGTATGACGGCCTACTAGCGCCAAAACCGAGAGTTGCCATTATCACGAGATAATTGAAATTATCACGTGTTCTGTGTAATTTACAGAGATATCGGTAACCCGCAGTGTTAATTAATTATTTATCAGTATTTTCCACGCTTTCCTAGCGCCATAACCTGATAATAACAAATATCCTGAGATAATTAAAATTATCAAGGGATAATTACAATTCTCAAGCGATATTCACAATTATCATTGAAATTTATAAATATCAATTTAATAATGATGAGCATGCGCGGTCCGATGCGCGATTCGCATGCGCGGCAGCGGCATGGTTCCCAGCACGCCTGGGGTTTCGGCCCTACTAAAGAGTGGTCAAACCTGAAAATTAGTAATTAACACTGTGAATTACCGGTATCTCTGTGAATTACACAGAAGACATGTTAATTACAATTATCACTGATACATGTAAGTTTTGCATGTTTTGGCGCTAGTAAGCCGCCTTACCAGAATTAAGCATGATCACGTGAAAATTATAATTATCAAGGGAACTTTTTAATTATTATGTGATAATTACAATTTTCAGTTTTGGCGCATTTCCAGGCGGATTTCTAGAGCCAAAACTGAAAATTAAACATGATCACGCGAACATATTTGTGATAATTGTAATTATCTCTTGATAATTGTAATTATCCCATGATATTTGTAATTATCACATGATAATTGTAATTATCAGGTTTTGGCGCTAGTAGGCCGCCATATGATTGGGCCAAGTTTCATGTCCACCTCCTCCTCCTTCATCTAACTCTTATCCTTCTTCTTCTTCTTCTTCCCCTCCCTTCGTCGTCTATCGTTCTACCAGTATCAAGGACACGAGGCATAATTACTCGCTAACAATAAGTTACTTACCAATACCGTGATAAGGTAACTGTTTCAGTCTTTTTGTTTGTTTGTGTTCTTCTCTTCCTCTTTCTCATTCTTCTTTCCTTCCTCCTTCGCCTCTTCTTCCTCCTCTTTCTACCCTCCTCTCCTTCTTCTCCTTTTTTCAGATTAGCCACTTGCATTCAATGTCCATTATTTTGTCAACTACTGATCTTGTCAAATTTATGTATTATTTTCTACCAAGGCTGTTCACTTTGGTTTGCAAAGTCAATTTTAATTCTCAAGACAGTCATATAATATATATAGACTAGTGGTTTTTGTACCCTGGCAAGCCAGGGTACACAGGTTTTCTGTTTAAAATGTAGACAGAGAGACAACTGTTGTCTGCGAGTTTCATTTCGACGATGATACCTCCCCATATCCCCCTTCATACCTCACCACCCCACCCCCCTGATATCTCCTTGTCCCCCCCCCCATGATGCCTCACCTTACCCCCTTGATACCTCCCCGAACCCACTTGATACCTCCCCATACCCCACTTGATACCTTCCGTACCCCCCTTGTAACCTACCTGTACCCTCCTTGATACTTCCCCGTTGATCGTTTCGCAGGTATGGATGAAAGGAATCGATAGTTAGTTAAGTAAAATAGATTAACGTCCCCGGACACATAAGCGTATAGGGGACGACAAAGGAATCGACCATCACCATACCCCCTTATGTATACCGGTATCCCCGACCATCACCATACCCCCTTATGTATACCGGTATCCCCGTTATGCCTACCCATGCCCCTTTAAACCCACCCGTAGCCCCCTTTTACCTACACGTACCACCCCATCCCGATCCTTGGTAATAATAGTAATAATAATAATAATAATAATAATAATAATAATAATAATAATAATAATAATAATAATAATAATAATAATAATAATATTGAATATAGAATAATACAAATAGAAATCATAAAAAACACCAAGGCAGGGCCGGATCTGGGGGGGGGGTTCCTGGGTTCCGGAACCCCCCCCCCCCCCCCTGGCCATTCGATGTACCTCACTCAGTCAGAAAAAAAAAATATATGGAGTTTTTTTTAAGCTTTTAATTTAGTTGACACTGGTGTTAAGTAAAACGTTCCTCATTCTACTCAAGTTCCTCGAGCGGACACGTTTTTGTCACCCCTAACCCCTTAAAAAAGTTTTGGAACCCCCCCCCTCCAAGAGTAAGTGATCCGGCCCTGCAAGGTTTGAAAATAGAATTTGATATAAGATATAATAATAATAATAATAATAATAATAATAATAATAATAATAATAATAATAATAATAATAATAATAATAATAATAATAATAATAATAATAATAATAATAATTAATAAGTTAAAAGTAAAAAGCCTAAATTAAAAAGAAAAATACCCATAATTTTTGTAGTGTAAAAAACAAAAACAAAAACACAAAAAAAAGACATATGCCCCGCGTGAGATTTGAACTCGGGTCTCCAGCACGGTAGGCGAATGTCTTACCAAGTGAGCTACCAATGCTTCGTATAAAGACCGTCAATTTTTTGGTCTATATGGGAAAACATGCTGAAACCCCGATTCGATTTTAATTAATCAAATTTAATTAGTTAAACACAAAATTTTGTAAGATTGGTGACATGAATGCAAAAGTGTTTTGAATGGAAATAAAACAAAATTTACGGTATTACGGAACAGCACGTTCTTGACACGGGTTGAAACGAAACCGCGCGCGGAATGAGGCTATTACAGTTTGTGGACATTTTGTTTATTTATTTATCTCAGAAACGGTTAAACGTTCGGTAAGGAAATGTCGGCTATAACGATTTCGTGGGTTTTGAGCTCACAGCAGGCCGATCGGCAGCGCCCAGCACCTGCCCAGATCAGCGTCCATACCGGACAAACTTTACGGTAGAGGCGATGAAGGACTTCCGGCTAAGCAATTTATATATATAGTTATATACAAGATACAAGATCCAAGGACACTTTATATATATATAAAAAATTGAATATTCCGAGAATTTATCTCTTCATAACTACTCTTGCTTATTCAGGTTACACTTTGTGAAACATCTTTCCTGAAGATCTCCGCACTCAGCGCTTATTATACTCTTTTACCATTGCAAAATAAAATTTGTATCTTATCTTATATTCTTATCCTATCATATCCCGTAACTCGAAGGTCGTTGGGGCACCTCAGATGATTGCTTAACCAGCGTACTCCATCTTCCTCTGTCCTCAGCAACCCTCATGGCCTCGCACAGTGTCAAGCTAGTTCATTCTCGAATGTTGTCCTACCACCTCTTTTTCTGTGTCCCCCTTCTCCTGCCTCCTTGCACCGTGCATTTCAGGATGGTCTTTGCAAGGCCTGATGCTTTGGTGACGTGGCCAAACCATCAGAGTTTCCGTTTCTTCACCACTGTGAGCATGTCATCATGTTGTCCAAAGGCTTGTGTGATAGTCTGTCGGACTTCGTTGTTGGTGATGTGCTGGGTGCATAGGAAATGCCCAGAAGTCTTCTGTAGCACCTCATTTCCATGCTTTGTATTCTTCGTTGTAGATCTGCTGTGAGGGTTCATGTTTCGAAAGCGTTTAGGAAGATGGAGATGACATCATAAGATGGAGATATTATATTATCTTATATTATCCTCTCTCTCGCTCTCTCTCACCCACACATTCACACACACACACACACGCACGCACGCGCCTCTTTGGCGATCCCAACCCCAAATATAAAACTTTTGCTTTAATTGTCAGAAGACGTTTTTGACATGCAAACTCATTAACCTAGAATGAAAACTTCAGTGCACGCGACTAGGATACACACTGTTTAGCTATAGAAACTCCTAACTGAAACTTTGACGTGTGACAGAAAATTGACTGTATGAAAAATACATTGCGTTAAAGTCTACAACAATGTTATGAAGGGTCAGAGAAGTTCAAGTAAAAAGAGAAAACGAACAGTAAAATGATTACGATTCATCATACTTAACCAGTGTTTGTTTTGTTTTTCCTTGGCCCGGACAAAGATGTACCTACGTGTGATATGTACAAATGCGTGCATGGGTTAAGTAAAATTACCACATTGTAGATAAAAGAGGGTAAGTTCTTGTTGATGTAGGAAGCTGCATAAAAACCCAAATTTAACAGATTTGATCAATATTTACTATATTTAGACAAAATAACGAGAGTTTAGACCACAAAAAAAACAACTAGATCTATTCTTCCACTGTGAAAAGATAACTCTTGGTTTAATACTTTGGCTACCGCACGTCGAAAAATCTATTCTTTGAGATAACAGTTATTCAGTCATAGTTAAATGTCATCCCTCTTTGGTCATGGTGAAAACCTGCATTACTTCGACACCGCAGTGCTTCTACTTATCGGCCCCCATGACACATCGCTACATCCATTCCTTTCCCACGTAAGAGAGCCGTCAATTTTGAGCGGTTTCTCGTCTCCTAACAAGCCGAGACGGGATCCAACGGGATATTCAGAATCAGATTATGTCGACAAGACTCCGCCCCAAAGCAATGGTACAGAATAACTTTGCAAAAGTGACCCAGGGTCTAGTTCTGCTGGTACCTAGCTTTCGGGTTAGGTAAATATTGGTCACATTTGATCAAACTCTGGGGATTTTCTCAAACTCGTAAATCTCACACAGAAGTTGATTTGCGATTACAAATCTGCGCTTAAATGGAATGATTTATCATCTTGGAACAGCTTTATGTAAACATAATAATAATAATAATAATAATAATAATAATAATAATAATAATAATAATAATAATAATAATAGTCATCATCATAATAATAATCATAATAATCACAATAATGATAATCATCATTATAATAATAATCATAATTATTATTATTATTATATTCTTCTTCTTCTTGCTCTTCTTCTTCCTCTTCTTCTTCTTCTTCTTCTTCTTCTTCTTCTTATTATTATTATTATTATTATTATTATTATTATTATTATTATTATTATTATTATTATTATTATTATTATTTGTGTATTTTGTTATTTTATGTTCGAAGATTTCTTCTTGTTTTTTTCACAGCTGACTATGTCTTACCTATCTTTTATCAGAAGCCAACCAATGTACGGTACTCAGGAAACTAACATCCCTAAAGATAAGACAGATTGTGAAAAAAAAAACGTACAAAATTACACCCATTACTTTGAACGTTGTTCATCGTTAATCATCTCATTTCATACCCATTACCTATCCTATCCTGTCCTATCCTATCCTATCCCGTAACTCGAAAGTCGTTACGGCACCACAGATGGTTATTTATCCAGCGTACTCCATCTTTCTCTGTCCTCAGCAACCCTCATGGCTTCGCTGTGTCAAGCCAGTCCATTCCCGAATGTTGTCCTCCCACCTCTTTTTCTGTCTCCCTCTTCTGGGTCCTTGCACCGTGCCTTGCAGGATGGTCTTTGCAAGGCCTGATGCTTTGATGGCGTGGCCATATCATCGGAGTTTTTATTTTTTCACCATTGCGAGCATGTCATCGGGTTGTCCAATGGCTTGTGTGATGCTTAAATGCTGGATCTTTGACACATATGAGGATGGCTTAAGTTAAAGGCCGCAATATACACGCATCGTCGACCAGGCTAGGAGAGGCGCGCGGTGAATAATCGTTTTAACATTGCTCTGGGTTCAAATATACGAGAGATCTCATAGGCCGTTTCAACAGCCATTAAGAAGATGTTCATCATACCTACAGGCCCAAATCCTTAGTCGGCGTATTACTGATAGCTCAATTGTTTGGGACGTTAGACAGTGCACATCATGCAAAAATGTGGCTTCTTGGGTGGCGTGAGTTCGAGCCAAGTTCTCAACCAGCGCCTTTAGTAGCTCTTTGAGATGTACAAGCGCTATGTAAAAACTATTCATTAATTGTATTACTGAGCGAAACAAAAGCGTGAATGTTTTCTCTCCATTGTGTAGACGTCATAATAATAATGGATGCTATCTATATAAGTGATTTTCCCGAAATCACCGATCAGGCTCACAGAACGGCGATCTGTACCGACATACACGATCACATGTTTCACCAACTCGATTTCGTGTTTCACCAACTCGATTTATTTCAACACACACACAACAAGCACACATTCATCACTCAAACATGTGGTAGAAAGGCAGGGAAATCGTAATTAGAAGACGGAAATGAAATCGAATTTTTATTTTTGAAATTTTAGATTGACTACATCCAATACCATTATTGAAAGAAGGGAGGAAACCGGAGTAACCGAAAAAATCCTCGGTATTCTGAATAGTCTGGTATCTAAGTCCAAGTTCGCCCCTTGTGGTAATCGAACCCGCGACATTCGGCATAGGAAACCGGCGACTAACCTACTGCGCCACTTGGCCACCCCATATTAAATTATGCGAAGGTGGCATTTTACCTTCCTATATAGTATTACAATCCAATCATATCTTATCCCGTAACTCGAAGATCGTTGGGGTACCACAGATGATCGTTTAACCAGAGTACTCCATCTTTCTAATGTCCTCAGCAACCCTCATGGCTTCGCTCAGTGTCAAGCCAGTTCATTCTCGAATGTTGTTCTCCCATCTCTTTTTCTGTCTCCCTCTTCGTCTGCCTCCTTGCACTGACTGTGCTTTGTTGGATGGTCTTTGCAAGGCCTGATGCTCGGGTGACGTGGTAGTACCATCGGAGTTTCCGTTTCTTCAACCTCAGAATAATCCGCGAGAAATACCTACAGCACCAACAACATCTATATCATGGTTGTCCACAGGGCTGCATGCCAGACTCGGTCAAACGCATTCTTGAAGTCTACAGACACATGATATAGATGTTGGTGCTGTAGGTATTTCTCGTAGATTATTCTGAGGTTGAAAATCTGTTCAGTTGTACTTCGTCCTGCCCTGAATCCTGCTTGTTCTTCAGCTATGATTTGTTCAGCTTGGGGTTTCAACCTGTTGAGTATTATTTTTAGGAGGACCTTGCTGGAATGGCTGATGAGATTGATGGTGCGGTAATTTTCACATTCCTAAATTTTCCCACTTTATGGGAAGAGTGATGACAAGCGACTGGGTCCTTGGTGTAGGCCACTCCCCACTCTGCCAGATGTTGTTACAGATAATGGTGAGGGCCTCATTCATCGCTTATCCTCCTGCATGAAGCAATTCCGCGGGTATGTTGTCCACTCTCGCTGACTTCTCCTTCTTCAGTGATTGCACTGCTGCCTCAAAGAGAATTGGGAGGATTTTTTCTTCTTCTTCTCTGGTCTGGGGACATGCTAGAACTGATGGGTCTCCGTTCGGTGTGTGGTTGTAAAGACCAGAGCAGTACTCTGTCCTCAAGAAAAAATCACATTGAATTCAGTCACTCGCTCGTCACTCGTAATTCTCTTAAGGTAGGCTAACGCCATAAGAACGACCACACCGAGGACAATAATAGGCTCTCCATTAACAACAATTCCTTTCAAACAATTCAGTATCACAGATTTTTTTTCAAATTCTCAATGAGTGCTGCCTTCTGGAAAAAGTAAAGTTTAAACCAAAAGGTAGCTTTTTCCACGTCGTACGATTTTGATATAAACCGACAAACTCATTTGTTTGAAAGCCTATTTATAGCACCAAGGTTGATTCTTAAAAATGACACTGCAGTGAACTGCGATTAGTAGGCACAATTATTTATTTCCATAACAAGGAAGAAAAGCTGAAAATTCAAAAGCAGAAAAAGAACACAAAAACCCCCGTAATAAATAAACTTTTTTGTTTGTTTGTTTGTTAAATAACGCATCAAGAGGTTTCTTCTCTTTTTTTTTTTTTTTCTTTTCTAAAGACATTAACTTTTTTTTTCTTCGATTCACCTTCTCAATGGGCTAGAGATGCAGCTGAGCTCTGATTACTGAGGATGGAAACCTGTAGGAGTAAACCTACTGTGCGTGTGAGAGTGAGGGATTGAGTGTGTTGAAGCATGAAAGCAAAGCATGAATCTTTTCACGGGACCAACGAAAGAAAATGTTTTGTATACAAAGAGACAATCGATTGATGGCCCACTTGCAGATCTACAAACAAGAAGTTACGGAGCCAGTCACTAAGACTTAACATAAAATATTGTACACTTCTATTCGTCGCACACAAGAAAGCTACATATTTTAAAGCGAGCGTTGTGCGCAGCTTTGTGTGTGTGCGTGGGGGTGTGTGCGTGTGTTTGTGTGTGTGTATGTGTGACCCTCGCCCGCGCGCCTTTTCTTCGTGGTATTTGTAGTGCATTTCTAGTGCATTTAATAGCAAGGCAGTTTGCCTTCTAAAAGAATAAAACTTTTTCTTTGATAAGGTGTTCATATATTTACTTTCAAATAAGGAAAATCGATAATTCGTTTCAAAGTAGAGTTTATATTATAATATCTGCCATGCGTATGTGTGCATGTATGCTTCATCCGTTCTTCTCCTTTTTCTCTTCTTCTTCTTCTTCTTCTTCTTCTTCTTCTTCTTCTTCTTCTTCTTCTTCTGCTTCTTCTTCTGCTTCTTCTTCTTCTGCTACTTCTTCTTCTGCTACTTCTTCTTCTTCTTCTTCTTCTTCTGCTACTTCTTCTGCTACTTCTTCCTCTTCTTCTTCTTCTTCTTCTTCTTCTTCTTCTTCTTCTTCTTCTTCTTCTTCTTCTTCTTCTTCTTCTTCTTCTTCTTCTTCTTCAGCATTTTATCAATCGTCGGAGGCAGTTTTAAATTTAATCATTAAAGCTATAGTTGAGTCCAACATCTCTCAAGGGAGAACTCAATGTGGAATAGAACCAAGAAAAAACAATCAATAACAAGGTTGCAAACGATTCAAATGTATGTACAGACATTCACACACATTGCTGAAAAATAAACATTTACGAAAGTATTAATTTTCTTGCCGGTGGTGTGGTGATCCGGCTTTATCCCAACGAAGCAAAAGGGAAAGCATGGAATGATAGACTACTGATTTATCAGCTAGTAAATATTTATCAAAATCGGCGCAGGCAACATTGCAAAACTTGTTTTAGAAAATGGTAAAGCAGAATGACTTTAAGCTTTGAGAAAGTACAAATACGAGTGATCTAACATGCTTAGCAGTAGTCTAAGTATCCGCAATGTAAAGATTGTGAATTCCGGTTCTTGTATTCTTCGGATAATAATTTAAAAAAAATATGTGTTTTGAACAAAATGGTGAACTGTGGAGTGACGGACGGTGGACTGACAGACAACCGGACTGGTACTGAAGGATGGTCCATGATTTGAAATACATGTTTACCAGAACTCAACAAAATCTCTTCAACCTTTTTCGAGATAATGAGCAAAACCGTGTTTGCACAAAATGACTCCAGTGACCTCGACTTTTGCTGTAGAGCGAATATGAGGGCGCGGGAGGTATGCCACCACAGGCGCTTGTATCAGGACACGCGAGCGCCTATGCCTGTGACGCGTCTCCCTTTGTTTATAACCAAAGGGAGACGCGTCACAGGCATAGGCGCTCGCGTGTCCTGATACAAGCGCCTGTGTATGCCACTAACCCATGTATCGTTCTTCTAAGGGTTGATAACATTTCTTTATTGATTCTTGAGTTATGGCGTCCCACAGACCGAAAAACCGACCGACCTACCCAACCACAAACCATTTGTCTCGTTGTGATTCCCGACTATTTCAAAGTATTGACAGATAAGTCTGGAAAATAATACACCAATAAAACCCACAAATATGACAAAAGAAACAAAAACGTACCAGCAAATGGTCCATGAACACTTATTCCACCAGAAAGTTACATAGTTCGCCCAAGAACGATAACCAACCTACCAAATGATTTAACTTTTTTTTTTTTGGAATGTCTTTTTGGGGCAGATCAACCTGTTGGTACTTGCTAGTCATACGAATCACATGATTTGCAGAACCATGTAGTGTCTCAAGAAACGTCTTCTTCTACTTCTACCACTAGTACTACTACTACTACTACTACTACTACTACTACTACTACTACTACTACTACTACTACTACTACTACTACTACTACTACCAATACCACTACTACTACTACTATTTCTTCTTCTTCTTCTGCTTCTACTACTATTAATATTACTATTACTTCTTCTTCTTCTTTTACTACTAATTCTTCTTCTTCTTCCTCCTCCTCCTCCTCCTCTTCTTCCTCCTCATCTGTTCCCCTTCTTTTCTTTATTTTTGTATATTACGTGAAAACTGAATGTCGGGAATCAGAACGTGCTCACGTCGTAAGCCTTTTTAACATCGAAGAAAATTAATAGTAAACTTTTTTTTTCTCCGCGAAAATAGTGTTTGTAGATACTTTTTGTACTAAATGACCAATTGTGAATGTGCCATTTTTGATTTCCTGCTTGATCAGTAGGAATACTTTGCTTATTCTCACAAAAATTGGTCCCTCTTTCCATGATAATATTAATTTACCGATACGAGTTACCAGCATTATTGGCCGGTAACAGATAGCTATCCTAACATTTGGGTTATCTTTCTTTACATATTGGTACCACAACAGCTTTTTTCCACATTTTTTCGATAGCCATGGCGCCGAATTTCGCTTTTTTGTTTGTTTGTTTGTTTGTTTTGGGAGAAATCAAACAATTATCAAAATTGGCAGAGCCGAGCTGAATTTGATAGTTCAGATAGTGACCTGTTAATCTATGTTATCCCTTTTGCTTCGTTAGAATAAAGCGGTTAACACCGCCAGGAAAATTAACACTTTTTAATTTTTTTTAACACGTATGTGTGTTGCGTGTCTGGAAATACATTTTATTGGCTTGCCATCTTGCTTTCTTTTCCTTTTCTCATTTCTTCTTCTTGTTCTTCTTTTTCGTTTTCGTCTTCGATCTCTCTCTCTCTCTCTCTCTCTCTCTCTCTCTCTCTCTCTCTCTCTCTCTCTCTCTCTCTCTCTCTCTCTTCCATGTCTACCACCATTTCTTTCTCGCTCCTTTTGTCGTGGGCGCCGGCGACAGCGCTGTCCAGTTGCAGTTGCTGCGACGCCGGTCATAGTTTTCCAATGCCACTGATTCGACTCTTGAACAGGTTTAGCTCAGCACGTTTTTAAACGTAGTCTGAAACCTAGATCAAAAGGCCAAAAATAAACTTCTAAAATGTCTTATTCGCGCTAAGAGATCAATAATTGCGCATATATTCATACGTTTGTGCGTTGTTGTTGTTGTTGTTGTTGTTGTTGTTGTTGTTGTTGTTGTTGTTGTTGTTATTGTTGTTGTTGTTGTTGTTGTAATCTGATATTTGTGAAACTGAATCTAAGTTTAAATGTTGTGTCAGAGCGTTATAAAACAGCATCTGCTGTAAGCAGTGTACGACCTAGCTCTCTTGGAGTACTTCTTACAGAGAACTACATGCGGAAACAATGAAACACATGCCGTATAAGCGTAGAGTATACACACATACGCTAAGATTAGGGTTTGTTTGTTTGTTTGTTTTTTGTTTTTTTAACGGGTTTTTATCTGTTCTTTTTATGAGCGAAGCAAGTTCTCTAGTATATTGTCATATGTACTTGGAGCCAATAAAAAGTTGAAGTTGAAGTGGAATACAAGCATACACACACACGCACCCACCCACACCCACACAAACGCACCATAAGTGTCCGTTCTTTTCAAGAAGAATTTTCTGAGTGGGACATTCGCGCTTTTGAAGTGAATATCGTCATCCTCATACTGTAAACTAAATGAAAAAGAGTTTTAATCCGATGTGACAACCAAACGTCTGGGACTATACCTGTAAAAGAACACACAATTTGGTTTGGTCTACGACAAATGCATTAGACCTCAGGACAATCATCTCTATGGCCCGCTCAACTGATAGGGCGCTGGCCTACTGTATCGAAGGTCGCGGGTTAGGTCGGAGACCTTTTAGGACACTGAGAGTTTTCTCCGGACCGGGGTATTCAGGTTTCCTTCATCCCTTCAATAATAATTAATTGTATTGGATGCAACCAATCTAAAACTTCAAAAAAACTTGATTTATATTCCGACTTCTGTAACAGCGATCTCTCTTTGTATCGCCGCGCTTTGAGTTCGATTTAAGGAAAGCGCGTGACAGCATCCTGTATTATTATTATTATTATTATTATTATTATTATTATTATTATTATTATTATTATTATTATTATTATTATTAAGGTATCTCTCGTCGTGTGCTAAATCTCGTCATACTGTCCTGCTTGTTCCGTAACAAAGATTCGGGCTGGACTAAGTAACGAACGGCCAACGCAGCTCTTCCTCTGCGAGACCACAGTGGTAGCTGTCTGTCCGTCTATCCCTCTTATTTTCATTATCATGTGTCTGATGTCTTCCAGTGACAATATCTTCACTAACTTTCTGTTTGTGTCCGTCCCTCTTCTCCCTGCCTCTCAGCGCCCACACACTAGCCAACCCACCCTCTTAATTCCTCTCTCTCTCTCTCTCTCTCTCTCTCTCTCTCTCTCTCTCTCTCTCTCTCTCTCTGTCGCAACCAGTCTCTATTTCTCTTCGGCTCTCTTACTCTCGTGCACGTGCATGACGTACACGCAGGTGTGTTTGAGTGCGCGCGAGAGGAATCAATCTCTCTCTCTCTCTCTCTCTCTCTCTCTCTCTCTCTCTCTCTCTCTCTCTCTCTCTCTCTCTGATGAATAGAAGGAGAGAGTATGATAAAGTAAAGGGGTGGAATAAGAAGAGATACAGAGAGACAGGAAGAGAGAGATGAAATGGAGAGAAATCCAGTATAATATGCAATATACTCTCTCTCTCTTTCTCTCTCTCTCTTTCTCTCTCTCTCTCTCTCTCTCTCTCTCTCTCTCTCTCTCTCTCTCTCTCTCTCTCTCTCTCTCTCTCTCTCTCTCTCTCTGGGGGAAAAATTCCAAATGGGAATGTGAAGATCTCTCCACCTCCGCACCGGCTTACCTAGAGGGATGTCTGCCTCCAGCCTCTGACTGCCAGCTGGCCTGTCACGAGAGTTTATAAGGCGGAGACTTACTCCACTGCGGTCCTTTATAGATTGCGACTGCCTGTCCACGGCGACAACGACACGGGACTCAACCCCCACCGCTGCCAGAAGACCACTCACCAACAGCCACGCTGCAGAAAGACCCGTGTCAAGCCAACGCTATAGACGACGTCTTAGCCAATGAAGTGGTCGGAAGAATTCGCTTGGCAATATTACAAGAGGGGTTGACCACGACAAACCGACAGTTTATTCAGTTCCGAAACTGCGCGCCTTGATACTGACAATTCGGAGAGGTACAGTCAGTAGAACTATTTATTTATTCTTGTTCTCTAATCGCCGCAAACAACTCAGAAGTCTTCTCGCCTTCACCTGCAAGCGCAGACAACTTAAGTATTCTGCGCGAATCGAACCACCCTTTTGGAACCGTTCTTGTCGAAGTCGAGCAGTGTTATAGACAACGTTGGAAACTGTAAGGACAACGCACACTATGCATTCACTCACTTAACAGCAACGCAACAACATCCAAACAAACTAACATCATACACCTCATTCAATTACATATAAGCAATATTATTCTCAATTTGGTTTGTTAACGTTCTTGTGGACTTTATGGGAACTCCTCTCGTCTTTGCAGAAACCATGAACTGTGCCCAGCAACTGGTTGCCGTGGCGTTGGCCTTGCAGCTGTGCCTACTATGCTGCTGTCCAGGTGTTCTTGGCGGCAAAGAGGCCTCCGACGCGAGCAGCACAGAGCAGGCCGCCAGCCGCCAGAAGAGAACCTCCTCCACACAGCTATACGAGGGCTCTTTGGCCAACTTAGAATCTTCAGAAGAACTTTTCGAAGACGACGAAGCTGAGTCCTCTCTGGAAAAGCGGGCGCCAGGCTGGGGGAAGCGCGGCGAGAACGATGTGGACTATCAGTGTAAAACAATGAAACAATGTAACTGGGGAAAACGGTCACTAGATAGGGGAAAGCGAGCACCCGGCTGGGGAAAGCGAAGCCTAACCTTGGACGATTTGATTGAACTTCACGCTTCACAATGGGGTAAACGTGCGCCGGGTTCGGGAAAAAGGGCTCCCGGCTGGGGAAAACGAAGCCTAACCGAGGACGATTTGGATGAACTTGAGGCTCTACAATGGCATAAACGCGCCCCGGGCTGGGGAAAAAGGGCTCCCGGTTGGGGGAAGCGCAGCGAGTACGAGATGGACAAAGTTGATAAGCGAGCACCTGGCTGGGGAAAACGTGCACCTGGTTGGGGAAAGCGAGCACCCGGCTGGGGCAAGCGAAGCCTCAGCGATGACGATTTGGCTGAACTTGAGGCCCTCGAGGCTGGAAAACGAGCACCCGGCTGGGGCAAACGGGCACCTGGATGGGGCAAACGGTTCTCCGTCGGTAAGTTAACTATATTTATTTCTTTGTAGCAGTATTAGTGGTAGGTTAAATATGCTTAGATTACTGTGCTTAATTCAAGGTTTATATTTATGAGCAACTTTTTTAAAAATATGCAACGTTACTTGTCTCCGTTTGTTTTGTGAGCTGGATTTTTTAGGAGTTTTAATGTATCTAATCACTGGCGCGTGTACATGCATTTGTTTAAAAAGAAGCTTCACCGGTGCTGTTTAACAAAGTGGTCGACAAATACTTCCTTTTGTCAAAACGTTTACACAAACGAAAGCATTTGAAGAGTGTCATTCTCCAGAACTCGAAAAACTTCTCGGACGATTTGATTTTTACCAAAAAGTGTTGTTTTTTTGTCTTTGATCCCCCCGTGGGGGTGCCGGGGGTTTTAGTATAAAATAGTATCCCCACTTTCTGGAAATTTAGTGCTTTAAATTCCAACTGTCGCTGTCTTTCCCCTTGGTTCTTTCTTATTCCTATTGATAGTATTCTGTACTATCAATCTACTATACTATCTTCTTCTTCACTAGACCAGTCACCTACCTTTTTTCTTGAAAACTCTTCTGGGACTAAACTCCTCATTTGCGTGTGAGGTCTGTTGGATCCGCTTGGAAATTTTGGACGCTTTCTGCCGGGTGGTCACTGGGGCTTCCTATGATGTTATTATTTGGCAATGTAGGCATTTTATATGTATGTGTTTTGTTGATATTTTATAATGATGTTTGTATTCTATTTTGTTTTTGTAAACGGGGATTCGATAAATTAGAGTATAGCCTCAGCGTCCCCTGCGTGGGATGTCTTTATTGTAAAGTGACCGGCTGGTGGAGTGCCTTCAGTGTTTCCACTAGGGTTGTTTCGGCAGATCCTTTGTGCGGATCGGGGGTGGGTCTTCTTTCGGCGAAGTCTGGTCCTGATTTGGCTCGGAAGAGTCCGCTGGACCTAAAGCAATAATCATGTAATGTAATGTAATGAATATTTGAAAGTATTGTGTGGTTTTTTTTAAATTATTTGTTTCAATAATATAATAAAAAAATAAAATTTATAATAGATATCAGGAAAAAATAAAACAATAAGATTAAAGCACAGGAGGTAAAAAGAAATTGAGAATTTGAAAAAGATCGCAAACCCTTAAGTAGGATCTCCACTCACATATACGAGTATAACTGAAAACAAGTATTTTCAGAAGTGTTCGTTTTCTGGAGCTGTTTTGTCTCGGTTTTAACCTAAAGAACCAAAATGAAAATAAGGAACGTTTGCCCACGCTTCAAGATATATATATATGGAAATTCTTTATAATAATAATTTTGATTTCAAGATTAAGAATGTTATTAAAGATTCAGATTGAAATTATTTACTTGTGAAATTAAAAACACTGGATCAAGATATTGTTTTAGTTCATATTTATGGCCCAAACAGGGATAATCCAGATTTGTATTAAAAGATACAAGACTGTATAACAGAATTTGCAGACTGTCACCAATTTGTAATGGCAGGATACTGGAATTTAGGTTTTAAATCCATCATTAGACTACCAGAATTATAAACACATAAATAATCCAAAAGCTCTGTGAAAAGTAATTGAATTAAGTGGACATTTTCAATTAATCGACATTTGGCACCAAATAAATCCTGAAATGCAACGTTTTATTTGTCATAGAACTAATTCAAGCCAACAAGCAAGACTAGATTTCTTTTTAATTTCGGAAATTTTTTTAACAGATGTCAAACATGTGGATGTTGTGTAAGGTTATAGAAGTGACAACTCACTTATGAGTTTGGAAATAGAATTTACACAAGAAAATATACATACAAGTTCTTGGAAATTTAATTCATCTGCACTAAAGGATTTAAGGTAATTATACCATAAAATACCTGCAGAATTGCTTCAAGCAGGAGGAGAAGCGATGTTTGACGCCCTAGAGATACAATATAGGGGATTTGAACCCCTCTTACTTTACTGACCCCATTTTATTACATAATATGCTGTTTTTGAGAGTTTTTAAACGCACTTCATAACGCTCTGGAAATCCGTTATTTGCTACCTATATATCCGTATTTCTTGCGTCTTTAATTAAAGGCAGTAGGTGGTTGGAATTTAAAAAAAAAGCATATTCTTTTAAACATCAAAATTACAACCCATCTTTTTAAAAACACACTGCATTCAGGGGCGGATCAGTTAGTTTTTTTTGGGGGGGTTTCCACAATTCTATTAAAGGGACTTATTCGGTAAATGTTAATGATGGTCAAGAAACGCCTCAGATCAAGCAGGACACGCACTTTTCCAGGAGCAGACATCGGAAGTGACCACAATGTTGTGATGATATCTTTCCGGCTTCACTTGAAGAGAGTAAACACAGCAAAGTGCACTAGACTGAAGTTCGACCTGGACAAACTGCAAGACCCGGAGGTGACAGAAATATTGCAGGCCAAAATTGGAGGGCAATTTGCACCACTGCTCATTTTGGGAGCTGGTGAAGTAGATGTCAACACCATGACCACTACCTTCAACTTAGCTGTGACAGATGCCGCCACGGAGATCCTTGGAAAGCACCGGTCAAAGACAAAGCTGTGGACCACACCTGAACTTTTGGACCTGTGTGATAAACGAAGAGAGATGAAAAAGAAAAGGAACACCTCACAGGGAGCTGATGCCTACCGAAAAATCAACAATGATTATGACATCCGAAAAGGCATGCACACAGCAAAGGAGAACTGGATAGAAGCTCAATGCCAGGAAATAAAGAACAGTCTGAACAAGAGCAACAGCAAGAAGGCCTACCAGACTGTGAAGCCGCTGACAAGTGTTAAACAGCCCAAGGTCTCCACGATCCAAGCAAGTGGCTTATGTCTTACAGAAGAACAAGAAGTTTTGGACAGATGGACAGAGTACTGCTCTGACCTTTACAACCACAAACCAAACGGAGACCCATCAGTTCTAGTATGTCCAGAGAACAGAGAAGAAGAAGAAATTCTCCGAGAAGAAGTTGAGGCAGCAGTGCAATCGCTGAAGAAGGGGAAGTCAGCGGGAGTGGACAACATACCCGCGGAACTGCTTCAAGCAGGAGGAGAGGCGATGATCGACGCACTCACCATTATGTGTAAAAAGATGTGGCAGAGTGGGGGGTGGCCTACACCATGGAACCAGTAGCTTGTCCTCACTCTTCCCAAAAAAAGGTAACCTCCAGGAACCTGAAAATATACTCAATAGGTTGAAACCCCAAGCTGAACAAATCATAGCCGAAGAGCAAGCAGGATTTAGGGCAGGGCGAAGTACCACTGAACAGACTTTCAACCTCAGAATAATCTGTGAGAAATACCTACAGCACCAACAACATCTATATCATGTGTTCGTAGACATCAAAAAGGCGTTTGACCAAGTCTGGCATGCAGCTCTGTGGGCAACCATGAGAGTGTACAACATCAGCCCTAAAATTTGTTGAAGTCATCAAAAGCCTGTATGACAAGGCTACCAGTGCAGTCCTCCACAACAGCGCCATCGAAAACTGGTTCAGAACAACAATCTGTGTGCGTCAGGGATGCCTACTCTCTCCAACACTCTTCAACATCTTCCTAGAGCGCATCATGTCAGATGCCCTTGCAGACCACGAAGGCACAGTCAGCATAGGGGGAAGAGCAATCTCCAACCTTCGTTTTGCGGATGACATTGATGGATTGGCTAGAGAGGAACAAGAACTTGAAGAGCTAATACAGAGGCTTGACACCACATCCAGAGCCTATTGAATGGAAATAAGTGCAGAGAAGACCAAAATGATGACCAACAACACCCATGGCATCAACACGGACATCAAAGTCCAAGGCCAATCCCTCAACACAGTGCATAGCTTCAAATATTTAGGAGCCATTGTATCAGACAATGGGTCCCAACAGGAAGTCCTCTCCAGGATCGCACAAACAACTGCTGCCCCGGCGAGGTTGAAGCCAATTTGGAAAGACAGGACCATCAGTCTACATTCTAAGATAAGGTTGCTGCGCTCCCTTGTCATCTCCATCTTCCTATATGCTTGCGAAACATGGACCCTCACAGCAGAGCTCCAACGAAGAATACAAAGCATGGAGATGAGGTGCTACAGAAGATTTTTTTATTTTTTTTTATTTTTTATCAGTTTATAGTCCTCTCTCTTCCCGAGAAGGATTTTCAGAGAGGAGACTAACTACAGAAGACTTCTGTGCATTTCCTATATACCCAGCACATCACCAACGACGAAGTCCGACAGACCATCACACAAGCCATTGGACAACACGATGACCTGCTCACAGTGGTGAAAAAACGGAAACTCCGAGGGTATGGCCACGTCACCAGATCATTAGGTCTTGCAAAGTCCATCCTGCAAGGCACAGTGCAAGAAGGTAGAAGAAGAGGGAGACCGAAAAAGAGGTGGGATGACAACATTCGAGACTGGATTGGTTTGACACTGAGTGAAACAATCAGGGTTGCTGAGGACAGGGAAAGATGGAGTACGTTGGTTAAACGATCATCTGTGGTGCCCCTACGACCTCCGAGTTATGGGATAGGATATGTTATTTACTTTTAAGATTAAATTATCCAAAATAATAATTACCTCCTTTGCTCCCAAAATATGTACGGAGCTTTGCCTCACCTTTCGAATCGGTGGGCTTCAACGACGGCGTTCGCGGCATTTTGAGGCGCTGTTGCGAGTCGGAATAAGCAAGCAAAGAGACGAACTTTGACTATTTGTCTTTTTGCTAAAACGTCAACGTAAGCCAGGGTTGCCCACACTATGACTTTTTCAGCATGCGAGGTACTTTTAAAATGACCAAGCCAAAATGATCTACCTACCACCAAAATGCAAATCAAGTATATAGTCATATAATAGGCTGAGGTCAATTTTTTTTTAATTGCTACGCAATCTACTCAGTCACACTGCCTTCGCGATGGACCGGTCGATCGCGATCGACGTATTGGGCACTCCTGTCGTAATCCATTATATTATCCATTAGGAATATCGTTTTCTTTCTTTTCATTTCTTCCGCTCGTGGCGCCCCCCCCCTCCCCCTATCCCCCCTTAAAAAAATAAAAAATAAAAATAAATAAAAATAAAATAAAATAAATAAATAAATAAATAGAATGTCGCCGAAGACGGGAAATATCAGCTTTGCTCTTTGTGGAGCACGAAAGACGGCGCTTGTCTGGAGATTGTTTAGAATGATTGCAATGATTGAACTTTTTTTAGGGAGAAGATTGCGAGGGCTTGCATATTGTGGGAGTGGTCAAATACTCGTATAAATAAATAAATAAATAAATAAATAAATACAATAAATAAATAAATAAATAAATAAATAAATAAATAAATAAATATATATATAGTATTTATTTATTTATTTTATGTTTATTTTTATTTATTTTTATTTTTATAATTGTATTCTCTCTCTCTCTCTTTCTTTCCTTCTTCTTCTTCTTCTTTCTTTTCCTTTTTTTTTTTTTTTTTTGGGCTGGGGGGGGGGTTTCCGGAAACCCTGGAAACCCCCCCTTCGTCCGCCCCTGGGCCATTATAGTTGTAACATTACACGTTAATGTCCGCAGGAATAATCTTTTGTTTAACAAGAAGTCCCGAGTAAATAACGATAATGAAAAGATACCAACCAGTTTACCCACATCTGAAAGATCCATCTTTCCCAATTCAATAGGTTTCATTGTTAAAAGAGATTTTGCAATCATAGCGTAAGCTGTATTTAAGCCCACTAAGACAACACTATGGTATCCAAGATTCACAATTGTATGTTCATATGGTACACTCATTTTTATATATAATAAAAAAAATAAATTATTACTGCATTGAAAACAAGTGTAACGATGGCTTCAATGATGGAGATGTTACAATTTCTTTCTCTACAAGTGGTTTTGGGGGTTTCTGTTTCCTTTTTCCTTGGCGGTATTTATATAATATGTACCCACTTTCACCTACTACACCGGCTATACATAAATAATATATCTTATTTGAAGATTGTACTGGTTGTATTGGTTCTTCTTTGTTTGTTGTTAATGTTTGTGTTATTGTTTCTTCTTTTGGTGATTCCTTTTTTCTTAATATGTTTGCTTTTGTTTGTTTGTTCCATCTATGTAACTTGTTAAATTCTGCTAACTTCTTTCCAGCTGCAATTCTTCCTAGGCTCTTTTGTTTAGTCACTGTCACTGGGTTCTGTTGGCTCTCCGAATTCTTCACCTCCGTCTCCATCTCCATCTCCGGATTGGAAGAGTCCATTTTTATTAGCAGAGAAATTTATGTGTTGAAAAGTAATTAGCCCGACTAAAATGGTGCCAACAAGCTTCCAAACTTATAATACAGATTTCTTGATACCTCACTAATCCCATTGACAATAACTGGATCTTGAATCAAATCATCAAATAAATCATTCTCGCAATCTAAAGTAACAAAGGTCGACACAGCTTTGGTATATAACTTCACAATCGAACGCCCTAAACTTTTAACCATTAAAGCGCCGAGGACTTTATCATATTTATTTTGTAATAATTATAATGATCTCTGCAGGCCTCAGTCTTTGTACTTAATAATAATAATAATAACGGATTTTTATATAGCGGGTACTCCAGCCTATGACCAGACTCACCACGCTTTACATAGTCATTACATATAATCATTACATATAAATACATGCACTCGATAAAACATCACTTTTGCTACAATACACCAAAGATGGAACAGTAAAGGTACAGACTATTTACAACTATGTACATAAATTACAAAAAAAGAGCGAAATAGACTATTTACAACTATGTGCACAAATGACAAAAAAGACAGAAATAGAATAGCAAAAACCTATTCACAGCTATTTATATGCCCGGTTAGGCCCAGGAAGAAAAACAGTATAAATATTTACAGCCGTGTATACACTTACGGATCAGACATAGACAAAAGATGAGAGAATGGCAGCGGGATACAAATCAATCTGAATAATGCAGTTTGAAGAGGTGGGATTTGAGGGCCTTTTTGAATGCTTTTGTTGATTGTATGTTGCGGATATGGGAGGGAAGGGAATTCCACTGCTTAGGTGCGGAGTAAGCGAATGCACGTTGGCCGTATGTCTTAGTGCGGGTGACGGGAACCTTGAGTGTGCGAGTGTCAGCAGAAGATCTTAAAGTGTGTGAAGGGGAGTAGACAGACAGTAGATCCGCAAGGTAGGAAGGACAAGAATCTGTGAATAAGTTGTGACAGAGAACAGAGAGTTTGTACTCTATGCGTGCTTGCACAGGAAGCCAGTGAAGGGAATGTAGTAGAGGTGTGATGTGATCGCGTTTCTTAGATCGGAATACTAGTCTAGCTGCTGAGTTCTGAACCTTTTGTAATTTGTCAATGATGTGTTTTGGGGAGCCAGCAAGGAGAGAGTTGCAATAGTCAAGACGAGAATGGACGAGACCGCAGACTAGGGTTTTGGTGGCAGAGACTGTAAGATAGTGGCGAAAGGAGCTGATTTGGCGTATGGCCGTGTATGCAGAGCGACAGACGTTGGAGATGTGGTTGTTGAGGGACAGGCCATCGGAGAGAATGTAGCCGAGATTTCTTGTTGAGGATGAGAACTGAATGTTTGTTGTCCCTACTGTAAGCGATGTTGGGAGAGGCGAGAGTGAGGAGGATGTGTTGTGCTTGTGAATGAGGAGGGCTTCGGTTTTATTGTCATTAAGCTTAAGCTTGTTGAGTGTCATCCATGACTTAATGTCTGTGATGCAGTTCTCCAAAGTCTGAACAGTGGCATTAATGAGAGAGGGGGCGGTGGATGTATACAGTTGTGTGTCGTCTGCAAATGACTGACTCTCAACAGCATGCTTTCTAAGCAGGAGAAGCAGTGGCTTGGTGTACAGAGTGAATAACACCGGCCCTAAAACGGAACCCTGAGGCACGCCGCACACCAAGTCTGCTGTGCTGGAGAAACAGCCATCGACGGTGACTGCTTGTGATCTGTCAGAAAGATATGAGTGGAACCAAGCCAGGACCGAGCCAGAGATTCCAAAGTAGTGTTGAAGAATGTTGAAGAGAATGTGATGGTCGACTGTGTCAAAGGCGGCTGAGAGGTCTAATAAGGTGAGAACGGAGACGTTACCATTATCTAAGGCAAGCAACAGATCATTGGGTACCTTTAGGAGGGCTGTCTCAGTGCTGTGGAAGGGTCGGTAGGCAGACTGGTTGGGGCAAAGTAAAGCGTTATCATATAGGTAGGCAAACAGTTGTTTGAGAACAAATTTTTCTATGACTTTGGACAGGAAGGAGAGGTTTGAAACAGGTCTATAGTTCTTTAGATTATTTTTGTCTAAACTTGGCTTTTTAAGGAGGGGTTTAATGACAGCCGCTTTGAGCACAGACGGAACAACACCAGAGGACAGACTCTCGTTGATAATGTGGGTAATGGTCGGGAGTAGAGGGTCAAGATTCTCTATCAACATGGGGGTAGGAATGGGGTCGAGAGAGCAAGATGTTGGTTTAGAGCATAAGATGACTTTCTTGACTTCTTGCTCTGTTATTGGTTGAAAAACTTCCACCTTTGCGGTGGTGAGGGAAGGTGAGAATGGGTTAATGAGTAGGATCTCATGGCTATCAAGAGCGGCCCTTATGTCAGCCACTTTCTGTGTGAAATAATTACAAAATACATCTGGGAGCTGACATGCTTGTTCAGGTGTTAAGTCAACACCGAGATAATACTTTGACTTTCCGGAAGCTACTAATGCAACCAACCTGTCTCTTTTCTCGTTGTCAACACCTGTGGCTGTGAAATTAATAGCTTCTTGGGTTAACAAGTCATCGCAATTCATTTTAAATACAAGTAAAACTAAAAAAAACTAAATTAAAAAATTTCTGGTGCTGCAATGGTGCTCGGTTCTGATGCTGTTAATGCCTTAGCTTTTTCAGGATCAAATTATTTGTTTTCAAAACAAGAATCAAAACCGCATAACTTAGCAATGGAAAAATTACAACAAGATCAGGCCGAATACGAGAAAAAGGGACTAATGCAGCTTGATTTTGTTAATAAAAGATTGAAAGAAGGCCATGCTGATAAAACATTTGAAAACGTTGATGAAGCTTTGCACCAATATTATTTATTCACTGGCACGACACGACCTTCATTAAAGCAGCCAGTGTTCTCTGATTACTACACACCTAACCTTGCACCTACAATGTCAGAGACTGGAGAATTAATTTTAATTGTGTTTGGAATAACAGTAGTTTATTACCTTGTTAAACAAAAATATAACTCAAAATAAAATATGACTTCGCGTTTGTCTAGATTAATAATAATAATAACGGATTTTTATATAGCGGGTACTCCAGCCTATGACCAGACTCACTGTCATGTGGGGTTTATGGGCTCTGCACAATGGAATTATGGACCCTTACGTTTATTCGGTGGGAACTGCTAGTAAGTCACCCTATGAATTACTTTAATAAATTTATTTGTTTAGCTCGTTCTGTGTTAAGATTGGGGTACAGAGATAGATAGAAAAATGGTAAACGATTACTGTCACACTAGCTTTCACACGGCTATGAATCATATGTAGTCCAGCCACTTGATAACAGTTAAAATCACACATTTATTTCTTCTACTCTATACAAGGTGTTCTAAGTACTAATCTAACTTAAAAAGTCTCAGTCAATGCTAATAGTTCGATCGCTGATAGTCTAGGCAGCTGTTATTTCTTCCTCGGGCACTTGCTCTTATATTGCATGTAGATTGGACTACTGTGGTCCGTTTTACAGTTTCTGAAGAGTGGACTACTGTGGTCCGTTTTCGATCAGTTTAAGTGCACCTTTGTGTATACACTTAACTTTAGTCTGGTGCGTAGACTTACGAAGTCCTTCTGTGAGGTAGCTTCTGGTGCACCTGTGTCGTTGTGTAGTTGGGTTTCCTTGCCACGCTGTGGGGTCTTGTAGGGTGTGATCCAGGGTGGCTCTTTCCGACTTGTGCGGTAGAGACTACGCAGACAACTCGTCGTTTCTGTGGAGTTGGGCGCACGGAATAGCTCGCCTGCTCGTCTGTAATATAAGAGACGAAATTCTGCACAACCCTGAATAATCGGTTTGTGCAGAGCGTCTCACTGAAAGCCAAAGTAGCCCTCAGTGATAGCTCCACATCTCTATACATAAGCGACGAACATTCCGCTACTTCCGGGGTCCACTGGAATCTCAACTCTAAATTCCGATACATACATAAATATCAATCGTGTCTAACTATACACATACAGAATTAATAATATTATAAACCTTCACGGGTACAGCCACTGGTCTGCAAACATACATATAAGTTAAACAACAGTGGTTCCGTACGGTATACAACATGGTGGCGCAACCGGTCGTGTTTCGCCTCGTGGTAGGCTCTTCCACGTGGTACGGCAAATTCGGATTAACAATTCACATTTATGCATAGCAAATTCCACAAACATAATTTCAACAATAATATAAATATATCACGATGAAACAGAAGTGTGTTCATTTACCTGTTTGACAAGTTCAGGCCCGTGGCAACTTAATAGAATTCTAAGATTCTTAAGTCCTGCTTCCTGGTCTATGTGTGGAGAGATTGTACTACTACTATGTAGCTCTGTACACGTCCGTGTCTTACTCTCAACTGACCAAACTTGTGCTAGGGTTTGGACCCAGTCAAACTGGCTCGAACCGCTTTGCCTGAGCTCTCATTGGTTAAAAGTGTTAAGACTCTCGCCCACAGTGCTGAGTCACTACGCTGTGTGTGGCTGGCTCGCCGTGTGTGGCCCTCTGTGTACCTTAATTGCTTGCTGTGTAATACACTAACCCTCTAAAGTTACAATGACTACACAAGGCTAAATATCGAATAGGCAGAGTAAAACTAGCCAGTTCATGACAGGCTCCCTCAACTGAAAAAAGGCGATGACTACTGGATTCGACCTTTTTCTACTACAGAGCCTAGTTTAACGCTGCACTATCCTAGGGTCCTATGTACAAACTAATTAAGTTGCTCTACCTGAGCTGCAATGCTGTGCCAGGTAGCTATGGACACTAGTGACAGGGTATTACTGGGCGGGGACGAATTCTGGTGCTGTGGCCCTTAGTTGTGTTGGGTGGGCGACAGCTGCTGTGTCCTCCACGAGATGGCGACTGAGGTAGTCGGCTCCGTGGTTTTCTTTGCCGGGGATGTACTCGATCTGGAATGAGTACGCCTGAAGGGTGAGTGCCCATCGCATCAGGCGAGAGTTCAAGGATTTGGAGGCTGCCAGGAACGATAGTGGTTGGTGGTCCACCTGAACTGTGAAGTGTGTCCCATACAGGTAGAGTGGAAACTTCTGTATGGCCCAGACTAGTCCAAGGCATTCTTTCTCCGACGTGGCGTAGTGGGTCTCGGCGGGTCTCAATTTTCTGCTGGCGTAGGCGACAGGGAATAGCGTCTCTGCATTCTTGGGGTCGCGCTGTAGCAGTACTGCTCCGAGGCCTAAGTCGCTTGCGTCTGTGCGAAGAACGAAGGGCTGAGTCAAATCGGGTAGGTGGAGTACTGGCGCCGATGTCATTCTGTCCTTGAGTGTTTGGAATGCTGTCTCGCATTCGGCGGTCCATACGACTTTGTCCGGGGCGATTTTCCGGGTTCCATTTGTCAGTGGCACGGCGATGCTGTTGTAGTTGGGGATGAACTTCTGGTAGAAGCCGCAGAGTCCTAGAAACGACTGTACTTCCTTTTTGGTCTTGGGCCTAGGAGCGTCGAGTAGGCGTTTCACGGTCTTTTCTACCGGTCGCAGGCTTCCTTGACTGATGGTGTGTCCCAGAAATTCTAGTTCTGTGAATCCAATCTGACATTTGGTGGGTCTTGCCGTCAATCCCGTGTCTCTGAGGCGGGCGAGTAGTTGTTGTAGGAGCGTGACATGTTCCTCCCACGTAGGTGTTGCAATGAGGATGTCGTCCATAAACGAATGTAGGTGCTCGCTGCTCAGGGGTGCCAGGAGTTTTCGCATCATGGCGCTGAAGATGCTGGGTGCGTTGTGGAGTCCGAATAGAAGCACGTTAAACTCGAAGTGTCCTTCCATAGTGCTAAACGCTAGGTACTTTCGGACTTGCGGTTGCACTGGTATCTGGTAGTATCCTTTGCTGAGGTCCATGCGTGAGAAGTACTTAGCTCGCTGTAGCTTGGCAAATAGGTCTGTCTGGTCCGGGAGTGGCTCTGGCTGGAACTGCGTTACGGCATTCAACAGTCTGAAGTCGATGCACAGTCGATGCTCTCCGTTGGGTTTTCGCAACAATACCGTGCCTGCGCTGTAGGGTGAAGTAGACTCTGAGATGATTCCGGCTGCTAGTAAGGTGTCTATCTCTTCCTTGATGGCTCGCTTCTGAGACAGTGGCATCGGGTAGAGCTTCTGGCGGACGGGTGTTGGGTCGGTCACCGTTAAGGTTACTTCGACGAGGTCTGTCCTCCCTGGTCGGTCTGTGAGCACAGTCTGATGTTGTCGAATGACCTGTTGTACTTGCTGTTGCTGTTTAGCGGCTAGGTCTCCGTTGAGTATCACGTCTTTGTAGGTTTCTTTGGAATGCAGGGGATACTCTACTGCATTCGTCTCCATGCTTTCTCCTTCTTCCGCGATGGCGATGGCTAGCAAGTTGTGAGTGCTGGGGGTCGCTGGTCGGTCCGTATACTTCTTGAGGAGATTGATGTGGTGGTATCGGGCTCTCCCGTTCACCTCTACTTGGTAGACTGTCTTGGATTTCTTGGCAGTCACCCGGTACGGTCCTCTCCAAGCGATGTCCAGCTTGTTGGTTCCACTTGGAAGTAAGAGTAGCACTTGATCGCCGACTTGCAGTTCTCTGTCCTTCGCGTGGCGGTTGTAGTACTTCGCCTGACGGGCTCTTGCCTTCTTCAGTGCTTCACCAGCTTTCTTCCACGTTGCTTTGAGGGTTTCCTGCAGGTCTGCGACGTACTTGGTGGCACCTCTTGGTGTGTCGTCTATCTTGGCCTCCGTCCAACTTCTGCGTAGGGCTTCTAGCGGTCCTGCTAGAGGTCTGCCGAATAGCAATGTTGACGGGGTGTAGCCTGTGGCTGCATGTGGCGTTTCTCTGTATGCGAACAGTGCCGCATTCACGTAGGTGTCCCACGCTTCTGGGTTGTCGTCGGCGACTTTCCTGAGGATGGTGAGAAGGGTTCCATTCAGTCTTTCTACTTGTCCGTTGCTGGCGGGGTGGTATGGTGGTGTGCGAATGTGATGAACTTGTATCAACTCGAACACGTCTTGCATCAGGCGGCCGGTGAACTGAGATCCGTTGTCCGTTCTAATGCTGTCCGGGAATCCGACTCTGGTAAAGATGGCGATGAGTGCATCTGCTATCTTCTTGGTGTCGATCGCTGGCAACGGGACTGCTTCGCACCACATCGTACATGCGTCGACGAGTGTGAGTAGAAATCTGTTCCGCTTCTTGGTCATGGGCAGTGGTCCTACTATGTCTACTGAGACTTGCTGGAATGGCACGCCGACTACTACCGATGGTCGTAAGGTAACTGGTACGGTGTGATGTCGCGGGGAATATCGTTGACATTGGTGGCAAGATTTCACGTAGCGCTTGACATCCTCCGTGATTCCTGGCCAATAGTAGTGTGCGCTGATTCTCTGCACTGTGGCTCCAATTCCCATGTGTCCGCTGAGTGGCATGCTGTGGCCTAGTTCTAGTACTTGGGCTCGAAGGGTGGCTGGTAGTACTAGTTGGGTGTGATCTCCATCTCCTTGTCGATGTAGAACTCCCTCTTCCATGTAGAAGTCTCCCTTGTGCGGGGGTGTGTGCGCCTTGGGTAGCTTCTGGAAGCACTTCGCTATCGAGGTGTCTTTTTTCTGTGCTGTTTTGATCTCTTCGAGTCCTGGATTCGGAGCGAACTCGGGCTGGGGTGGTTGGGTTTTAGCTTGGGCCCTGGTTTGCACTGCAGCTATCTCTACAGTTTTAGGGGGCGTGCCTAAGAACACATACCTACATCCTAGCACTAGATCATACAGGGGTTTCTGTAAAACAGCTGCTTGGATTCGTCCTGTGACGTACCTACTCTCTACTTCTATCCATGCTATTGGGCAAGTAGTCGTCGGTTTCGTCAAGTCTGCTCCTTGTAGTTCGACTGTCTTGTCTGTCAAGTCCGCGCGTGATACAAGAGATTCGCTAACTATCGCGTCGTATGATAGACCTGTGTCATACAGACAGTTCGCTTCTTTTCCGTTGACCTTGACCGTGTCTGTCACCGATGGGTGATCTCCGATTGTGTGTGGCTTGTTACCGCTGCTTTGAGTTAGAACTCTGTGCGCTGGCCGGCTTTCGCGCTCTTCCCTACGTTGTGCGGCCAACTTGAAACATTCTGCGGTGGAGTGATTGTTTCTGTTGCAGAACGAACAATACCGTCTTTGTTCTGCAGGACCTCTTTTCCCGAATTCCGTGTTGGGTCCTTTATTCTGCCCCGGTCTGGGGTTATTCGGCTTATTCGCGGTGCGCTCCTCCCGGTTAGGGCTTCGTTTCTGTGCCTCTTTCCCGTTAGGCTTTAGGTCTCGCCTGAAGCTCTTGGCTTCTCCGTGTGCGGCCACGTACCTATCTGCGACCTTGACCAGATCTTCTAGTCTTTCCGCGCCCTGCTCTACTGAGAATGTCCTCAGCTCGGGGGTCATGGTTTCCCGTAGCTGTTCCCATACTAACAGTTCTGTCAGTCCATCATACGTCTTAGCCGTGGCTGACTGGCTAATCCACTTATCCAGCATTGTGGACAACCGATCCGCGAACTGCGCATAGCTCTCTCCTTTCACTCTCCGATTGGTGCGGAACTTTTGCCGGTAGCATTCTCCTGTTAGTTCGAATCCCGTTAGGAGTGCCTCTTTTACTTTGTGATAGTCAGTCACTCTGTCAGTCGGTAGCTTACTGTAGATGTCATATGCCTTTCCTCTAAGCCCTTGACTAAGCTTAAAAGACCAATGAGTGGGATCTAGTTTATACTCAGTTGCTAGGCGCTCAAACCTAGTCAGATAGAGATCTAGACCTTCTTCTCTCTCATTGAATGTCCCCAGTGGAAATGACATACATAGTACAGGGTTGGATGCTACCTCTAGCTGATCTGAGTAAGGGGGGGGTGAGGAAGAACTTGAAGCTCCTGATCCCAATCTTCTTAGCTCTAACTCATGCTGTCTTTCTTTTTCCTTTTCTTCCCTCTCTTTTTCTTTTTCTGCCCTCTCTTTTTCTTTTTCTGCCCGCTCATACTCCCATCTCCTAACTTCTGCTTCTCTCTCTGCTGCTACCTTCTTCTGTTCTGCTTCTATTGCTAGTTTCTTCTGCTCTGCTTCTAATTCTAATTTCTTTTGCTCTGCTTCTAATGCTGCTTTTTTCTGTTCTGCTTCTAATTTCTTGGCCTCTCTCTCTGCCTCTAATTCTGCTTTTCTCTGTTCTGCTTCGAGTTTCTTCTGTTCTCTCTCTGCTGCTCTCTCTGCCTTCGCTTCCTGCTTCTCTACCTCTTCATTGATATACGCAATTAGGTCTGCCCCTGCTAAGTGTAAAGCTTCTCCCAATTCCTTGAAGCGCAATCTCAAGGCCACTGGGTCCGACATTGTCAAACGTGTCTATGAACAACCTCTGAATCACGTGGAATACCAAAACACTAGCAATATTGCAAGTCAATAACAACAATGCAAAGACCATAAAATTCGCAATCAATAATAGAATAAAACAAGAGTCAAATGGCATACAACAGTTACTTAAGCAAAACCTGCAAACGAACAATGCAACATACAGGCACACAAATATTTGAAGCAAAAAGGTTTTTAACTAAAGAACAGTGCACCAAAACTGATCAGTCCTTGTTATACCCTTACACTATTCTATAAGTTATTCTACTTCTTCTGTTATCTAATTTTGTTGTACCTAGATCCGGTTATACCCAATTCCTATTATACACAGATCCTGGCTAGGCTCGCCAATTAAAGTGTCACGTGGGGTTTATGGGCTCTGCACAATGGAATTATGGACCCTCACGTTTATTCGGTGGGAACTGCTAGTAAGTCACCCTATGAATTACTTTAATAAATTTATTTGTTTAGCTCGTTCTGTGTTAAGATTGGGGTACAGAGATAGATAGAAAAATGGTAAACGATTACTGTCACACTAGCTTTCACACGGCTATGAATCATATGTAGTCCAGCCACTTGATAACAGTTAAAATCACACATTTATTTCTTCTACTCTATACAAGGTGTTCTAAGTACTAATCTAACTTAAAAAGTCTCAGTCAATGCTAATAGTTCGATCGCTGATAGTCTAGGCAGCTGTTATTTCTTCCTCGGGCACTTGCTCTTATATTGCATGTAGATTGGACTACTGTGGTCCGTTTTACAGTTTCTGAAGAGTGGACTACTGTGGTCCGTTTTCGATCAGTTTAAGTGCACCTTTGTGTATACACTTAACTTTAGTCTGGTGCGTAGACTTACGAAGTCCTTCTGTGAGGTAGCTTCTGGTGCACCTGTGTCGTTGTGTAGTTGGGTTCCCTTGCCACGCTGTGGGGTCTTGTAGGGTGTGATCCAGGGTGGCTCTTTCCGACTTGTGCGGTAGAGACTACGCAGACAACTCGTCGTTTCTGTGGAGTTGGGCGCACGGAATAGCTCGCCTGCTCGTCTGTAATATAAGAGACGAAATTCTGCACAACCCTGAATAATCGGTTTGTGCAGAGCGTCTCACTGAAAGCCAAAGTAGCCCTCAGTGATAGCTCCACATCTCTATACATAAGCGACGAACATTCCGCTACTTCCGGGGTCCACTGGAATCTCAACTCTAAATTCCGATACATACATAAATATCAATCGTGTCTAACTATACACATACAGAATTAATAATATTATAAACCTTCACAGGTACAGCCACTGGTCTGCAAACATACATATAAGTTAAACAACAGTGGTTCCGTACGGTATACAACATGGTGGCGCAACCGGTCGTGTTTCGCCTCGTGGTAGGCTCTTCCACGTGGTACGGCAAATTCGGATTAACAATTCACATTTATGCATAGCAAATTCCACAAACATAATTTCAACAATAATATAAATATATCACGATGAAACAGAAGTGTGTTCATTTACCTGTTTGACAAGTTCAGGCCCGTGGCGACTTAATAGAATTCTAAGATTCTTAAGTCCTGCTTCCTGGTCTATGTGTGGAGAGATTGTACTACTACTATGTAGCTCTGTACACGTCCGTGTCTTACTCTCAACTGATCAAACTTGTGCTAGGGTTTGGACCCAGTCAAACTGGCTCGAACCGCTTTGCCTGAGCTCTCATTGGTTAAAAGTGTTAAGACTCTCGCCCACAGTGCTGAGTCACTACGCTGTGTGCGGCTGGCTCGCCGTGTGTGGCCCTCTGTGTACCTTAATTGCTTGCTGTGTAATACACTAACCCTCTAAAGTTACAATGACTACACAAGGCTAAATATCGAATAGGCAGAGTAAAACTAGCCAGTTCATGACACTCACCACGCTTTACATAGTCATTACATATAAATACATGCCCACGATAAAACATTGCTTTTGCTACAATACACCAAAAGACGGAACAGTAAAGGTACAAACTATTTACAACTATGTACACAAAGACAGAAATAGACTATTTACAACTATGTACACAAATGACAAAAAAGACAGAAATAGAATAGCAAAAACCTATTCACAGCTATTTATATGGCCGGTTAGGCCCAGGAGGAAAAACAGTATAAATATTTACAGCCGTGTATACACTTACGGATCAGACAGAGACAAAAGAGGAGAGAATGGCAGCGGGATACAAATCAGTCTGAATAATGCAGTTTGAAGAGGTGTGTTTTGAGGGCCTTTTTGAATGCTTGTGTTGATTGTATGTTGCGGATATGGGAGGGAAGGGAATTCCACTGCTTAGGTGCGGAGTAAGCGAATGCACGTTGGCCGTATGTCTTAGTGCGGGTGACGGGAACCTTGAGTGTGCGAGTGTCAGCAGAAGATCTTAAAGTGCGTGAAGGGGAGTAGACAGACAGTAGATCAGCAAGGTAGGAAGGACAAGAATCTGTGAAGAAGTTGTGACAGAGAACAGAGAGTTTGTACTCTTTGCGTGCTTGCACAGGAAGCCAGTGAAGGGAATGTAGTAGAGGTGTGATGTGATCGCGTTTCTTAGCACGGAATACTAGTCTAGCTGCTGAGTTCTGAACCTTTTTCTAGTTTGTCAATGATATGTTTTGGGGAGCCAGCGAGGAGAGAGTTGCAATAGTCAAGACGAAGTGACTGTAAGATAGTGGCGAAAAGAGCTGATTTGGCGTATGGCCGTGTATACAGAGCGACAGACGTTGGAGATGTGGTTGTTGAGGGATAGGTCATCGGAGAGAATGTAGCCGAGATTTCTTGCTGAGGATGAGAACTGAATGTTTGTTGTCCCTACTGTAAGTGATGTTGGGAGAGGCAAGAGTGAGGAGGGGGTGTTGTGCTTGTGAATGAGGAGGGCTTCAGTTTTATCGTCATTAAGCTTAAGCTTGTTGAGTGTCATCCATGACTTAATGTCTGTGATGCAGTTCTTCAAAGTCTTAACAGTGTAATTAGTGAGAAAGGGGGCAGTGGATTTATAAAGTTGTGTGTCGTCTGCAAATGACTGACTCTCAACAGCATGCTTTTTAAGCAGGAGAAGCAGTGGCTTGGTGTACAGAGTGAATAACACCGGCCCTAAAACGGAACCCTGAGGCACGACGCACACCAAGTCTGCTGTGCTGGAGAAACAGCCATCGACGGTGACTGCTTGTGATCTGTCAGATAGATATGAGTGGAACCAAGCCAGGACCGAGCCAGAGATTCCAAAGTAGTGTTGAAGAGTGTTAAAGAGAATGTGATGGTCGACTGTGTCAAAGGCAGCTGAGAGGTCTAATAAGGTGAGAACGGAGACGTTACCATTATCTAAGGCAAGCAACAGATCATTGGTTACCTTTAGGATCTAGGAGGGCTGTCTCAGTGCTGTGGAAGGGTCGGTAGGCAGTCTGGTTGGGGCAAAGTAAAGCGTTATCATTTAGGTAGGCAAACAGTTGTTTGAGAACAATTTTTTCTATGACTTTGGACAGGAAGGAGAGGTTTGAAACAGGTCTATAGTTCTTTAGATTATTTTTGTCTAAACTTGGGTTTTTAAGGAGGGGTTTGATGACAGCCTCTTTGAGCACAGACGGAACAACACCAGAGGACAGACTCTCGTTGATAATGTGGGTAATGGTCGGGAGTAGAGGGTCAAGATTTCTCTATCAACATGGGGGTAGGAATGGGGTCAAGAGAGCAAGATGTTGGTTTTGAGCTTAAGATGACTTTCTTGAGTTCTTGCTCTGTTATTGGTTGAAAAACTTCCATCTTTGCGGTAGTGAGGGAACACACCGACTCAACCAAAGCTTTTAGGTTTTGAAGTTAGTTCAGTCAGGCTAGCTATAAATAGCTTCGCCGGTGCTCTTCTTTCCTTTCCTTTCACTGGAAGGGAGGGTGTAGGCAAGCTATAAATAGCCCGCAGCAAGCAAAATGTGGGGAAACCTAAGAATGCTGCTCACATAGGCATTGAGCTGGTGTGGGAAGGTGAGAATGGGTTAATGAGTGGGATCTTATGGCTATCAAGAGCGGCCCTTATATCAGCCACTTTCTGTGTAAAATAATTACAAAATACATCTGGGAGCTGACATGATGGATGCATGGATGGGAGTGATTTTGCATTGCTCTTACCCCTTAGCTGATTGCAAATGCCGAACAACTGTTTACAAGTTTCGCTGCTGCTATAGATTATATTATTCTCGGATATTGGAAAGGGATGACGGCAGTTGATAAACTAGTAGAAAAGACTGGCTTGTCAGCAAATGTAGTTAAACAATGGTTATCGAAGCAAGCTGTATGGCAAATCTATCTTCCACCCCCGAAGAAAATAGTAAGACCAAAATTTGAAAACTCCAGACCAAATGACACTCATCAAATAGATCTGTTATATCTTCCCCATGACAAAACACATAGAAAGAAATACAGGTATGCCCTTACTGTTATTGAAATAGCTACCAGGTTTAAGGACGCTCATGCTCTTAGAACAAAAAATTCTGCTGAGGTCGCTCAAGCCTTAAATGAGATTTAATCAAGAGGGCCTCTAAGGTTCCCTAAACGTATTCAATGCGATGAAGGGTCTGAATTCAAAGGAGCCATTAACCAGCTTTTGCTAAAACATAATGTAACCGTTAGAAGATGAGTTGTTGGATTACACAGATCACAGGGTATTGTAGAAAACTTTAATCGGCAACTGGCAGAAAGATTATTCACTTATCAATACTCAAAGGAGTTTACTAAAACCATTAGTACAGAATGGGTTATTAGGCTACCTTGAGTTTTAAGGGAAATGAATTCAAAACCAACCAGAGTTACAGGATTAAAACCAGTTGAGGCTATTAAAAAGAAACAGACTGTTGTTACCATTCAAAGCATGGTCAGCCGGACCTAACTTTGATGAACAAAACAATTAGATACCTTTATCAGCCTGGAGAAGTTGCTAATGACACTAGAAGAAGAGCTACAGACCCGGTTTGGTCATTAAGTGTTTATGAAGTTGACAGAGCATTGTCTACTGATCCGCCTGTATATTATTTAAGACCGAGAAGCGATCATAGAACACCACAAAGAAATTTTGTAAAAGAAGAACTTCAGATTGTTCCACCCGACACAGAACCATTAAGGTTTTCTAATTAAGAAAATAAAATGTCTAACAATGATGGACACAGTAAGGAGCATGCTTAGTATATTAGAAGACCTTTCACCAATGTTTGCCATATTGAATGATGAATATTGGACCACCTTTTTCACAGGCTTACCTACAAAATACATCTTTATGTATAATAACTATACTAAACAACACCAAATTAATAAAAAATTCAAATTTGCATGCGAAATAGAAATTGAAAAACATTTTAAAAGAATTGTTGAATGTGGAAATTATAATAAAAAACCTTTTACTACCATATACATTTTACTTTCAGAGATTGTGGGGAAATTTTATATACGAATTGGAAAATGAACCAACATCATGTTTGTAAATGCGAATGCCGTTTTTCCCCTAGTTAATTACATGTAGATTTAAGTTTAAATTTTAGTTTATTTAATTATTTCATTAATTATTATTTTTTATTTTAAGTTTTATCATCAGTATAAAAATGAGGGACACAAAAAGTCTTTCGCAATCCCATTTTTTTTAAGAAATCTTTCAAACATTACAACTTCCCATTCTTGACAGTCAAAATGTTATTAAATCTGTCTGTAATAATTGGCCATTTGTACTCAACAGTTTTAATTTCAAATCCCCAGTTAAGATACGCATACACTCTCAGGTAACCTTTATTAAACCTGGCAGTATTGATGAAACAGTGACTGTGTGGGTTTCTTCAAATCAAATTGAAGTGTTAAAATCTGACTGAGGACTGCGTGTGCCTAAATGTTCTCTTGTAAGAACAAAAAACAGTTTTATTCCAAAATCTATTGAGTTTTTAAATAAGCGCTAAGTAATATTTTTGTATATAAGATCTTGATGTTTGAGATGTCATTTAATACTGGAAATTTACTATAGATGTAGTCTACTGTGTACTTGTTTATCTATGTATGTATTGTTTTAATGTTTCATACCGATCAGCAATTGTATGTCATAATTTCTCTGTTGAGATAATAAAGTATTCTTGAACTTGAACTTGAATCTTCAGACCTAGACAATCTTTATAACAACTTCTTGATCAATCAGTTACAAGGCAGTATAGAGTGCACAACTATAAAATGGTCCGGGTGGGCAGAAGGAACTTTAGAATCATTAGAACTGAACATTACAAAGTATAATCCAATCAAAGGAAAATCTTATATCCCTCTTCCCAAAGAAATTCTTGACAAGAAGGCTGTATTGAATATTAAGAACACGGACGACAAATGTTTTATGTGGTGTGTTCTGGCTAAATTATATCCTATTCAGTCTAAAGAACATCCCGAAAGAGTGTCGCTATACAAAGATAAAGTAACAAACTTAAATCTTAAAGACATTAATTTTCCTGTTAGCCTTGAAGCCACTGACAAATTTGAATCCCAGAACTCTCCTACAACAGTCAATGTATATGTTTGGGACCCTGAATCAAAACGTATGCCTTTAAGAATCTCTCATAATGCCCCATCGTTTTCAGACCACAATCACCACATCGATCTTTTACTAATAACAGACCAGCAAGACCTGAGCATGAAACATTATACTCTGATATGAAACATTTCTAGATTATTAGGACACACTTCAAAACATAAGTGCCAACAATATTTGTGCAGACGCTTTTTAACCAGAGTATCTAGTTTGCAAGTGGCTGACAAGCATAGTAAAATATGCAAAAGCATGACAGGTATCCAAACCCGTCTTGTGTTGCCAAAGCCAGGTTCTCAAGTATATTTTAAAAACATCAACAAACAATTCAAGCAGCCTAATATAGTTTATGCTGACTTCGAATCATTGATTTTAAAATATCAAGGCCCGCAAGGATTTAGTCAGCCTAACTCATTCCTCACACGCCTTCACCAAGTTTGCAGTTTCGGGTATGTAGTTGTCAGAGCCAACGGACAACATACAGAACCTGTGATTTACAGAGGGCCTGACGCAGCTCGGAAGTTCTTAGAACAAAATTTACAAATTGTGTTTACTGCAGCTAGATAATCCGGCACCTATGATATTTACTGAATCTGACTCCAATAATTTTAAAGCAACTACACATTGCCATATTTGTAATAATGAGTTTGACATGAAGGACATGGAGGCCCAAAGGGTGAGAGATCATTGTCATATAACG
The DNA here is from genome assembly GCA_036898135.1 of Oncomelania hupensis. NCBI lineage: Eukaryota > Metazoa > Mollusca > Gastropoda > Littorinimorpha > Pomatiopsidae > Oncomelania > Oncomelania hupensis. The sequence continues at coordinate 119,056,278 of CM072511.1, read as the reverse complement.
GGGGCATTCAGAGGTGCAGCTCATCAGAAATGCAACTTAGAATATGGAATCAAACATTTCTCTCTCCCTATTTTCATTCACAATCTTCGAAATTACAACTCTCATTTAATCATGCAGGCAGTGACGAATGCATACAGAGTGAGTGTCATGTATTGCCGAGACAGAAGAAAAATATAAAACATTCACTCTGAATAAATTAAAGTTTTATGACAGCTTTCAACATTTGTCTTCCAGCTTAGAAACACTAGCTAAGAACTTACCCAGCTATCCTATTACTAGTAAATATTTTCCAGATGTTACACTTATTCAGAAAGGTGTGTATCCTTATACACATGGACTCTTGGGAAGTGTTTGAAGAATTGGAATTGCCACCTAAAGAAAACTTCTATTCCTCACTCAATAAAACGTTTATTACTGATTCCGATTACCAACACGCTCACAACGTCTGGAATGCACTCGAATGTGAAAACCTTTGTGACTACCACAACATATATTTAAAGCCCACCTCTTTTTGTTGGCGGATGTGTTTGAAAAATACAGAGAAACGAGTTTACATCATTACACCCTCAATCCTTCTCATTATATTTCTTTGCCAGGAATGAGTTGGGATGCTTTCTTAAAACTTAGTGGTTCTAAAATTGATCTCATAACTGACCAGGTAATGATGACAATGATTGAGTCAGGCATTCATGGAGGAATAAGCATGGCAGCTCATAATTATTGCAAAGCCAACAATAAATACCTGAAGCACTATGACGCCTCACAGAAAACTAATTATATAATGTACTTAGACGCTAACAATTTATACAATTGGGCAATGAGTGAGCTTTTCCCGGTTTCAGATTTCAAATTGCATGTTAATCCAAACCCTGCAAGCTTAACGTGGTTAAGCAGTATTTTAAATCACTCTAAAGATCATACTATAGCGTTTATTGTCGAAGTTGACCTAGAGTACCCCAAGGCCTTACACAACCTACACAATGATTACCCATTAGCACCGGAAAGAATGCATGGTACAGACAAGCAACTTAAACTTATTCCCAACCTCTTTAATAAATCTAATTATGTCTGTCACTACAGAAACCTGCAGTTCTATGTCAGACATGGCATGAAGTGCACAGCAATTCATAAGCTTTTATACTTTAAACAAACGAAGGTCTTAGCTGGGTACATCAATAAAAACACAGAGCTCAGAAAACAAGCACAATCTATGTTTGAAAAAGATTTCTTTAAGCTGCTGAATAACAGCTGTTTTGGTAAAACTATAGAGAACTGGCACAAGTGAAAAGATGTCAGGCTAATTACATCACCCAATCAAGCAATTAAATTAACATCTAAGCCTCAATACCTTGGTTACAAAGAGTTTCAAGTCTCCCTGTAGGCCGTTACCAAGAAAACCACCCAAGTTAATCTAGACAAACCGGTGTTTATGGGGCAGTGATGTTGTTTTCGTCGACAAATCGGCCCTTCACGATACAATTCCAAAATGTCCGAAAGAGTCATGTTCTGATCGGCCCACTGTCCTAAGGTTTTACGCCTCAATTGGCCACCCTTTGTCCGGTTTTTTGTTTGCTTGTCTTCTGTCTGTTTCGTTGTTATTGCTTCTGGCCATATTAATTTCCTATCGGATAAATAAATGTGTTATGAGTTATTGTCGAATATCGCGTATCGGAAGCGCCAACCAGACGACACATGCATCAGCAGAGAGAGTTAGAGTAATTCCCCTTGTTGCGAACGGCGTGCTTCCGGCAATGAAACTTTTCATTTTCGAAATGCCGCTAAAAAAGAAACCAAAACTTATTAGTGGCCTCTCGTTTGGTGTTGAATAGAAATGAAATGATGGCTGAAAGATTTTAAAAATGTCCTAAAGATTTGTGACTGAATCTGCCAAATTGCCTATGCTGAAAATTTCTAGCAACATCCCTGATGGGGATGACTAATCTTGACCTTTCTAAATTATTAATGTTCGAATTTTACTATGATTACTTTAAACATAAATACCCGGAGGCCCGAGTTTTATACACAGACACAGATTCGCTTATACTAGACATCCCTACTAAAGACATTTATAAAGACTTAGAATCGGAACTACAACATTATGATACTAGTGACTACCCTGAAACTCACCCTTTGTACAGCAAAACAAACCAAAAGAAATTAGGTTTGATGAAGGATGAAATGAACGGGAAACTAATAGAAGAATACGCAGGTTTGCGATCTAAGCAGTACAGTATTAAACATGAATCGGGAGAATCTTCAAAAGCAAAAGGCACCCAAAAAGCTGCAATACAAAAGATATCAGACACGAAAACTACCTGGAAGCCTTAGATGGGAAAGAAGTTAAACCATACCCTAACACAACTATACAGTCTAAAAACCATGTTCTGTCCACTGCAGTGACGACTAAAAAAACATTGTGCGCCAATGACACAAAACGGGTAAGAGTAACTAAAGACTTCGCATACGCTCTAGGCCACTATAAATTACAGGTAGAAACTATGACTATGAATATGAATAAGGAGGAAGGCCTGCAAGGACAGCAGAACCGGCAAGACCTGGAAGGCTTGCAAAGCCTGGTAGGCCTGCACGGTAAATGTTAACCGTATTTATTCTGAAGCACCGAGCTTTTTCTTCAAAGCATCTAGTTGCTCCTTCTGCCCCAGTAGTCTCCCTTCTTCTATTAATTTTTTTGTTTTCCTCAACATTAACAGGTGCAGACCTAGATTTAGATTGTATGTCATGCTTCAACTTTTTATATTCTTCAAAATCTAGCTGGATAATTACAAATTCTTGGTCTGTAATTTGAGTGTCTTCTAGAGCTATTGAAATTATTAAGTTCATGCTAGTAAGTTTAGCTAACGCCAGGCTAGAAATGAGGTCGTGTTTTTCTAGTTTCTTAGACACTTTAGTATTAATTACACCTAGTAGAACTGACATCACTGAAGATAATCCAGCAGCAACCCCTAATCCAATACTAATTGGTATACCAATTCCAGTCACCAATAATCCCATGCTGATTGCAGCTTCCACTGTATTAATAACATTTAGACCAGTAGACACGTAATTTATTCCGTTAAAAGCTCTGGAATACCATTGTCTGCATCTAGTGTATTTCTGGATATCTGATTCAATTTCCGTCCTAACTTTTCTTATTTCTTCCAGCCTGAACGTTTGAACATTACTTATGTTAGTTAGGTCTAACATTGGAGCGCTGGGCTGTATAATTGGTTGTAGCTGGAGCATTGGTTCTTCTTCCACTATAGCAGGATACAATTTTGTTGTCATATTTTTAGTGTGAAAAAAAGGCTTTTTATTAATTAACAATAATTAACAATAATTAACTTGATTTTAGTTTATTAGCAAAATATTCTATTTGACTATCAGAATCATAAAATATCTTATCGCTGAAATAAAATGCTAGCAGATCTACGTTGTCCAGGTTAATTTGCACTATTCTTTCAATAGGATTTGTGACAGGGACAAAGTTATCTTGGGCGAGGAAGCAAATACAGAGTGCTGATCTTCATTTTCTCTTTTCTTCATCAATACTGTAATTCTTCTGGGTTCCTCATCTAAATCGGTCAAACTTAGAGTCACGTGCAGAATTACATAAACATTTCTCTGCGTAGGTTTGTGAGCAATTATGTCAAGTACTATCATAGCTGCACTACCTAGCTGTAAAGGAGGCTGCAGAACAACTCTATAACATTTTTCCCGGCTGTATCACGCTTATGTAAAACATACATAGTTTTTTGTAGGCTTTCATCCGGCACGAGACTAGCTAACATTGGCGTGGCGTTAATAATTTTCTTAAATTTATTGTCTGGTCCCATAAAAGTGTAAGGGCTTTCGCACTTGACTTTAATAAGCCAATCTAATTCTGTGTCTACAGGTGTTAAAGACCAGGTATTTTCTCGTTTAGTAATAGCGGCTTAAAATCAGGCTCTACTTTACCGGCACTAAAGTCCTTTAGCTGATCGATAGATGGTTTTTAAATGTTAAAAAAAACTATTTGTAGAAGGACTTTTACAAAAAAATATTCCTATTCTCATAAGCTATTCTATTCCAGACATATTTAGCCAATTATTAACTATTCTTCATTTATCTGGGATACTGCTAGTGGCAAAACGCCATGAAACCTTTTATAATTAGGATTCATAAACGCGCAATTAAAGTGGTTATTCGTAAAAAAATGAGATCTATAGGAATGTTTACGAACAGACCAACATACCACCTCTTGGCAAAGACATTAAAATTAAATTAATGAATGTTCATTCACAAGTGCACCCAATTCCCATCCTCACCCTGTCTTTCTTCTCTCTTTTTTTTCTAGTAAAACTGCCAGATTTTCTATTAAACTAAATAACCAATTTCCAGGAATTGATCTGTTTAAAACCAATCTGTGAGACATATTCAGGTACCAGAAGTTTTCCGCAGTGCAGTCACTAAATACAAATCCTTTAGAAAACATCTTTTACAACAAATTAAAAATTAGTTAATTAACTATGCTGTTCTTAATTAATAAGATTTATAATTAGATTGTTTTAAAATAAGTTAATAAGATTTATTAGATTGTTTTAAATACGTTATGTGCGTGCGTGTGAGTGTGTATGTGCACATATATTGATTCTATCGTCACATTAGGTTATTGTTATAATTGTCATTGTCCCAAGGGCAAGTTGTATAAAAGCACACCCATTGCTTACACTTTTACCATTGTTAAATAAAAATGTTATCTTGACTCTCTCTCTCTCTCTCCCTCTCTCTCTCTCTCTCTCTCTCTCTCTCCTTCTCTCTCTCTCTCTCTCTCATCTCTTTCTCTCTCCAACTCCGTTGGGGTACAGGGGTTTTCTGTATAAATGGTATCCCCACTTTGTGGAAACTTAGTGCTTTAAATTACCACTGTTTCTATCGTTCTCATTTATTATTTTTCGTGTCTAATCTGTTCTATCAATTCTATTTCTCTCTTCTTCGCTAGACCAGTCACCTAACTGTTTTCACCTTAATCTCATGTTCTGTGTAGGGGGTTTGTTGGATCAGCTTGGGGGGGGGGGGTATTGGAAGCTTTCTGCCAAATCGTATGACGGCCTACTAGCGCCAAAACCTGATAATTACAAATATCATGAGATAATTACAAATGTCATGGGATAATTACAATTATCAAAGAATAGTTACAATTATCATCAACAATTTATAAATATCTTCGCGTGATCATGTTTAATTTTCCGTTTTGGCTCTAACAATCCGCGTGGAAATGCGCCAAAACCCAAAAATGTAATTATCACATAATAATCACAATTTTTACTTCTAATAATGGTAACTTTCGGTTTTGGCGCTAATAGGCCGTCTTTAAATGGTCACTTGCGCTATCTGTAATATTATTATTTATCAATTAGGCATTTTATATATAGGAATTTTGGTAATATTTTATAATGATGTTTATACTCTGTTTTGTTTTTGTAAAAGGGAGTTCGATAAATTAGAGTAACGCTTCAGCGTCCACTGCATGGAGTGCCTTTCTTGTACAGTGACCGGCTGGTGGAGTTTTACCAGTAAGGGTTCTTTCTTTCTTTAGGTAGATTAACGTCCCCGGACACATCAGGGTGTTTTAGCAGATCTTTTATATGGATCAGTGGTGAGTCTTCTTTCAACCATGTTGTGGTCCTGATCGCTCTCTGCAGTCCGCTGGACCCTATAAATAATGGCTAACCAACTAAGTGGTGGTTATAATCAGAGTCTCCTCTCTGAAAATCCTTACGGGAAGAGAGGGGACTATAAACTGATAAACATAACAAGTGGTGGTTCACCCGTCCCCTATACGCTTAATGTGTCCGGGGACGTAAATTTTACAAACAAAAAATAAATTAATTTTAAAAAAGCCGTCCCCTATACGCTTAATGTGTCCGGGGACGTAAATTTTACTCCAAAAAAAAATAAAAAAAATAAAGACAACAAATCGTCCCCTATACGCTTATTGTGTCCGGGGACGTTAGTTTTACTCAAAAAAAAAAAAATTAAAACTCTCTCTCTCTCTCTCTCTCTCTCTCTCTCTCTCTCTCTCTCTCTCTCTCTCTCTCTCTCTCTCTCTCTCTCTCTCTCTCTCTCTCTCTCTCTCTCTCTCTCTCTCTTCAATTTTAAAGCGATGGAATGAAAGAGGATACCGTGCAAATGTATTTGCCGACGAAACCCTACGGAAGGGATTTATTTCTTCGCAACCAGCCGAATGTGCTTGGCACTTATGCTTTGTGACATTTTCTGTTGGGAACAAATCAGGTAATTCCTCCTTCTGGGTTATTACCCTTAGGGTGACGTGACAGGTTAACATTGTTTTGACAGGAAACGCATTTTTTTAAAATACGTTATTTAGCGTCTTATTATCTTTAAACCAACGAACATAATTGAGCTTTATAATTGCTTATTTTATTATTTTCTAACATCTTTTGTTTACCTCTGCACAGCCCGAAGAAACCATTTACATTTTTGACTGGACAATAATGTTTTATGCTTAATGTCTTATGGTGAGTCTTTTGTAACAATATTTATTTAGATATAAATAGGTCTAACTTTCGTGAACAAGGGATTGTTATCTCACGGCACGCTTACAACTCCAGCAGTACGATGGCTGTCGAGATTTTCCAGCCAGGCAAGTTAATAATAGCTTGCTAACGTGAGGCTCGAACTCGTGTGAGCCCAAGACTAATACTTAGGCAGGCTTATCCATATTTGTTCCCTTTGGACTGCTTGCGGTTCTTGTCATAAATAGATCGAAAATGTAGTACGATTATAGATCTAATTAGTGTGTGTTGGAATTCTCACGCTTGAAGATGAACTGGAATTTCAGTCAACACTGGGGAAAAGCTAATGATTCCCGTTTATTCTAGAAGCAATGAAAATCCGATGGCTTTTATTTCCCCCAATGGAAATGCTTGCAAGAAATATTAAACTATACTTCCGTCAGAGTCCATGGTATTTGACGTCAATTTATAACGCGTTTCAGTTGACAAGGTGTGGAGTCGCATGTGCGACGCTCAGCACAATTAACGTTTTTATGATTTAATTTTACTACTATGAGGATTGCCTATTCTGTGGATATGGTATTTTAGTCAATATTCTCAAGCAAAGGCGTAAAGTTTCAATTCTGGTGCAATTGTTTCCTTGAGAAAATGCAGAATTAGTCGGCTACTGGTAAAAGTGCAGCAAATCCAGTGCAAGCATATTCGTCGTAGTAGAGTGACTGTATTCACCAAAACTAAATCCTATGTATTTTGAAGTCTTTGAGTAATAAAGTGTATTGACTTGACTTGACTACGATTTGGACGAAGTTGATAAGCGTGTCCTTGGCTGGGATAAACGTGCACTTGGTTGTGGAAAGCGAGCATTTGGCTGGGGAAAACCCCCAAAGGTGCACCTGGTTTTGGTAAAGCGTGCACCTGGTTAGAAAAAAACGAGCAGCCGGCTGGGTCAAGCAAAGCATGGACTATGTGGCTGAACCTCTGGGGCAAACGTGAAACCTGGCTGGGGCAAACGGGCACATGCATTGGACAAGCAAGCGGTCGTATGTTGGTATAGATCGCCGCGCTTTGAGCCTGAATGATTTGGGGAAAAGCGCGTATAGCATCCTGTATTATTATTATTATTATTATTATTATTATTATTATTATTATTATTATTATTATTATTATTATTATTATTATTGCGGAAGTCAACAACATTTATTTCATTTATTCTGTTATTATTTCTATGTTAAATATGCTTTGAATATTGTGCTTAATTCACGGTTTATATTGATGAGCGACATACCTTATCAGCGAAACCGTTTTATAAGTCTTAAAAAAATTTGTGGTTCTAATGAATACCATGCCACACTCTAAAGTTGCGGTCGTGGTTATGTCTAAGAAATGATAGATTTTAAACGTGAGCACCATACCTCAGAATCAGACTCTTCACACTTTTTTGTCCCCATACACATTTACGAGGAGGTGCCGGACAAGGGTCTTCTCAAGTTCAAGGCTTATAGATCTGCATGTGCATGCCCGCCTCCAAATATGTAGGACTGTGTTTTTTTGTGAGATTACAGGGAAACATGTTTTGGATTTCAAACTGCATGATAACTCTTTAGCCGGTCAGATTTAAACGCTTCCGCTGTTACCTTTGTTTCGTTAGTCCGTATTATCCATGTATCATTTATGATATCTTCCTTTATTTATCCGCTGCCTCTATTTTCTCTCTCTCTCTCTCTCTCTCTCTCTCTCTCTCTCTCTCTCTCTCTCTCTCTCTCTCTCTCTCTCTCTCTCTCTCTCTCTCTCTCTCTCTCTTTCCGTTCCATCTCTCCTGGGGCTATTGGCACGTTGCATCCTTATCTGCCGAACAATCTGTCTGCTTAATGATATTTTTTCGCACCACCCCCGTGATTTTTGCTTTTTCTTTCATTGCTTTCTTTCTTCTTCTTCTTCTTCTTTTTTTCTGCATTCTTGTTTTCTCTCTAATCTATATTCTTGCTGTCACGCAGCGGCTTGAACTTTGATTTGCATAAAGTGTTCTGCGTGTTTGTATTCATGACAATATTTTAAACTACAGCGTATTATCCATAGTCATCTGTTTCTATATTTCTGTGTTGTTTTTTATTCATATTCTCTCTCTCTCTCCCTCTCTCTCTCTCTCTCTCTCTCTCTCTGTTTTTTATTTATATTATTCTCTCTCTCTCTCTCTCTCTCTCTCTCTCTCTCTCTCTCTCTCTCTCTCTCTCTCTCTCTCTCTCTCTCTCTCTCTCTCTCTCTGGTTGCATGTTCGTCACAATCCACTCGCTAGTTCATCAATTTGTTATTCCTTCATTTTCACCTTCATCTTCTTTCTCGATTCTCACAGAGCCTTTTTCGTTTTCCTGATTTCCTTGCCGGTTGTTTTTTTTCTATTTCATTTCCAATGCCCAATCGTCCTTCTTCAAAACTTACAAATCTTTTTAAAATAAGTCATTTATGACCTGGTAGGTACCAATACGAATCAATTTATAGCGAGTCAATGCAGAAGATGCGTTGCTATAAAATATCCAGGTACACGGCTTCAAGCTCCGATAATAAAAGTCAGATAGCTCTGTGGGTTCGGGCAAATAGAATAGACCCAACGTTTCCCGGCGTGTCGTAAGAGGCGACTAACAGGGGTGATGTTAGCACGGCATCACTGGGCGAAAGTCTTCTACACAGAAGTCACCGGCCAGGGCGGAGGAACCTCACGTTACTACAGGTTCAACGACCACGTGCTCAGGGCCAAGGCGAGCCACACTGTATTCGTGGATTTCGGCTGTGGCCAACAGCCTGGAGAGGATTGGGCCCTGCCAGGTCTTTTTTGCCCAAGACACACTACATGATGACACAATCCACTAATTCCATACCGGATCGGTCGTCGCCCGGGCCGTCACCCGGCACAAGGACCGCGCCTTCCGTTGGCCACCAGGACGGAGGTGTTAAGTATGCTACTGATGGACAATATAGCAAGATCCGCACGAGAAACAACATCGTCATAGGAACCTGGAACGTCAGGACCCTAACTGCGGAAGGAAAATTAGAAGAACTGGCCCACGAGCTGGACCACTATCGATGGAACGTTCTAGGTATCAGCGAACTGCGCTGGAAAGGCCTAGGTGAAACAACGACTGACAAAGGCCACAAGCTCTATTTCAGCGGTAGAGATGACAGGCACGAACACGGCGTTGGATTCTTGGTCCACAAGAACATTCTAGCCACTGTCATGGGTTGCCGCCCAGTCTCCAGTAGACTCATTACCATCCGTCTGAGAGCAACCCCTTTCAACATTACCATCATCCAGGCCTATGCCCCAACATCAGACTATGAAGACAGCGAAGTGGAGGATTTTTATGAAAATATACAGGCGGTCCTTGACCAAGTGCCGAAGAAGGACATAGTCATAGTGCAAGGCGACTGGAATGCCAAGGTTGGCCAAGATGCGCACCGCAACTGGGGAGACACATGCGGACCCCACTGCAACAACGAGACAAATGACAGGGGTCTGAGGCTATTGGAGTTTGCCAGATACAACAATCTGGTACTGGCAAACACGCTTGGCCTCCACAAAAAATCCAGACGATGGACATGGCACAGTCCCGGCGGGGAACATCACAACCAGATCGACTACATCATGGTCAAGAAACGCTTCAGATCAAGCATCAACATTGGCAGGACACGCACTTTTCCAGGAGCAGACATTGGAAGTGACCACGATCTCGTGATGATGTCTTTCCGGCTCCATTTGAAGAGAGTAAATACAGCAAAGTGCACTAGGCTGAAGTTCGACCTGGACAAACTGCAAGACCCGGAGGTGGCAAAAATATTTCAGGCCACAATTGGAGGGAAATTTGCACCACTGCTTATTTTGGGGGCAGGCGAAGTAGATGTCAACACCATGACCAATACCTTCAACTCAGCTGTAACAGATGCCGCCACTGAGATCCTTGGCAAGCACCGACCAAAGAAGAAGCCGTGGATCACACCTGAACTTTTGGATCTGTGTGATAAACGAAGAGAGTTAAAAAAGAAAAAGAACACCTCACAGGGAGCTGATGTCTACCGAAAAATCAACAATGACATCCGAAAAGGCATGCGCACAGCAAAGGAGAACTGGATAGAAGATCAATGCCAGGAAATAGAGAACAATCTGAACAAGAACAACAGCAAGAAGGCCTACCAGACTGTGAAGCGGCTGACAAGTGTTAAACAGCCCAAAGTCTCCACTATCCAAAGCAAGTCTGGCATTTGCCTTACAGAAGAACAAGAAGTCTTGGACAGATGGACAGAGTACTGCTCTGACCTTTACAACCATACACCAAATGGAGACCCATCAGTTCTAGCATGTCCCGAGAGCAGAGAAGAAGAAGAAATCCTCCCAATTCTCCGGGAAGAAGTTGAGGCAGCAGTGCAATCGCTGAAGAAAGGGAAGTCAGCGGGAGTGGACAACATACCAGCGGAACTGCTACAAGCAGGAGGAGAAGCGATGACTGATGCTCTCACCACTATCTGTAACAAGATCTGGCAGAATGGGGAATGGCCTACACCATGGACCCAGTCGCTTGTCATCACTCTTCCTAAAAAAGGTAACCTTCAGGAGTGTGAAAATTACCGCACCATCAGCCTCATCAGCCATCCCAGCAAGGTCCTCCTGAAAATAATACTCAACAGGTTGAAACCACAAGCTGAACAAATCATAGCTGAAGAACAAGCAGGATTCATGGCAGGGCGAAGTACCACTGAACAGATTTTCAACCTCAGAATAATCTGTGAGAAATACCTACAGCACCAACAACATCTATATCATGTGTTCATAGACTTCAAGAAGGCATTTGACCGAGTCTGGCATGCAGCTCTATGGGCAACCATGAAAGTGTACAACATCAGCCCTAAAATCATAGAAGTCATCAAAAGCCTGTATGACAAGGCTACCAGTGCAGTCCTCCATAACAGCGTCATCGGGAACTGGTTCAGAACAACAATCGGTGTGCGTCAAGGATGCCTACTCTCTCCAACACTCTTCAACATCTTCCTAGAGCGCATCATGTCAGATGCTCTTGCAGATCACGAAGGCACAGTCAGCATAGGGGGCAGAGCAATCTCCAATCTTCGTTTTGCGGATGATATTGATGGATTGGCTGGAGAGGAACAAGAACTTGAACAGCTTGTACAGAGGCTTGACACCACCTCCAGAGCTTATGGAATGGAAATAAGTGCAGAGAAGACCAAAATGATGACCAACAACACCAATGGCATCAACACGGACATCAAAGTACAAGGCCAATCCCTCAACACAGTGCACAGCTTCAAATATTTAGGAGCCATTGTGTCAGACAATGGGTCTCGACAGGAAGTCCTCTCCAGGATCGCACAAACAACTGCTGCCCTGACAAGGTTGAAGCCCATTTGGAAAGACAGAACCATCAGTCTACATTCCAAAGTAAGACTGCTGCGATCTCTGGTCATCTCCATCTTCCTATATGCTTGCGAAGCATGGACCCTCACAGCAGATCTCCAACGAAGAATACAAAGCATGGAGATGAGGTGCTACAGAAGACTTCTGTGCATTTCCTATACCCAACACATCACCAACGTTGAAGTCCGACAGACCATCACACAAGCCATTGGACAACACGATGACCTGCTCACAGTGGTGAAGAAACGGAAACTCCGATGGTATGGCCACGTCACCAGATCATCAGGCCTTGCAAAGACCATTCTGCAAGGCACAGTGCAAGGAGGTAGAAGAAGGGGGAGACCGAAAAAGAGGTGGGAGGACAACATTCGAGAATGGACTGGTTTGACACTGAGCGAAGCCATGAGGGCTGCTGAGGACAGAGAAAGATGGAGTATGCTGGTTAAGCGATCATCTGTGGTGCCCCTACGACCTTCGGGTTATGGGACAGGATAGGATAGGATAGCGAATTGAGACTGGGTCAAATAGGAACAAGGGAGCCAGTGGATAGGCGAGCACGGCTCGTTGAAACAAAGATAGTAATGTTTCTTTCAAATCGAGAAATATAAATGAATTTTCTAGAGAGAAGAAGATGGGCGCAAAGGGGAGTAGAGGAAAGAGGAGGAATACAATTTGTGTTTTTCTTTCATTTTTGTATTGAAATGCCTTGCAATAGTCAAGGGAAACCAGAGGAGCCAAATGTCGGTCTGTCTGTTGGTCGGTAGGTTGGAGGTTGGAAGCCATAGTTGAAGAACCATTGAACGGATTTGGACCAAACTTAACATGAAAATTACCTAGGTGTCCTGCCTCCCGTGCTTTCACATTTGCTCTACCGAAAATGTCAAGGTCACCGGAGTAATTTTGTTGCTAAACCCGGTTTGCTCAATATCTATAAAAAAAAAAAAGATAGAGAGAGAGATAGAAGCTATTTTGTTGAGCTTTGGAATACAAGTGCTTCAAATCATGAGTCAAACCTCAGTAGCAGCAGTCTGGTTGTCGATCAGTCGCTCCCAATGTCACATTTTTTTCTCAGACACACCTTTTGTCTTATCTCAAGAATAACTGAACGGAAATTCATCTCTAGTATTTCGCGGATACTTTAACTACAGCTTCCATTATTATTTTTTTTTTCAATTTCTTTATTTTATGTATCTTTCTTTACTTGTTTATTTCCGCCTTCACATCTTTAAAAAAAAAAAAACTTTTGTCCTTTTATTAGCAAAACCACGTATAATTCCAAGCATGAAACATGGCTCATAGCCCAGGGGGCATTTTAGCCAAAAATAGGGGGAAAAGGGGGATGGGGAATTACAGACATTAAAAAACAATGAACGGCATAAAAAAGGCTGCTCCATAGGCATCACAAGACAAACCTCTGAAATGTCAAACACCCGTTTTAAGGTTTACATTGGTTCAACATGGGGAAAAAAAAGTACAGCATCGCATGGTTCACAAACGAAGACAAAAGCGAATGCACAATATATAAATAGTGACATAACTCAAACTCCAATAAAGCGGCTTACATTTAGCAACCTGCTCTTTGATTCAATATTCGTCCAACCAGGAAAATAAAAGTTTGAAATAAAATTAAAAGAGAACTGTACGTCACTATTGGAAAAGTGAAAAAATAATCTCTATATCTTTACTACTTAAATGCTGTTTGTTCAATAGGTGTTGCCGATGGGAAATTTAAATTTGCCCTTGTTCCAATTTCTTATTTATATTCCTTTTCATTAAATGTTGAGTTGCAGCATCGCTTGCGAATTAAAGGTTGGTTTATATGGAAATTTTGAAAACGTTTTGTCGTTTAGTTTGTAGTCGTTTGTTTTTCCTTGCAGAATGTGCATTCTAAAAATCGCGTTCCGTAACTGAATATTTCCCAACTGGCCTCCATCTGCTGTCACGCAATTGCATACGTTTAGATCCCTAATGCATTTAAACTAAGACTGGCAGGGTAATCACTTTATTGTCCCCCCTGTCCGCGCAATCACGTGTTTTGATTACAGTTAAAGGTGAAATGAAGTGACCTCGGTTTTTGTTTAAGACATGTTTGTGATGAGTTGAAGAAATTTTAGTTTGAAGCATGTTTGTGATGAGATCATGAGAATTTTTGCTTGGAAGCATGTTTAAGTTTTAAATTGAGAGGTTTTTTTCGGGGTGGTGGTGGGGGGGAAGGGAGGATGGATTAAGGGAGATATGAAATGATGATGATTGTTTTAAGCCTGTTTGAGCATGAGATAAAATGACTAAGTCTTTTTGTTTGTTTTCGCTTTTTGTTGTTGTGGAATGTGTTTAAGTTGAGATGGCCAGATTAAAAAGGACTTCAAACCTCTCCTAATTGAACCTACACCTACTTAATCCAAGGTAAAAATATTGGCTGTTTTGAAAATATACATTTTGTTAGTAGGAATAAGGTCTCCAGAGCTAACTTTATTGCGTTGCTATCAATACTTTTTAGCTTTGCCAAAAGTGTCTTTCAAACAGAAAAATAACATTTGGGCCATATATTAATTTTGAACGAACCAGTGAAGTAGCGAGATGTATTAACATATTATTATCCTGAATCCATGGTTGTGCACTTACAACATTTCAGAAAATTAAGATAGTTTTTGGCCTTCGTAATTGAACATTCAATATGGATATAACAATTTAATTTGCGAGTCTAGTACACCCCTAGGAATGTTACATTTTGTTTAGGCAAAAAAATAATGTCTGTTTACGGTAATATAGGTACAAAAATAAGGTCGGTAGGTCGGCTCCTTTTCTTTTTTTTTTTAACCTTCTCTACTGTGGGAGAACCTAAGAGTGCTGCTCACATAGGCATTGAGCTGGTGTGAATAGGGCGTTGGATTCTTTGTCCACAAAGACATTCTAGCCACTGTCACTGGTTGCAGTCCAGTCTCCAGTAGACTCATTACCATCCGTCTGAGAGCAGCCCCATACAACATCACAATCATCCAGGTCTATGCCCAGACTATGACGACAGCGAAGTCGAGGATTTCTATGAATATCTACAGGCTGTCCTTGACCAAGTGCCGAAGAAGGAAATAGTCATACCCGAATGCGACTGGAATGCCACGGTTGGCCAAGATACGCACCACAATTGGGGAGACACATGTGGACCCCACTACAACAACGAGACAAATGACAGGGGTCTGAGACTCTTGGAGTTTGCCAGATACAACAATCTGATACTGGCAAACACGCTTGGTCTCCACAAAATATCCAGACGATGGTAATTGCACAGCCACAGCAGGGAGCATCACAACCAGATTGACTACATCTTTGTCAAGACACGCTTCTGATCAAGCATTAACATTGGCAGGACACGCACTTTTCCAGGAGCAAATATTGGAAGTGACCACGATGTCCATCCGGTTCCACTTTAAAAGAGTAAACCCAGCAAAGTGCAACAGACCTGGGGTTCGACCTGGACAAACTGCAAGACCCGGAGGTGGCAGAAATATTCAAAGACAATTGGAGGGAAATTTGCACCTCTTCCCATTTTGCCGCCACTGAAATCCTTGGCAAGCACAGCCCAAAGAAGAAACCGTGGATCACACATGCAATTTTGGACCGGTATGATAAACGAAGATAGATGAAAAATAAAATGAACACAGTTTATGAACACCTCTCATGAAACTGATGCCTACAGAAAAATCAACAATGACATCCGAAAAGGCATGCACACAGCAAAGGAGAACTGGATATAAGATCAATGCCAGGAAATAGAGAACAGTCTGTACAAGAACAACAGCAAGAAGGCCTACCAGTTGGTGAAGCGGTTGACAAGTGTTAAACAGCCCAAGGTTTCCACGATCCAAAGCAAGTCTGGCATATGCTTTACAGAAGAACAAGAAGTCTTGGATAGATGGACAGAGTAACTACTTTGACCTTTACAGCCACACACCAAACGGAGACCCATCAGTTCTAACATGTCCCCAGAACAGAGAAGAGGAAAAAAAACTCCCAATTCTCCGAGAAGAAGCTGATGCTGCAGAGCAATAAATAAAGAAGGGTAAGTCAGCGGGAGTGGACAACTTACCCGCGGAATTGCTTCAAGCCGGAGGGAAAGCAATGATTGACGCCCTAACCATTATCAGTAACAAGATCTGGCATGGGGAGTGGCCTGCACCATGGACCCAGTCGCTTGTCATCACTCTTCCCAAAAAGGGTAACCTTCAGGAATGTGACAATTACCGCACCATTAGTCTCAGCCATCCCACCAAGGTCATTCTGAAAATAATACTCAACAGGTTGAAACCCCAAGCTGAACAAATCATAGCTGAAGAATAAGCAGGATTTAGGGCAGGGCGAAGTACCACTGAACAGATATTCAACCTCAGAATAATCTGCGAGAAATACCAACAGCACCAACAACATCTATATCATGTGTTTGTAGACTTCAAGAAAGCGTTTGACCGAGTCTGGCATGCAGCTCTGTGGGCAACCATAAGAGTTTACAACATCAGCCCTAAAATTATTGAAATCATCAAAAGCCTGTATGATAAGGCTAGCAGTGCAGTCCTCCACAACAGCGCCATCGGGAACTAGTTCAGAACAACAATCGGTGTTCGTCAAGGATGCCTACTCTCTCCAAAACTCTTCAACATCTTCCTCGAGCGCATCAAGTCAGATGCCCTTGCAGATCACGAAGGCACAATCAGCATAGGGGGAAGAGCAATTTCCAACCTCCGTTTTGCGGATGACACTGATGGATTGGCTAGAGATGAACAAGAACTTGAACAGCTTTTACAGAGGTTTGACGCCACTCCAAAGCCTATGTAATGTAAATGAGTGCAGAGAAGACCAAAATGATGACCAACAACACCAATGGCATAAACAGGGACCTCAAAGTCCAAGGCCATCCCTCAACACAGTGAATAGTTTCAAATATTTAGGAGCCATTGTATCAGACAATGAGTCCCGACAGGAAGTCATCTCCAGGATCGCACAAACAACTGTAATGCATGCTGTGAATTCTGCTTAATGAAGTGTTTGAATATTTTGCAAAATTCGTTGTTTTTGTTTATTGGTTTGTTGTTGTTGTTTTCTTAAAGAAGTATTCAACCAAATCGCTATATTACCTGCACACTGAGTGACATGTACATTCTTAGATGATGCCTTTGGTAAATGCCGAATATGTATTAAAAATATAAGTATAGATACATTTATATAAGGTCCAGTATTTACCAATTTGTGCCAAAAGAATAATCTTCAGTATGATAATGAGAATGTATTATATGATGATGGTCTCATTTATTATATATAAAACGATATATAAATCTCAAGTAGGAACTTTTTAATAAATTATTTCAAAGTTAGATTTTGTTTTTGTTTTTTATTCAGTGAAAATGTGTTTATAAGTGTAATTATTAGATTTGAAGTAGTTTAAATTTAAATTCACCACGGTGGGAAAAAAACTTTAAATAAATGATTCATTCATCAAGGAATCGATGGCCTTGGTAGCACAGTTGATAATGATGCTTGTTTCCTATGTTCGAGGCCCCCACATCGCACGATCTTACTTGACCTACGAACGAGACTTTTCAGGACATCGGTGGTTTTCTCCGGGTACTCGTCCTTACCTTCAATGATATAGTATTGGATGCAGTCACTCTAAATTTAAAAAATTAAAGAATTAATTTCTATTCCGCCTTCTCTAGTAGCGATATTTTCAGATCGCCGCTTTTTGAGTTTGATTGATGAAAAAGCGCGTTATAGTTTCCTGTATTATTATTAATTTTTAATTTTTTATTAATATTAATATTAATATTATTATTATTATTATTATTATTATTATTATTATTATTATTATTATTATTATTATTAACATTATTATTATTATATCATCCATTGATTAATTCGTACCTACTCTGAGTTTGGATGTACGTACAAATACACTTTCTTTCCCTCTTATTCGTGTTATGGCACCATGTATGTGTATGTAGCTGAGGTAGGCTACCCAATGCGGAAAATAGGTTTAACGGAAACATAAGTGCATAGAAGACCAAAATGATGACCACCAACGCCAAAGGCATCAACACGGACATCAAAGTCCAAGGCCAGTCCAGCAACACAGTGCACAGCTTCAAATATTTAGGAGCCATTGTATCAGACAATGGGTCCCGAAAGGAAGTCCTCTGCTGGATCGCACAAACAACTGCTGCTTTGGCAAGGTTGTAGATTAATAAAAGACTGAACCTGCTCACTAAAGATTATGTCCCAGCCTTCAAGGCACAGCTTAGGGAATGGGCTCCCGGTGCAGTGACTAAACACCAAAATCTCCAAAGCCATACGCTGCTTACATAGAATATGGATGATTGAGTAAGTGGAGAATGAGTGAAAGTGAATAAACACGTCAGACTTGAACGTGTACAACCCCCACCCTCCTATTGGCTTTTCTTTCTAGCAAACTCTTTTATTCTTACAAGATGTTTGTGCCGTTCCTAACCCAAAATATACAATTATATATATTATTAGTGTGTTCGGTATGCTTTAAATGCCTTTAAAAAGCTTGAGATTCTTTTCAACCTGATATTAAGCCCTTTAAATGTGAATGGCGTACTTCGAAACGCTTTTAAAAAAAATGTTTGAACTTCTTATTTTAATTTAAACAGTAATTCGCGGCTACGTGTTTAAAATGTTTTAAATGCGTTGAAGACATGTTTGAACTTTTTTTTTAAATGTTTATATTCGCCTTTTTGGGTGTAAATGTCTTGTGTTTTTGATATTTGGGCAAGGCTTTAACCATTTGTTATTGCTTGTTTGTTATGTTTTGTTTTTAACGGTTTTTATGCACGATCTTTAAGCCTTATTAGTGCTTTAAACACTGTTTTTTTAAATTTGAAGTGTGTTATTAAAGCTTTAAAACACTTTTTAAAATGTGTGAACCGTACTTGGAAATCTTGACATCAGGCCTTTAAATGTGTCCTTTTCACGCAGCTGCCATCATAATTACTATATAAATGCACAGCACAAGTGTCGGCGGTTGCAATAGGCCCCTCTCGCCCACTTGTTGTCAAAGGCATCATTAGGAGACCCCTAGGGTTCCGATAGGATGCGGTAAAATGTTCCTCTCTTCTCTTTTTGTTCCATATTTACTTGTCTTATTCTTTTTTTTTCATATCCTGTTCCTTCCTCTCTCCTAGTTCCTTGATTAACCGTCGTAAGATTTTGCTTACATCCGCCACCTGAGCTTACAGCTCTGAAAGCTTTTTTTTTTTAGGGGGGGGGGGGGGGCACTTCTTTCGGATGTGTTATCTAGATGATGAGTATTATATATTGTAAACTGTAATGAGAGGTCTACATCCCACGACTACTTTTAATCCGGTCGATCCACTCCCCCATTGTCGCTCGCAGCACCACCATACTGCAATCCTTTTGAAGTCAAGGGACTATCCCCATCCTTTGTTATAAAGCAACCCCCGTTGGGGTGCCGGGGGTTTCAGTATAAATAGTATCCCCACTTTCTGGAAATTTAGTGCTTTAAATTCCCACTGTCGCTGTCTTTCTCATTTGCTCTTTCTCATTTCTGCTCTGTTCTATTAATCTTCTTCTTCGCTAGACCAGTCACCTACCTTTTTTCTTAAAAACTCTTCCGGGACAAGACTCCTTATTTGTGTATGAGGTCTGTTGGATCAGCTTGGGAATATTGGATGCTTTCTGCCAGGTGGTCACTAGGGCTTCCTATGATGTTATTATTTAGCAATGTATGCATTTTATATGTATGTATTTTGTTGATAATTTATAATGATGTTTGTATTCTATTTTGTTTTTGTAAACGGGGGTTCGATAAATTAGAGTACAGCCTCAGCGTCTCCTGCGTGGGATGTCTTTATTGTAAAGTGACTGGCTGGTGGAGAGCTTTCAGTTTTACCACTAGGGTTGTTTCAGCAGATCTTTTATGCGGATCAGGGGTTGTCCGGTCTTGATTTGGCTCGTAAGAGTCCGCTGGACCTAAAGCAATAATTATGTAATGTAATGTAATGTTATAAAGCAGTGTCACTTTACAGTTATCACCGCCAACCCTCCTCTAAAACAACATTCGCATACGCAAATAAAGGTATACAAGCTCGTGTTATGCACACATGCGCACATTCACGCGCATGCTCACATACATAGACCACACAAAATTTCCTTTTTATTTAGGTTTTTTCTGCTTCCCGTTCCTTCCTGCACTAGGTGTTTGTCCCATTTTCAAAGCTCTCACTAGCTCACCCTGTTCGTTCTCTTCCACTGCACACGCAATTCATTTTCAATACCGCTATATTTATTTTCAAAATAATACACGGAGAAGCGCCTTCTAAGTATTTTTTTTGTGGGGTGGGGTGGGGGGGAGAGAGTAAATAATAGATCTCTTAAAATTATAACATTTTTCATTCTGTCGTGCATCAGTATAGAATTCTCATCCTCCGAAGTGCAAAATATATGGTAAATTTTCTTCCTTTAAAATACAATTTTTTAAATTCTTTATTATAGTCAACGATCAAGTGGTTTGTTATGAATGTGAGTGTGAGACTGAGTGAGTGCAAATAGTTTAATATATCATTGTTTTTATATATTTTAATTAGGAACATTATAGTTACTGTTATTTTTAAAGTTCATCAGGCTTACCTTCGCTACACGTTGCTATTTTGCAGCTTATTTACCCGTCGTGTGAAGAAAATTACCCAGATCACACAAAGAAGAGAATATTCCCTTTAGTAGGTCGTATGAGCAAAACTACCGATAGTGAAAACGTAAAGGAGGAGTCAAGAAAAAAAACCATTGAAGTAGTCTCTTTAATCTGTGTGTGAGAGTGAGAGAGAGAGAGAGAGAGAGAGAGAGGAGAGAGAGAGAGAGAGAGAGAGAGAGAGAGAGAGAAAGAGAGAGAGGGGGGGGAAGATTGAAAAAAAGTTTTTTTCAAAAACTTCGGGCCTCCGGCCTCTAGAATTAAATGACAATTACAATATTACGCGCACATACAAAACATAGTTTGCAAGTAATGTTTACATCAGACAAAGACTCATTCATCCACGTTACGTTCCCTGGTAGTTTTCTGATTAGCACGACATTATCATAAAAATTCCGTTCTAATTGTTAACGCATTAAGTATAAATACACATAATCTTCTAATTTGAAAAGTACACGCTTTTTTGTAAGAAATTGACAGAAGGCTGTACAGAAAAAGTCAAGTACTTTGCATTATGCAAGGGAAAATGAAGTAGAAAATGATCTTCATCCTCCATAACGTTATAATATGCACAAAGTGGATTGCTGTTATTAGCAAACGTTCATTTGAAAATGACGCATGTAATGGCAGTACACCAATTCGTAATTTAATTAGACAGTCCCTAAAACACTTAATGTCAATAATTTCAAAATACTTTTCTGATTCCAAAATAGTTTTGATTTGCCTATGTCTTTGAGGTGTACTTCTTCTTCTTCTTCTTCTTCTTCTTCTTCTTCTTCTTCTTCTTCTTCTTCTTCTTCTTCTTCTTCTTCTTCTTCTTCGTCGTCTTCTTCTTCTTCTTCATCATCATCTTCTTCTTCTTCTTCTTCTCCTCCTTCTTCGTCTTCTTTCTTCTTTTTTTCTCATTTTTATGGAATCAGTAAATGGATTATTTTCTTGTCTTTTTCCCTCCTCTTTCCACGCACGTGTTATCTTCCTCCTCATCTTTCTTTTTCTCATCCTCCTCGTCATTGCCTTCTTCTTCTTCTTCTTCTTCTTCTTCTTCTTCTTCTTCTTCTTCTTCTTCTTTTTCTTCTTCTTTCTCCTCCTGTCCTCCTCCCCCTCTTTAATTGTTTCTCCTTCGTTTTCTTCTTCTTTTTCTTTGATTTGTACTATATGCCGGGGCAAGATAAATTCTTCCTTCCATGTTTGGAGTTATGAGCATTTTTCTATTAAAAAAAAATATTGCCCACTCATGCAAGCTTGGGTGTCTATGTCATATGCGGTCGATTGCTCAGACCACGATTAACACAAGCATTGATTTGGATAGGGAACCGATATTTATTTGCATGCCATAATAAAAATGGTCCAATAAAATCGATTTTGATACGAAATTTGCTCCTTACATCACACTCAATTATTAGTTTGGTTGGTTGATGTTTGTTGGCGTGTTGTGTTTTTTTATTCTCCAGTGTAGGTAGCAACATTTCTGAAAGACATTTTCAACAATGTATTTTAAGACTTTCCAGTTATTATTATAGGATTTAATCTGCAGCTGAACGCCATTGCTTCTCAGTACCAGGTTGTAGCCTCTCTCTCTCTCTCTCTCTCTCTCTCTCTCTCTCTCTCTCTTTCTCTCTCTCTCTCTCTTCCTTCTAACCAAGAGTAATCGGTGATCGCTGGAGTCAAGCTACAATCATTATATTTCCAGACATTTCTGGAAATACTTTGAAACAATCGGATGGAAGGAGGGGTTGTGGATCAGAATAAGTTAAATGTCAGTCCGTCCGTCCGTTGGGAGCCATATCTCAATAACCACTCAACGGATTTTGACCAAACTTCATAATAACATTACATAGGTTAATGGCCTGCCTCCAGTGCCATCACATTTGCTCTTTTAGTTAACACTTTTGAAAATGCGTATTTCTCGGCTAAGTGCATTAATGTTTGGAAGTACATTTGAAGGGTTCGCCATCTTGTTTTATATAGCCATCCTCAGCGCACATCTGCGACTCTGTCTTCTTTTCTCGTCGGCTACCGTTACACTTGAGCAAATTAATGGCGTCAGATCCCGTTTGTTCCTGGGCTTCTCTCCCCACTCCTTGGTCTAGAATTGTTCTGTCAAGCGGGCATAATGTTTCAGCATCAGATCGCCTTTGTGAAAACTGGGTTTGACATGCCTCGCATTCAAAAGCATGCGTTCTGCCCGCTAAGGGCATATACGTGTCAGCAGGTCTGTCGCACCATATGTTCATTGTGGCGACCTGGGAATTTGAGCGTTAGGATTACGTTTTATTCACACAGACTGGAGTTATTTCAAGACATATTTGTACCAGAATTATAGCCATCCGAATCTAATAAGATTTTGAGCAGGGCACTAGATCGTTAAATTATTACTGATGAAGATCTCTTTGGATTTCTTTATTAAAAGAGACAGCGTTATTACAAACGTGCACGACGGGCCTAGTAAAATGGATTAGAATAAGCGGCAACGTGATGGCTGCACAATACAAGGAACTCGAAGAGAGTTATGTTTATCTAATACAATTGTAACTGGGATGAGTGCGACCTTTTAAGACCTCCTTATTAAAGGAGATACACCGAACTATTTTTCCTTTTTGTATTTAATAATAATAATAATAATAATAATATTAATAATAATAATAATAATAATAATAATAATAATAATAATAATAATAATAATAATAATAATAATATTTATAAGGCGTTTTTCCTAGTAAGGAACAGTTCAAAGCGCACCCTCATTCATTCACACAATTCGTACAATACATATGCCAAATGGCTGGGAGCAAGCGTAATCAAAGCGGATTGGGGGAGAGGCAGTAATAAACAAAGTGAATCCCCAGATATGCACACACAAACAGGCACACACACACACACACACACACACACACACACATACAAACACACCGGCGCGCGCGTTTTAGGTAATATGGAAGAATCAGTTTGAAGGCAAAACAGATCAGGAGAAGAAATGCACTTTGAGGTTTGCTTTGAAGGTATTGATATTCGGCATGCTGCGGAGAGAAAGTGGTTATGAATTCAAGGCAGTTGGTCCAAAGACAGATAAAGATATAGAACCAAAAGATGACAGTTTGTGGCGGAAAATCCTAAAAGAAGTGTTTCGGATGAAGAGCGCAAATTGCAAGAAGGAGTGTAGCGTTGGACATAATCGACAAAGTATGAAGGAGCGGCGCCACGGAGACACTTGTAACAAAAAGACAGATTTTGTAAATAATTCTTTGCGGTATGGGAAGCCAGTGAAGTGGGCAAAGAAGTGTAACGATGTGGTAAGATTTTTTCTTTTTCAGAATGAGGCTAGCGGCAGCATTTTGAAAGTTGCAGATGAGAGATGAAGCAGGCAGACGATTTATCTCAAAAACCACTTCATCTGATAAGCTTAGTCTTTGTATTTCCTGTCCTTGGATGGTTATAATTTGTACTAAATTGTGTTATAAAAGACAAAAGTAAACTTTACAAACATCTACGAGAGTTTCTGTCGTTCTATAAAAGGATGTATCCATTGCAGGTTGCTTAAGAGTGCCTACGAAGATTATATAAAAATGGATGGCTTGCCCGGTTTTTTTATATTGGTAAGAAGCTGTTAGCAATTTGCGACCTCTCAGCGCCTTGTTTGTTTGTTTGTTTTATTGTCTTCTTCGTCGAAATGATAAGACAAAAAAGAAAAATTACAGATATCAGAAAATGCAGTGCATGAATAAATAAATACATTTCGGCGGTCAGAGTTAATAATTATGCATCATATGAACTGGCCAATTGAAGAGGACATAAACGCTTTTGCCAATACAATACAAATATCAAAGCTAATGTCTCATGTTTTTGCTAAATTTCTAGGCATTGTATCGTTCACAGTGTCGCATTGATATAATGCATGTTTCAAAGAAAACTTTTCTTTGCACGTACACACAACATTTTTTACAATACTTGGTTCTCACAGAATTCGTATAAATTCGGTAGGCCATGCAAGTAACAGATCTGGTGATTCCACAATGTTTATCATACTGTTGTTTAAAAAGACAAACTTTCTTGACCTCTTGAACTATCAAGTTTGAAACTTCTTTGACCGTCAATGTCAATGTCTCAGCGCCTGTTAAGAGAGAAACGCCAAAAATCAAGTCACGATTCTCCCATTAATATCTGCATTTCTTGCAAAGGTTAGCTAGCTGAAGATTGGACTAAGTGAGAGAAAACGTTTATAATTTGATAAGTGGGAAGTAGAATATTATATGTTAGTCTTTGCAATAAGACAAATCTCTCTCTTTCTCTCTCTCTCTGTCTGATTCACACAAATGCACGAACGCACGCACATACCAAAATACGCACACGTGGTGCTCTCCCACTTTTTTCCATTTCTACTTGAAAAAAGTTTCTCTGCTGCTCTCCATTTCTTATTATTCCATCTCAGTTCAGTATTTGTCTCTCAGAAAAAATATTGGTCTTCGTCTTACTACGGAACATCCGGTTACTTATTACATAATATAATTGAGACAGATTTTGTTGGTCTGTATATGGTTTTATAAAAATGTTTTCTCTCTCTTTCTCTCTCTCTCTTTCTCTCTCTCTCTCTCTCTCTCTTCACACTCTTCCTCTCTCCAATTTTCTGTCCTTTGTCCTCTTTTTATATTTTAAATCGAGTTATTCAGTTAAATAACTAGGTCTATAATGACTATAATGTCTGAGAAAAACTAACAAGCGAGCCATTTGCCCCTGTTCTAACACTAGCTCATTGATTTATGCCCTAGCTTATCTAAAGTTCAATATCTTGTAATAACGACTTTCCCAGCCACTGCCCTTATTCCATAATCCCAGTGTTTCAACACTTGGTGAATGTGCAGTACACAGGCGGCTTGAGTGAAATCCTGTATTCGCCAGCGCCTTGAGCAGCTTTTGAGCGCTATATAAAAGGTATTATATAGAAGAAGAAGAAGAAGAA
This sequence comes from Oncomelania hupensis, assembly GCA_036898135.1. Lineage (NCBI taxonomy): Eukaryota > Metazoa > Mollusca > Gastropoda > Littorinimorpha > Pomatiopsidae > Oncomelania > Oncomelania hupensis. The sequence goes on along the minus strand of CM072511.1, from coordinate 119,030,677 downwards.
GAAGAAGAAGAATTTATTTTATAATAATCCTATTAATCCTATCCTATCCCGTAACTCGAAGGTCGTAGGGGCACCACAGATGATCGTTTCACCAGCGCACTCCATCTTTCCCTGTCCTCAGCAACCCTGATTGTTTCGCTCAGTGTCAAACCAGTCCATTCTCGAATGTTGTCCTCCCTCCTCTTTTTAGGTCTCCCTCTTCTTCTACCTCCTTGCACTGTGCCTTGCAGGATGGTCTTTGCAAGACCTGATGATCTGATGACGTGGCCATACTATCGTAGTTTCCGATTCTTCAACACTGTGATCAGGTCGTCGTGTTGTCCAATGGCTTGTGTGATGGTCTGTCGGACTTCGTCGTTGGTGATGTGCTAGGTATAGAAAATGCCCGGAAGTCTTCTGTAGCACTTCATCTCCATGCTTTGTATTCTTCGTTGTAGATCTGCTGTGAGGGTCCATGTTTCGCAAGCGTATAGGAAGATGGAGATGACAAGGGAGCGCAGCAGTCTTGCCTTGGAATGTAGGCGGATGGTCCTGTCTTTAACAATTCCCTTATAATAATAATAATAATAATAATAATAATAATAATAATAATAATAATAATAATAATAATAATAATAATAATAATAATAATTTATTTTGTACAGCGCAAAACTAAACTAACAGCTTTGATCTGTGCGCTGGGACGCACACACACACATACTCTCGCAATGATAAATATGTAAACAAGGTGATACAGCATTAGGAGATCATTAAAATAAATGTAAAAAAATAGCCTACACTTATTAAGCGCATTCACATTTCCAGGGATGTCGTTTGGGTCGGATCTTCGGCTTTTAGCCGAAATTTTTATTTAAAAAAAAGCCGATAAACTGTCCGTCATGTCGGCTTGCCGAGCCGAAGTTTTCACGGGTGAATCGGCTCAATTTCGTCCATTTTTGCGATATTCCTGTGCTGTACGCTTGCAGTTTAGGTGAGGATCGATAATTACTAAGGTGAAACCCAGAAACTCTGACAGCATTGTGGTCTGTCAAGGGACAGTCTAAACTTTTTATTGTTTTTGTGTGTCTAAAATTTAAGAAAATAACATTTCTTTTCAATGTTCTTATTCTACTCTTAAAACCATGTTTTATTACAAAGATATGCATCCACAGAACACCTTTAATATATGGAGGTGGAGGGTGCACGTTAACGTAGCGAATCTGGTAAAAAAAAAAAACATGTGTGACTGCTTTGGAAGAGAGAGCCGAAACTTTCTGTAAAAAGCCGAAAGTTTCACGGCTGTTTCGGCCAAATCGCCGAAGAAAAAAATTCCTAGCAACATCCCTGCATTTCTGTTCAAAGAAGCGGACACCCTGATAGGGAGAACCTCAGAGGAATAGTAGGCACACGGAGATCCCAAAATAAACATTTTATGTTTATGATAAGCTTGATCTTAGAATACATATATTCTTCAAGTTGAAATTGATATCAAAACAATCCCGAAATGATACCCTTTATAATATTTTATATTTAATAACGACCGATCTTCGTACTGCATCATGTAGCATCTCTAACTCGGAACGTCCTTCTCTATCTTCTAGGTCACGGAAGCAATAAATTTAAAGGAACCTACTTTGACTTCGCCCCTTCCACAGATCCGTTTAAATATTGACAGTGCGTGTTGCCCACTACAAACCATTAGCTTCCAACAGAAACACAATAAAAACTCCTTCGAAAGTATATTTATTCCGTAGTTTTGTGCCTATTACTAGCTACCGCTCTAGCGCTCAAAAAAAAAATGTTGCCCTGGTAGATCGTAGAGAATATTGGTTTACAGGGATACAGGGGAAATCACTCCCCGTCAGGACAGAAATAGAACATTCAAATTTCAGCGGTTGGTTTGATCAACGCGAATGCTTACTTTATCATTGTTTAATGTACTAGCAATGCGAATTGTAGGATAAACCCGTTTTCGTCCCCCTTCCCCCCCCTTACCCGCCCTCTTCCCCACCCCCCTTCCCAAATTAACAAACATCATCGATTTTGGGTCCCTTAAACAATTGTTTTACAAGCATACTGTTGACAAGTGTCACGAATTGGCTAGTTTTAACTCTGCTTGTTGACTATTTAGCCATGTGTAGTCTTTGTAACAGTAGAGAAGTTAGACTACTACACAGCAGCAATTAAATTACACAGCAGACCACACACAGCGAGCGAGCCACCCACATCGCAGTGAGTCAGCACTTGAGTTTTGAATCGGACCGTGTTAACCAATCAGAGCAGGCTCAGTGGGTAGAGCAGTTTGACTGTGTCAGATCCTAACACAGTTTGAATCAGTCGTGTGTGAGACGAGGTAGAGTCAACATCTCCACAGCTAGAGAAATCTCTACACTCATAGACCAGGAAGCAGGACTTTGAAATCTTAGAATTCTCTCAAGTCATCACGGGCCTGAACTTGTCAAACAGGTAAATGAACACCCTTCTGTTTCATCGTGATATATTTATATTATTGTTGAAATTATGTTTGTGGAATTTGCTATGCAAAAATGTGAATTGTTAATCCGAATTTGCGGGACCACGTGGAAGAGCCGAGCACGAGGCGAAACACGACCGGTTGCGCCGCCATGTTGTATCCCGTACGGAACCACTGTTGTTTAACTTATATGTATGTTTGCAGACCAGTGGCTGTACCCGTGAATGTTTATAATATTATTAATTCTGTATGTGTATAGTTAGCCACGATTGATATTTATGTATGTATAGGAATTTAGAGTTGAGATGCCAGTGGAACCCGGAAGTAGCAGAATGTTCATCGCTTATGTATAGAGATGTGGAGCTATCACTGAGGGCTACTTGGCTTTCAGTGAGACGCTCTGCACAAACCGATTATTCAGGGTTGTGCAGAATTTCGTCTCTTATATTACAGACGAGCAGGCGAGCTAGCCCGAGCTATCCCGAGCTATCCTGTGCACCCTACTCCACAGAAACGACTAGTTGGTCGAGGAGACTCTACCGCACAAGACGGAAGGAGCTACCCGAAGAAACACCCTGTCAGACCCCACAGCGTGGCAAGGGAACCCAACTACACAACGACAAAGGTGTACCAGAAGCTACCTCACAGAAGGACTTCGACCACACCATCAGAAAGTTAAGTGTAATCAACAAAGGTGCACTTAAACTGATCATAACAGGACCACAGTAGTCCAACTCTTCAGAAACTGTAAAACGGACCACAGTAGTCCAAATCTACATAAAATTATAGCAAGTGCCCGAGGAAGAAAAACAGCTGCCTAGACTATCAGCAGTGACTGAGACTTTTTAAGTTAGAGTAGTACTTAGAGAATCTTGTATAGCGTAGAAGAAATAAATGTGTGATTTTAACTGTTATCAAGTGGCTGGACTACATATGATTCATAGCCGTGTGAAAGCTAGTGTGACAGTAATCTTTTACCATTTTTCTATCTATTTCTGTACCCCAACCTTAACACAGAACGAGCTAAACAAATAAATTTATTAAAGTAATTCATAGGGTGACTTACTAGCAGTTCCCACCGAATAAACGTGAGGGTCCATAATTCCATTGTGCAGAGCCCATAAACCCCACGTGACAACAAGCAGGGGAAGGGTTTTCTGTTTCTGGTCTGTTTGACCAAACGATACAAACTATTTAACGCATACTGGATCGTGGTTCGCTCAGCGCCTTGAGCAACTCTTCGAAAAGTGAGCTGTAAGGCTTGTCCGAAGGCAGTCTTACCCCACTAAAAAAGGCTGTGATACTCGGTCCCTCCTATCCTATCTATCCTATCCTATCGCTGTTGTTGTTGTTGATGATGATGATGATGATGATGATGATCATGATGATGATGATGATGATGATGATGATGATGATGATGATGATGATGATGATGATGATGATGATGATGATAATGATGATGATGATGATGGCAGTTGAGGTTGTTCAACTGTTCTTATATGACGGTATTGCAGCTCAAGAGCTATTCAGCGCTGAAGATGATGGCGATGAAGAAGCTACTATTGCTGTTGTTGTTGTAATTGTTGTTGCTATTGTTGTTATTGTTGTTGTTTTTTGATGATGATGATGATGATGATGATGATGATGATGATGATGATGATGATGATGATGATGATGATGATGATAATGATGATGATGATGATGATGATGATGATGATGATGATGATGATGATGATGATGATGATGATGATGATGATGATGATGACGATGATTTTTTTTTTATTAAAAAGGAAATGAGAAGAACCATATGGCTCTTTGCAATTTTGACCTATACTATAGTTTATAGCCTCCATCGTGCACCAATATACAGGAGAACCATTATAAAGGTTACAATCACTCATATTTTAGCGTTTCTTTTACCGTTGTGACTGTTTAATTTTGTTACATGTGTTAGATGTATGTAGTTTAGTACCTGTATTTTTATTGTTACATATTTTATTGTACATGTAATGTACATTCTCTTCTTCTGCGCGTGCTTGTGTGTGTTTGTCCGACGTGTGAGCGTTTTGAGCAGGCTTTTTAGTTTGGAATAGAGCTTTACAAAATATATTATTATTATTATTATTATTATTATTATTATTATTATTATTATTATTATTATTATTATTATTATTGTTATTATTATTATTATTATTATTATTATTATTATTATTATTATTATTACTATTATTACTATTATTATTATTATTATTATTATTTTTATTATTATTATTATTATTATTATTATTATTATTATTATTATTAAAACCAGTACCTTACACGTTATAGCAAGTATAGAGGACAAAGTTAGCAAGGACCAACCAGACCCCGTTCCACAACACGGACATCGGGGATGGGGAACGGGGTGAGTTGACGGGTGAATGTGGCGGAGAAAGAAGGTGAATGAACGTTGAAATCCTCACGAGGAAGTATTTTCTGGGCTAATTGTTTTAAAGCGAAGAAGCCAAGCAACAATTGTGGCGCCTAATATTAGCAAAACAAACCCGTACACGAGGGAGTTCAACATTCTCTGTCGTCGCAACAATGAAAGCCGACAATGCTAATAATGATACAATAACACAGAGTTTATTTTGCCGAAGGACAGGTTATAGGCTACCTTGGTTTAGAATAATATTTTCCTTTTTACGCCGAGATGATGATGATAAAGATGATGATGACGATGATGATGACGATGATGATGGTGGATGATGATGATGGATGATGATGGATGGTTATGATGTTGATGATGATGTTGATGATGATGGTGGATGATGATGATAATAATAATAAAAAAAAAAAAATAAAAATAATAATAATAATAATAATAATAATAATAATAATAATATAATAATAATAGTGGTTGCTACCTACGCTCATTTCTCCTAAATTATACTCGACGGGCGGCGATCGGTAATCAACATGCATACATGCATTTCACACAACAAACACACATTCAACACACAGACATGTGATATAAAGGCCGCGGGATCGCCATCACAAGACGAAAAGGAAATCGATTTGCACTTTGAAAATTTTAGACTGACTATATGCAATATCAGTAACAAAGAAAGGACGAAATCAAAGCACCTGGGAGGAGAGGAGAGGGGAGGGGAGGGGAGAGGGATGGAGAACCCCCTCAGTGATCTGTTAAGTCTCAAACCCAAGTTACGGGGTTTTTGTTTTCTTAACTTGCGGGGATCGAACCCACACTCCTCCGTGTTAGAGGCAAGCGCTCTCTACACATGCGCTCATTCCACTACATGGGCCAAGCAAAAAGAATTTCCTCGATCTGAGAGGACTCTGAAAGGTTCAGATCGTAATTTCCTACCTTATAGCTAGCCGTCTCACGTTTAACACAGTCCGATATCCTTTTCTCCTTGTTCGTGCGTGTTGGAATTTCTTAGGAATTTAAAAGTGAGGTTGTTGACTTCAGCCCTGTATTTATTTCTCTCTATGGTGTTTTGCTAATCCCCGTTTTCAAGTGTTGAAAGCCAGTGTTCGATTCCCTGTTAACATTTGAAATAGTCATATTTATGTTCATTTTACCACCAATTCGTTGATCTTAGTTCGCAGGGAAGATAAATCTTTCCTATTCTTCCTTTATTCCACAGAGGATAGGATCTAAACGAAACATTATATCCCAGATGCTATTATCAAAGATACACACGGTTTCTGCTCTTTTCTTCTTCTTCTTCTTCTTCTTCTTCTTCTTCTTCTTCTTCTTATTTTTTTTTGGGGGGGGGGGGGGCGGAGGGGATGTGAAACAACTTACTACCTGTTGTTCATACAACTTGTTGTCCCCTGTGTTGATAATAGTGTGTTCTTACCCTTTTTTTTATCTCGCTCCCTTTGTTGTAGGCCTACTTTCATAGCGCTTGTTTCGCCTTAATATTAATATACAGGTTGGCCTGGGAAAGCGAGCGTTGTGGCCAAGTGGGCTAAGGCGGGACTAACTTGCCTCGTCCACATGCCAGAAAACAATGGCGCCTGACAAGTGTGGGTTCGATCCAGCATCTGGGCGTTATGTTTTTCCGAATATTATTTACTTCTCTGGGGTTTTCTCCGGGTACTCCGGTTTGCTACCCCAGCAAAATTTCAAAAATCACAAATAATGTTAGGTAGACAAATAATGTTAGGTAGGTTGGGTTTGGGCGCCACAGGCTGCGACTACGCCTTCCCCAGGGGAGGCGGCCTAGAGTTTCCCAATAGAAAGGGATAATAAACTGCAAAAAACAAACAAAACGAAATGTTGCAGCGAAACTAAACGTAAAAGTCACAGCAGAATATGGATATCTTCACATGTGCAGACACATTGCATCACGCCGGTTTGCTAAATGGACCCATTTTGACCACACCCCAATCACATTGAGTTTTGCCCCAGTGAAAAAATTTTACAACCAAAATAGCACTTTCGAAAATATAATTAATTTTGAATGAATAAAGTCCGTAGGTTTTATGTCTATTAATAGCAAGAGCTAGCCAACGTTATGGAGCTAAAAATAGCATCTACCAAACACGGTGAGAGACAGAACCCGTAAAAACAATTGCTCGTAAGGTGCTTTTTCGTTTAGGTTGAAAAAATATATCCAACCATATCTAAACACCAAAGACGCACACTTTAAGCCGCGTGGTTCATTCACAAGTATAGGGTCAAAGGTTACACGTCTGTACTGTTAAAACATAGGAGATAACTCCTTGTCAGAATCAAAAGTGAAAATTCAAATTTCAGCGATTGGTTTAAGCAACGACAGCCCACTTTATCATTGTTTAATGTATAAAAAAAAGACAATGCGAATTTTAGGGTAAATTCGTTCTCGCCAAAGATAAAGCCTTCGTATTTTGGCTTTATCTCATAAATGACGTAACCGATTTCGATTATTTTTACTACGCAGATGCTTTAACTAATACCAAATCTTTTAGGTCAGTCTTATTTGCACTTTCTTAAATGTCAGGGTCGCCTAGGACCATCGTTTTAACACGTTTTAACTTGCATCTCAAAAGCGATTAAACAGATTTTGATTATTTTAGCTTGCGGATAGCTCAAATAGTGGCCATCCGTTAAATGTTATCATTTTATTTCTTGAGGCTAAATCCCCGACACTGCATGAAACACTAACTCCTCGAGAATAATACTTTTGAAAATGTGGATTTTCATTGATCCAGTGAATCTGGAAAAACATCTGAATGGCTTACCTTCCTGGATGTTTTTTTTTTTTTTTTTTTTTTGCAGTCCGCCGTGTCAACATGATTTGCGCACGACTCCGTCCCAGGAAGTCATTTTCTCTCTTTCCTTCTTCCTCTCCCTTTTGATATTATTTTCTTTCTTTTTTCTGTCTCTTTTTCTTCCTTCCTTAACCCTCTAATTGCCGCAATAGCTTATGGACAAGTTGATGATGTTGTGTCATGGCTGTACTATTTCGGGGATGGATTGTTATGCTACGATGGGGAAGAAAAGAAGAACTGCGAGCAGGCTTGATAGTAACACAGCTGTGATAGCCAATACTGCAATAATTAAGCCATTCTTCCTATGTCGTGACACTCCATCCATAAACTGCTAATCATAGCTTTTCTTTCTGCCAACAAACGGATGTATACTTCATTCCTGCGCCATGGTCTCTCGAATTTTTGGTCGCTTTGTAAGGCTGACTGTCGGAACAAGCAGTTTGTGGTTTTGCAGTAGGAGCAGCCTAGCTGTTTCCTGTTTTGTGTTCTGTAATGTTATTGCATTACTTTCCCAGCAGTGAGCAGACCCTAGGGTGTAGGGTACAAACCGGCGAGCTAGTAAATCGATGGATAATCCAGTAGAAGAAAACCGGCTAGCGCGCTGATTCTTTATAGACTTTAAAAAAAAAGATTTTTCTTTTTTCTTATTTTTTTAAAGGGTGTGATGGGAATGGGTGATAATATTACTTCAAGACTCCACCATTCGCCTTCCATTTTACTTTCTGCGCTGTGTCTTACGACCAAAATATTGCATTAACAAAAACTTTACCTTGTAGGATTAGGATCTAACTTTAAGAGTCTTACAATACGAAAACGCCAAACATCCTTCAAACGACTTGTGATTGTTAGGGTTATATGACTACGTCGTATAATTATGACAGAGTGACTGGTTAAACAAGGTGCAGGCCCCGCGGCCTGTCTTCCGAGACCGGCATGCAACGCGCAATCCCTGGCGGAAGTCACGTGGATTGGTAGTTAATAGGTGCGGGACTAATTGGTTTAGGCTGAAGGAAGCGAGGTTAGCGGGGCTGGATCTGAAGTCAACCTGTCATGCAGCAGTGACGGGGTCATTCACAACATCTGCTACTAACTAGTCTTAACTCCTAGCGCAGTGAATCATCTGGCATAGACACTAGCACTAGACAACGTGCTTCCTACTCTTTATATATCTGGTGCAAAGACTTGATGATACCATGCAGTATAGAGTTTCAAATAATCTATTCAGACCATAAGACTGCTTACGCAGGCCGGCGCAGCAGAAAGCAGTCTGTGTAACGCGTCTCATTGTTTTCCCGCAAACATATTTTAATGTAATAGGTTTTTAAAAATAATACATATTGTTTTTCTATCTCAAGAGCTGCTCAAGGCACAGGATCTAATTCAAGCCGTTCGAGGCGCCCACGTGTAATGTAGCAGACCTTCTGTTCATGTCTCTCATGTAGAACGACTGCGTCTGCCCTTAGAAGCATCCCGGCCATGCTTAACTGGGTTTGTCGTTGCCTTTCTTTACCTGTTTTGCAGACAAAAACATGATAATACGATAACACGGTTATATTAACTGCCATCAAAAACAGAAAAGGCCATCTTTCCCAAGCAGGAAGCAATAAGGGTGCATCGTTACATTTCAATTGCGAAACATCATAACAAATGATAGGTTTTGAACTCGTGAAAAAGCGTTTATCGAAATAAAGGTAATAGAAAACCTTACTGTGGAGTGTTTTTATCTCCTTTGGCCTTCATCCCTCTTTGTCTCGTCTTTTAACAAAGTTGTGTAAGTGTTAGTAATTCAAAACTAACAATTCCTTGCTAAGCAGAGAGCTTGTTGTATCAATTTTTATTCATCAGATTAACGTAAGTTGTACTGATAAAACATAAAACAAAAAACAATGTAAGAAATAAAATAATAAAAATAAATAAAATAAAAAAAAAACAATAAAATAAGAAAACAATAAAACATAAAACTGATAAAGCAGCGAGCAATACTAATACATCGCTAAATGTTCCAATGATCTTTAGGAAAAGTTGATTTTAAAAACAAAAACCACTTCATCGTCGTACATTATTAATACACATGACTTGCATATATAAATGCTCACACTGTATCAATATGGGATGTTGGACGCTGGATGACTAATTAGCAGCAGGTCATAGAACCATCCAAATATATGTTTACATTCTTTGTCGCTCTGTTCCTGTTTCTTCGTTGGCAAAACTCGTTGTGCGTTTAGCTCGCGTTTAGTGTATTCTACGAATCTGGGTGACACCTTGGTGGTAGCGGTCATCTCGATTTAGCTTTCTTAATTGTTAATTGCATTCTGTAACGCCTGATGTCTGGTCGGCACTATAGCAACGTCTGTGATTGTTATTTTCTCTTCTTGTTTGTCGTGTTCTCTGGTTCCAGATCTCTGGATGGGTCCGTCGCCCGGTAGTACCAGTTGTGATTTCTCTTTGTGGTTACTTTGCACTCTTTGGCTCCAGAGTTGTCTGGATGGCGCTAAGGTGCCAGCATTGGTTGTAATTTCTTTTGTCGTTTATTGTGTTTTGTGGTTCCATGGTTCTCTGGATGCATGGTGGGGGTAGAGATTATGTAGTTATGGAAAGTGTTTTCGTTTCCGCTGAAATTGCTATTGGTAATTATTGTCAATATTCGGAGAAACTGCTATACCTCGCTGATTTGGAGCGTATGGGTGAAGGACGATTTTGTTGTTTGTTCTTTTACTACAACAACAGAACTGCAGAGGTGAGCCAACGCTTCGTGGGGGGAAATACTTTTGGAAAGGAATGGGGATTGGAAGGGGTGGGTGAAAGCATAACAAAAGAATACTAAGGGGGAAAGCTTAGCTAAACAGTTAAGGAAACGTAGTTGCATTGCACAGCCTGCATGGGCGTTACAGAACCACCACTGTTTTCCATTCTGTCAGTGCTGTCCATTGAATCCTGGCGACGCACCTTAACTTTTCATGTTTCTTCCCCTTTCTCAGAGTCTTTCACCCACCTGCGTAATGTCTGATGTCCCTTTTAACACGAAATAAGTGTCGCCCGAGACAGCTGCACGCATCTAGCAACGGCTTGGAAATTAAATTCCTGTCTCAGTATCTCTTCTTCTCTCTCTGTTTAAAATGTTAAACTTCTACTCTGCAGCTTCGTCCCGTAAACCATTTAACAGAACATATCCAGCTAAACCTTATAACCACGTTTGAAAAGATGGACGAATTTACCTTTATAAAAGACAGCAAAAGGGGGGACACATGCTACGAAAACCATGCTTTATTTAGTGTCACAGTCTTTTCTGATAAAATGGCGTCTAATTAGATTTTAATGCAAAGGTTAGCAAAACTCCAAGTATTTGACGCATGGATGGAGCCTGAACAAGTTATTGTCTATGAAATATCAGTTATTGTGGTACAAAACCCGTTGTAAACTATGTTCTGTTTTTGTCTCAGGGGAAGTCCCGGACATGTTGTTGCCTGTGTATGAACAGTAATACAGTTCTCTCAAAATATTGCCCAAGTGCAAAATTTAAGTTAAGTTTAAAAATGCATTTGTCCTCAAGACGGATTCATTTTGCTCAGGGTGATTTTTTTCATCATACTCCTACTCCTGATCCTCCTTCCCCATCATTATCATCATCATTATCATCATCATTATCATCATCATTACCATCATCATCTTTGAAATCAACATCAGCACCACAAAATTATCATCGTCTTCTTCTTTGCTACCTCCTCCTTCCCTACTTCTTCATCCTGCTGTTCATCATCGCTACCACCACCACCACAATAGTCATCATCATCATCATCATCATCATCATCATCATCATCATCATCATCATCATCATCATCATCATCATCATCATCATCATAATTATCATCATCATCGTCATCATCATCATCTAGCTCTTCATCATCACTACCATCATCATAATAAACATCATCATCATCCTGCTCTTCATCACCACTACCATCATCAAGAGTATCATCATCATCGTCATCGCCGCTACCACTACCACACTTAAATGTATTTTATTAGTCTTTGCCACTTAACCTATTAGATACTATTTTTTTTCTAAAGTAATTGATCAGAAGAAAATATTACTTTTAGATCGGCCGAAATAATATTTATCTTCTTACTCTTCTATTGCTTATCTTCCTTTTTTCTTCCCCTTCTTCGTCTTCTGCTTCTCGCGTCTTCTTCCTTGTTCATTCTGTATTAATGTGTACTTGTCGCAAGAGGACTAGTTTTACCCTGCTTAATTTACGTTTTTGTTTGGATCGTCAGTAAATCTTAGAAAGTTAATGTAGTATAGAGCAGACGATGACAGTATACCTGAGGTACACACACTGCGAGCTTGACGCAAACAGTGTAGTGACGTCAGCACTGTGTGCGTGGAATCGAAAGGTTTATCCAATAGGACTCAGGCAGAGCGGTTAGAGCCAGTTCTGACTGGGTCAACACCTAGCATAGATTGATTCAGTTGAGAGAAAGACGCCAGAGTGTACAGAGCTACACCTGAGTAGAGAAAGATCTCCACTGAGAGACCAGGAAGCAGGACTTGTGAATTTCAGAATTCAATCAAGTAGCCACGGGCCTGACTTTGTCAAACAGGTAAATGAACATACTTCTGTTTCATCGTGATATATTTATATTATTGTTGAAAGTATGTTTGTGGAATTTGCTATGCATAGATTTGAATAGTTATTCCGAATATGCCTTACCACGTGGAGAAGCCAAACACGTGTTAAGCATGACCAGTTTTGACGCCATGTTGTATACCTGACGGAACCACTGTTGTTTAACCTATATGTATGTTTGCAGACCAGTGGCTGTACCAGTGAATGTTTATAATATTATTAATTTTTAGGTGCATAGTTAGCCATGATTTATATTTATGTATGTATAGGAAATTAGAGTGGAGATTCCAGTGGACCACCGACTTAGCAGAATGTTCGTCGCTTATATATAGAGATGTGGAGCTATCACTGAGGGCTACTTTGGCTTTCAGTGAGACGCTCTGCACAGACCTATTATTCATGGTTGTGCAGAATTTCGTCTCTTATGTTACAGACGAGCAGGCGAGATATACCGTGCGCCCAACTCAACAGAAAAAACGAGTTGGCTGTTTAGCCTCTACAGCACAGGACTGAGAGAGCAATCCTGGAAAACACAATCCAAGACAACACAGCGTGTCAAGGAACCAGACTACACAGCGTGTACCAGAAGCTACCACACCTCAGGGCTTCAAACACACCACACTGAAGTTAAGTGCCCAGGAAAAAGTGCACTAAACCTGTAGTAAAACGGACCACAGTAGTCCAATCTTCAAGAACGCTAGTAGCCAGTGCCCTATGAAGACATAACAGCTGCCTAGACTATCAGCGATCGAATCATTTGCATTGACTTATGACTTTTTAAGGTAGATTAGTACATTGAAGATCTTGTATAGAGTAGAAGAAATAAATGTGTGATTTTAACTGTTATCAAGTGGCTGGACTACATATGATTCATAGCCGTGTGAAAGCTAGTGTGATAGTGATCTTTTACCATTTCTCTATCTATCTCTGTACCCCAGCCGTAACACAGAAAGAGCTAAATAAATAAATGTATTAAAGTAATTCATCGGGTGACGAACTAGCGGTCCCCATCGAATAGATGTGAGGGTTACAGCAATCCATTGTGCAGAGCCCAAAAAACAACTAAAAAACCCCACGTCACAGTACTTAAATGCAAGTTTCTCTTAATGTTAGTTAAAATATTGGGTGTTTATCACAAAGAAAGTGCAATTACAGTTAGAGAAAGGAAAACATTTAAGATTTCTTTGGGTTGGACGAAAGAAATACAGACCAGACCCAAACAAGAGACTCTTTATGGTCAATGACATAAACATATTCACACTAAACTATTTTTACTCAAGTTAAATGGTTAATGCCAAGCAAGCGAAAGAACCTTTTCATATGATGACGGCGTAAGCTTTTCTACATTTCTAGTGCTAAAATATTTTATTAATGTTAATAGGAAAAATTAGTGTAATAGTAAGTTGTATTATAGATAGATGTTTGCTCGTTTTGATGAAGAGGAGGGTTCCTGTTTTATTTATCTGAAACTTTGTAATATTTCATTAGTACGTTAAATCTAATATTACCAAGAAGTGAACAGGCGACTTTGAACAAATATACTGGTACATTCCCATTGGGGGGGTTAATTAACAGTCATTATACTCCTTCCTTCAAGAAGACGAGACAGATGACCCCCTGAATGCCAGAGGAGATAGAACACAACCAGATTAAAAAGTCCCCTAAACATGTATTTTGCTAAACGTTTGTTAAAAAAGTTAAAAGCCAAATGCAAAATTCCTACAAGGTACAAGGATGTTTCACGCAAAATGACGATGCGTGTTTGTTTGAGTGCGGACGTGGGGGGGGGGGGCAAGGTGGGGGAGTAGATGGCGGGAGAGAAGATTATATGATTTATTTTTGTGTATCCTTTTTTTTATATTAATCTTAATGCAGTTGCTATCTGTACCATGATGCATGGAGAGGTGTTGAGTGTATTGTGGCATTTAGTGCGGTCTGGTGTTAGTGGTTTACTTCTACTTTTATAAATATATTGTTGCTGTTTGTTGTTTTTTTGCGTTGTGACGTGCTTTTATTTCGTGTACCTATTAAATGTGTAAATACTTACGTGCTGCCGCCATTGTAATTGCTCCGTGTGAGACTAATAAAGTCGCATTATATTGTATTGTATTGTATTGTATTGTATTGTATTGCAACTATCGCATTACGGTAGTTTTAAAGAAAGATGTGTCATTGTGCTTGACGTCAAAACTCAAGAAGAAGAAATGCACCACGTTGAGACGGCAGTAAAAGGAAAAAGAGACTCGACTAATCACGCACACAGAATGACTTTAAAAACAAGGATCATTCAATAGTTGTCTTGTCTTGCCGTATATGCCCACAATCAATCGTGTTGATCATTATGGCACTTTTTACCAAGGTGCATGCTGGGTGTGTTCTTTGTTACCGGCACTCACCCGTCTAGGACATGAGCGTCAGGATCTTTAAAGTCCGTTATGATGGAATGGATTCGACACAGACTAGACCTCGGTTTATACTCTCATCCGAATGATAGTTAAGAAATAACAAATAATATGCTGTATGATGAGAACTATACTTTCAGTGTGTCAGTGACAATCGTGAATAAACGTCAAATCCACCATTTTACACCTCCCAACCTCTTCGCCAACCCCACACTCACACACACACATACACACTCTCTCACACACACACACAAACAAATGCGCGCGCACACACACACTCACACACACACTCACACACATACACACACCTGCTTGACACACCGTTCTTTAAGAAGAGTATATGCGACAGGTATAAAGAGACATTTCCTGAAGATCCGTAGTTTTAGGTTTAGCAATAAAAGTGTGTCGCTCTCAGAAGTTTTACAACAACCTTAATGGTAAGATAAAATGCAAACGAACATATTGCATTTTTTGTTTGTTTTGCTGTTGTTATTGTTAGATTGGCTTTTTAAAATTTAGAATACTGCACCAATTACTTCACCAATAACGCAAAAAATACACACACACGCACATACACACACATACAAATATTACGGATCTTATTAAATAGTTTTTTTCAGCAGTCTTTGTATTCTTCTCTAATTCAAAACAACGTCACATTGTTAAGACTAGAACAACATCAACAGATTTTAAATTAAATGTGTTTTATTTTAGTCTTTTTTTTAACATTTGACCTATTAGAAGCTGTTTTGTTTTGGTTCTAAAGTAATGGATCACAAAGAACGCTACTTTTAAATTGGCAGAAATTGAAAGGGAGTGGGGGGGGGAGAGAAAACAAATAAAAAGTGCGTATCTTGTTCTAATCATTCCTGATTTCGTCTAACTCTTTAATCCAATTACATACAAGGAGAATGCTCTTTTCAAACCAAAAGACTTCGTTCTGGTTGTACTTCCATCCTTTCTTTTTTTTCTGTCTTTCCTTTCTTCCTTTTTTTCACTTTGTTGCTCACCACACACATTCATTTTTCTTTCTTCTTATTTCTTTCCTGCTCTCTTTTTCTTCTTTCTCTTTTTCTTTCTTTTCTTTCTTTTCCTTCTTTCTTTTTGTCCTAGTTTTTTTTTTATCCATTCTTTCTTTTTTTCTTTCTTTTTTTCTTCCTTCTTTGATTTCTTCATTTCTGTCTTTCCTTCCGCTTTTTTTGGTTTTTTTCTTGACTGACTGACTGACCACACTCCAACTGTCTGTGTAAATGGAGTCTATTAAGTAAAAACTGCTATCTCCTTTGGCGTCCGACAAGGATCCTCGTTGGGTCCCATCCTCTTTGTTCTGTACGATTCTCCTGTCTCTGATAGTATTAGTCGTCATGCTCTGCTGCTTGACAGTTTCGCTGATGATACGCAGGTTGGTCATTCAGTTCCTATTCAGGAGGTTGGTGGACTTGTGCCAAGAGGTCAAATGTGCATTGCGGACTTGAAGGACTGGTTGAATCAGAACAAACTTAAATTGAATGATAGCAAAAACGAACTCATGCAATTATCTCTAAAAAGGTTTTTGACTCATCCTTCTCTCCCTCACTCGATGCAACTCGGAAACACTGACATCCCTTTCTCCCTATATGTGCGCAGCCTTGGCGTAGTTCTCGATCCTGCACTGTCCTTTCTACAACATATATTCAGCATTTGCAGAACAACTTACCTGGAGTTTCGACGGATTCCATTTGTCTCTATCTGTCTCCAAAGGCCACAAAATATCTCATAATGTGCATTCGTCCTGTCTAGAATAGATTACCTTAACGCCCTGCTTGCAGGCCTTCCAAACTGTGAACTTGACCGACTCCAAAGAATTCAGAACAACGCAGCGCGCCTTATTATTCGTACATTTAGGCGCGAGCGTATTTCTCCTGTTCTTAGCTTTTTTCACTGGCTAAAAGTATCAGATCGAATACAATGCAAGCTCTCTGACCTATTTTGCTGTTCACCTTTCTTCTCCGCAATATCTCGCAGATCATCTCCATGTTTATACTCCAGCTCGTCATCTCCGCTCTTCTGCAGATACTCCTGTCTTGCAGACTCCATCATTCAAGAAAAGATTATTTGGTTTTAGGTCCTCATCAAGCACCACAGAGAGAGAGAGAGAGAGAGAGAGAGAGAGAGAGAGAGAGAGAGCAAACACAGAGAGAGAGAGAAAGAGAGAGAAATAAGATAAAATAACAATTTTATGTAACAAGATAAGATAAGGTCATTTCATTTAAAAAGGGTAAAAGAGTAAGCACTGAGTGTGCTTTTTTACATCTTGCCCGTGGGGCTTATAACAATAATAAATAATATAACCCCAAAATTGACTAATTAAAACATTATAATGTAACAATACAATAAGATCTGTGCACACACACACACTTCTACACATACGCATGTGCCCACGCATGCACGATCAAACACAAACACACACAAAAACACACACTTATTTAAAACAATTAATAATATTAATGTAGAACTGCAACTGAGTAACTAATGTTTTAATGTGTTGTTTAAGATGTTTTTAAAGATCTGTAATTAGTGACTGGACTGCGGAGAACTTCTGGAAAATTATTCCATAAAGAGGAACCCAATATGAAATACTGGTTTTAAACTTATCAATTCTTGGAATTTGAATATTTAGTTTGGTTGAAAATCTGGCAGTTTTCCTAGAAACAAGAGAAGAAAGATATGGGGATCTTGCGCAAGAAAATTTCTTTATTAAATTTTAATCTGTTGGCAAGAGGTAGTAGGCTTATGTTGATCTGTCCGTAGATCTAATCATTCGCCGAGAATTTGTTTTTAAGAATAACTGCTTGAATTGCACGTTTTTGAATCCTAAATTAAGGCTTCATGGCGTTGGCACTAGCAGTATCCCAAATAGTTGAAGAATAGACATTGAATGGCTGAATATGTTCAGAATACATCTATTTTACAATAATGCTTTTTTTTTTAAAAGTGTGATATGTCCTTATAAAAATAATTTTACTTACGTTTTAAATATGTTTCAACCGATACACATTATTGTCTACTGTCGCGGCAAGAAGTTTATGAGAGAGCGGGAGAGAGAGAGAGAGAGAGAGAGAGAGAGAGAGAGAGAGAGAGAGAGAGAGAGAGAGAGAGAGAGAGAGACATAGCATCAGAGACAGAGACTGCTAAGTAATGTAACTTAATGTATTTATGTATTTATTTTCCTGTTAAAAAAAACAACAAACATATGCATCAATCTAAAGCGCGTTTTTCTAACGCCACGCACGATTGACCCGCGCAAAATGAAACCTTCACTCCATTGCATTATATATAGTTGAGATGTGCGCGTATTGCTACATTGCTACATTGCGGTACCCGTTTAACGTTTCTTTGAGGCACGCACAGCTTATTTTAGTGTTTCATGTTAGTTCTTCATTCATCGCGACAGACCTTTTAAAGGAAATTTGCACTGAGAATATTTCCGTGAAAATTAAACCAATGGCTTAGTATGTCCTCCTTAAATTCACCTCCTCCCACCTCAAATCCCCACCCCCGCTTTTAATTTGCAAGCTTTTTGAAATGACGTGTTTGCACAAAATGGCACCAACACCGTCATCATAATCACCTACCACTACCACCACTTCCACTACCACGTCTGAGGAGATTAATCAAATTGTTTGGAGACTTAACATGCAGACGGTGAGGTGAGGGTGAGGGGGGAAGAGGAATATGGGATTTCTCCCATCTCCCCCTCCCCACTCAACTCCAAATCCTTCAATTTTGAATGCTAGACTTTTGCAGGCCAAAGTATTGCAATCCGCTCAAAGTTCCAGAATTGGAAACCAAGTTATGCAAATGCAATAATAACATTTCGTGACCAGAGCTTCGGTCACCTACCATAAGCAGCGAGCGCAAGAGTAACACAATTCTATAAGGAGTAGGATTATACTCTCAAAGAAATTATTTACTTTCGTTTTCAATCAGGAATTCTGTTTTTACACTTCTTGTTCTTCTTTCTCTGCGCCTACCCTCTCCCCCCCCCCCCCTCTCTCTCTCTCTCTCTCTCTCTCTCACTTAAGAGAAAGAAAATGAATTCAGATTAAAACTTTAATATCATCCCAAAACAGTTCTAACACGATTTGGAAAGCCATTAATCATTTAACAAACAAATCCCCTACATCTACAGTAATTAAACCCATTTCCCCTGATACACTTAATGTGCATTTTATCAAACCTTCTGATAGAATTCTGATAGAATTATAACTGCTGACAAATCCTAAGAAAATAATCTACATAAATTAGCTGAATTTTGTCAGTCTAAAAACATCAAATAATGATAATTTATTTTGTATAGCGCAATTCAAACATAAAATGCTTCACAAAGCGCTTGATCACAAGCAGCCACACACAGATACACACGAATAATAAATCTATTCTGCATTTAAAAACAAGACAACATGTAAACCTAGTAAAGGTAACAAACCAACAAATAAAAATATAAAATCAGTCAATCAATCAATAAACTTATATAAAATAAATGAATAATTTCACAGAAAAAAATTTAAGAGAGGGACGTTAATACCAAAAGAGGCAGATCAACAATGCCTCATCTAAGATCAAAACCGAAACCTATATTCCTGTTTTGTCAACTGAATTTGTTTATAAAACATTAATAAACCTTAAGCAAACAAATTCAAGAGGAGTTGATGATGAACTGGATGGAAAAATATTAAAACTATCTGCTCCGGTTATTACTGAATCTTTAACCTATATATATATATACAATGTATGCATTGATAAATCATTTTTTCCTGTCATGTTTAAAGAAGCTAAAGTTATTCCGCTTTTTAAGTCTGGTGATAGTTCTGACCCATCAAATTATAGACCCGTTTCAGTTCTTTCTATCTTATCCAAGCCGCTTGAAAAACACATTAACAACCATATTCTACATCATTTCACACACAAAAAAACAATCTGTTACATGAAAATCAATCTGGTTTCAGAGCTAAGCATTCTTGTCATACCGTTCTTACTTCTATGATAGAACAATGACTTAATAATATTAACGAACACACATTTTCCCAAGCATTATTCGTTGACTTTCCAAAAGCTTTTGATGTAATTGACCATGACATTCTTTTACGTAAATTGCAATTATATCATAATAGCTTTGAATCCCTTAATTTTCTACAATCTTTCATTTCTGACAGATAGCAATGCGTTTTTATAAATAATCAAAAATCACAGTTTGAACGTGTTATTGCTGGAGTGCCTCAAGGATCAATATTAGGGCCTTTATTATTTTCTGTCTATATAAATGATCTAACCCTTTATATTTCTACTTCGTGTGAACTCTTTGCTGATGAAACTACACTACACTCCAAAAATACAGAGCTGCGTAATTAATTTAACCTCCTCTTTGCAAAAAGGGGCAAATGAAGTGCAGGAATGGACTACATTTAATCACATGACACTTAATCCTGACAAAACAAGATCCATGCTAATTACAACAAGAAAAAATGCAAAGTTCTTCGATGAAACTCCCTCCCTTAAAACTTTGCAACAAAATAGTTGAAAAAGTACCATTTCATAAACTTCTTGGGGTGACATTAGACAACAATTTGTCTTGATTTAAACATATTTTAAATGTTAGTAAAACTATTTCTATAAGGACATCAATTATCAAGGATTAAACTTTTTTTTTTAATTTGCATTCTCGTAAACTATTCTATTCGGAATATATTCAGGCATTTATTGACTATTATTGAACTATTTAGGATACGGCCAGTGACAACGGCATGAAGCCTTTAGTTAGGATTCATAGACCTGCAATTAAAATGTTTTTTTTCTGAAAAACAAACCCTCTCCAAATGTTTACGAAAAGCTTAACATATTACCTCTTGCCCACAGATAAAAATTTAATAATAAAGAAATTTTCATGCACAAGATCCTTTCTGGTAATGCACCCCAATATATTTCTTCTCTATTTTTTGGCAAGATTTTTAAACAAACGAAATATTTCTTTTCCAAGAATTGATCACCTTAAAACCAGTTTGTCATAATCGCGTTCCACTTTATGGAATAACTTTCCAGATGTTCTTCGTAGTCCAGTCACTAAATACACATCCTTTAGAAAATACCTTTTACAATACAAAACTTGGTTACATAATTGGAGTTCTGCATTAATAACGTTCATTAGATCGTTTTAAGTACGTTGTGCGCGCGTATTTGTACATGTGTGTGTTTATTTGTGCACAGATCTTGATTGTAATGTTCCCCCCCCCCTCCCCTCCTTGTGGAGGTGCCGGAGGTTTCTGTATAACTATATCCCCAATTTCTGGAAATGGAGTGCTTTAAATTCCCACTGTCGCTGTCTTTCTCCTTTGTTCTTTCTCATTCCTATTCTGTCCTATCAATCTTCTATATTATCTTATTCGCTAAGCCAGTCACCTACCTTTTTTCTTGAAAACTCTTCCGGGACAAAACTCCTCATTTGTGTGTGAGGTCTGTTGTATCAGCTTGGGAATATTGGACGCTTTCTGACAAATGGCTTCCTATGATATTAATTTTTGGTAATGTAGGCATTTTATATGAATATATTTTGTTGATATTTTATAATGATGTTTGTATTCTATTTTGTTTTTGTAAACGGGGATTTGATAAATTATAGTATAGCCTCGGCGTTCCCTGCGTGGGATGCCTTTATTGTAAAGTGACCGGCTGGTGGAGTGTCTTCAGCGTTCAGGGTTGTTTCGGCAGATCTTTTATTGCGGATCAAGGGTGAATCCTCTTCCAGCCAAGTTGTGGTCTTGATTTTGTGGTCCTGATTCGGCACTGTGCAGTCCGCTGGACCCTGTAAGCACTAATAACTAATTTGATTGTAATGGTACATTATGATGTTATTGTTATAGTCTTTTTTATACTAATTGTTATTGTTACAAGCCCCAAGGGCAAGATGTAAAAAAGCACACCCAGTGCTTAATCTTTTACCCTTGTTAAACACAATTGTTATCTTATCTTATCTTATCTTATCTTATCTTATCTTATCTTATCTTATCTTATCTTATCTTATCTTATCTTATCTTATCGTATCTCTCTCTCCTTCCCTTTCAGACTAATGTTAACAGTTTTTACAGTGTGCTCTTTGCCTACTGAATGTAACTGTTTTCTCTTTGGCTTTTCCTTTGAACTCTTTAGAAGCAGCTTATTTAGAATAATCAATTTTAAAACGATGCCAGGTTTTAAAAAAAATTGTTTTAAGACTTTACCGTTTCAGTATGTTTTCCTGCTGAAGTTTACTCGTTTTCTGGGTTAGGCTCACCTAAGAACTCCTTACTTGAGTCGCTTGGTTTAGTAGACGCTTAGTTAGGATAATGGTTAAACGTTGTCAGCTGTTGCTTCACATTAGTACAGACTGCTTTATTTCTGTGGCGACTCTCCAGGGAGCGAGTGTCTCTGTTCCCTTCTTTCTCTCATTTCCTGTCCTCTCACGTGACCTTTATGTATAGTGATATATTGGCGCCTCCTGACATCTCTCTCTCTCTCTCTCTCTCACTCTCTCTCTCTCTCTCTCACTCTCTCTCTCTCTCTCTCTCTCTCTCTCTCTCTCACTCTGGCAGATGGGTACATGGGTTGTGGAAGATAGAAGTACAAGTTCTCCTTCGTAAGGGATAGAAGCATTGGCGACTGCCCACCTGCACAGCCTTACACATCCTCTTTTCTCAGAGCCAGGTTTGTGAAAAAGACAGAAGTAGAGAAACAGATCGTAAGATGCAGCCATGGCGTAAAGTTTAATAATAATAATAATAATAATAATAATAATAATAATAATAATGATGATGATGATGATGATGATGATGATGATGATGATGATGATGATGATGATGATGATGATGATGATGATGATGATGATAATACATCGATTTATATAGCACACACATTTCACAAAAAAAAGAGTGATTCAAGTTTTGCTACGTGCTACAAAGAAACTGACCTGATTCACTGCAAACAAATTCTAGTGTGGACCGAGTGCATATGAATAATAAACTACATCAAAATGTCTTAGATTAAAACGCTCTTTCGATCAGGACATGTAAAATGACTTGCTTCTTTCCTTTCAGGAAAATCTTATAAATCCCGTGCTGCCATTCTTCTACTTTTCAAATTAAAAAAAGCATTCTATTACGTTGTGGGTTATTTAGCTTGAACTAGACTCCACAAAGTGAAGAGAGAAGACGCATGGCCTGTCTTAACTGGAAGGTTCGTGGAGGTTGGGGTTCACTAACCTTTTTCTCGAGGTTCTCAGAACCCAAACCTAGGTTCCTAAACTTTTTGGTTTATTCCAAAAGATTCAAGAACCTAGGTTCGAGACCTGAGATCCTCGAAAAAAAGGTTTGTGATCCTCCACGAACCTTCCAATTAAGATAAGTCATTAAGTCATTAGCGTTAGGGTAGGATGGGGATGTTGATCTTAACGAGTGCTATTAACAGCATTTTGGTTTATTACAGTAAAATGATTTTATTTTCCTTCATAGACACAGCAAGATGAACTTGTTGCAAGAAACGTGTTTGTGATTCTGGCGCAGTCATTCTTCTAGCGTACAATGAAATGCTCTATTGCCTTGGGGGTTTATTTGGCGTGAACTAGACTGGACTCGGTGCAGTGAAAGGGCAGTTGCAATTGCAGCAAATCAACCAGCAGCACACAAAAATGTATTGCGGTGCACCCAAACCCTTGGTCTGCACCAGATGGAACAGTTTCTGATAAATAACCTCTCTCTCTCACTCTCTCTCTCTCTCTCTCTCTCTCTCTCTCTCTCTCTCTTTCTCTCAATCATAGAAAGGAGATGAGCCCAGCTTCACCAAGCCAGCCCTCAGAAAAGGGAAGTCTTTCACGCCGCTTTCTGCTACGACGGATCGGAAGACGTTCTAACAGTGGGCGAATTGATAGGGAAGCTCATGTGTTTAAAGCCATTGCATAAGAAGCATCATTAGTTGTTTGCTTCGATGGGACAGTCAATCGAGTAGACAAATGAAACGTCGTACAACAATTACCTCGCTTCATCCACTTGTGATTATCTGTTGTTTTTTTCAGAATCGGAGAAGTAAAACAGTCTGAGAGATGAGTCTCGGCACCGCCCTCAAATACGTTAATAAGACCATTCTATAAATAATAAATAAAATAATTAATTCAATAAATAAATAAATAAATTACATAAGACATCATTTTCTTGCGTGTGTGTGTGTGTGTGTGCGTGTGTGTGTGTGTGTGCACAGGTTGACGAGTAAAGTAGCCTACACCGATTTTATTGTAAGTGTCTGCATATGACCGTATTTCCTACCCTATCCGGCAACGTATGCGGTTGTGGTGGTGATTTGTGTATTTGTATATTGTCCAAGCTCAAGGCGGATTTCAAAACGAGAAAAGATTGTGCTAAAACTGGAAAAGTCCGAAAAAGTTTTTAATGAAATAAAAATAAAAAATAAAATAAAATAAATGTTACAAAACACTGTTTTCCGTTGTAGTTATCTCAAGGGGAGAAAAAAGGATTTTCACTCTACCCCCTTCAACCTCTTCCCATTCCTCACGCACTGTTCATCCCCACCCCACCCCCACCCACCCTTCACCGTCCAACAGTAGTCATTTCTTTATTGCTACTTGTCATTGTTTTATCGCTACGACTCAAGCGGTACCGCTATAATCTTGGTACAGCGAAGTCCGTTGTTGTTGTTGCTGATGTTGTTGTTGTTGTTTGCTGCTGGTGTTGTTTTGATGTTTTTAATTAAACCCACTCCCACTCAAAACACGCCTAATCATTCTAATAACGACCAATCCTGTTAATCAGTCAGAGTGAAGATCGTGCGAAGTCCAGCTAATCATGTATTTATGTAGTTATTTACTGCTGTTTGATCTGATTAAGCGATTTATTTTACGCCATTTGACCCACGCCATTGTAACACAGCAGCACTGTTTCGAGTTTTTATTTATTTATTTAATTTAACGTCTATTCACATCTGTGATATTAGACAAAACTGTTTCGAGTGCACATCTAAAAGGTCTTCAGGGCAGACGACGTTATCACCTCTCTGTGTTTGCACAATCCTGTTGTCCAATGTTGAAATGGACACCTTCTGGCGTTGGTGCTCGAGTGCGTGTGGAGAATGTCTATTCTAATGTAAGCTTAATCATGTAGAATTCGTGTGTGGGGGGAGGGGGGGAGAGGGGGAGGAAGATGTGGAGGGGGTTGCGTTGTGTTGTGTAAGAGAAGCGCGAGACGAGCGAGAGGCGAAATAGTGAGTGGATAAGTAAGTGTGGGATATATTGAGAGATGTAATCTTTTAAATGATTGTTTTAATAATAATAATAATAATAATAATAATAATAATAATAATAATAATAATAATAATAATAATAATAATAATCATCATCATCATCATCATCATCATCATCATCATCATCTTCATCAGTACAACTTATGTTAATCTGATGAATAAAATTTGATACAACAACAACAACAACATCTTCATCATAACGTGGATTTATATAGCACAGTTTCCCGAGCTATGTTAAGGCTCACTGCACTTTACAATTAAAAACATACTTTAATCTTCGTGGATTTCCCAGATCAGTTTCATCTACAGCGAACAGAATATTATTAAATTCAATTAAAACCAAATATTGTACAAATGTAAAGTGCATTTGTGATGAACCTCTAACTCTTACACATATATTATTTGATTGTAGTCAGATTCGTCCTCTTTTGCCCATCGAAGTAAATACTATAACATCAGTTAAAAATATTAGCAATGAATTAAGTGTGGGATTGGCAAAAGCTTTAATCAATTCTCCAGTCGCTCGTTTTATTTAACTGCCATTGTTATTGTTATTTTAGAGAGTTAGTAATCTTTATCATCCTGGTGAAAAAAGACGTTAATAAAACAACCAACCAACCATACTTTAAGAACATGTAAAAATTTACAATTTTAAAATTTCCGCATCACGGTACGTTTTGTAAATACGTCACTTGGCGAAATAAAGTCTGTCATCTGTAAATCTGTTATTATGAACTCAAAAATGATGAGAACATAGAGTGCTGAGAATGGCAGAGCTATGTGATCACAGAGACGTAAGTACATGATAAAGCTAAAGGAACATGATACCCCTGCGTCTACATATAAGCTTAATATGGTCGACACTGATGTGGGAACGTGTTGCTGTTGTTGGAAAATAGAGCTACGGGAACATGATGCTGATGGAGAGGGGTATAGAGACTTGGATACATAGGCGCGCTCCCGAGAGCAGTGGGGATAATGTCTTGCGGCTTTACCCAAAATGGATCATGCGGGGATAAGCATTACAGAGCATCCAACCCCACTCCCCCCCCCCCTCCGTCTCCTCCCTTTCCACGTATTTCTGCAAAGTGCATTGAATCAGTTTTCATAATAAATTAGTTCAGCGTTGTCATCATCGTTTGATTTGGCGATTTACGTTTAAGCTGAAGTTTAATTACTTTAAGCGCTGGGAGCACGCCTTCGGGTATGGAATGTTTTTATGCGCTGTATAAGCTATCATCCTCCATTCATTCAACTTATATTAACAAGAAAACAACGAAAGATCTGGCCTAATTTTAAAACATTCTGGAGATAAACGGTTGGGTAAAACGCTGTTGTTGTTATATATATTATATCACTGAAATAATTATACTACAAACAAACAAACAAAATGAATTAAAAAAAAAAAGAACTGCAGTAACAATCACATCCATGATATACAACTTATAATAGATGCAGCACTGCAAAGGTTGGTGGAGTTATAGGATAAACATTTTTTTTTTTAGATTTCAACCCACCCACTCTTCAGGCAAGACTAAAGAATATATACCAGGGCGCCCCCGAAGCCTGCACAGAGCTTAGCATTCAAAGTTAATTGGTTAAACTTTGTCGGCATTGATTTTTGTGTTGATCATTCGTTTACTTATGTGTAGTGGTTTCGTTGTTTCGCTCAGTCACAGCTTTTCTCTCTTTGTGATAAACAGTACAGGATCGACGGTTTCCAGTTAAAACTTTCGGGCATAATATAGAGATGCGTTAGATAGCTCCATTTTTTAGCTTTTTGAGGTGCCCATCTACTCTCATTCGCCAACTTTACCACCCCATCCCCACTACAATCCCCAAAGAGTCAGGTGTCATTCACAGTTAGTGTGGACTGGGATGATTCGTGTCTATGTTTTATTTCTCTCCAAGTGCTAACTGGACGGCTTTCTGCTTAACTTTCCCGAACAGTGCTCTAACCACCACGCTGACGCTACCCCCTATCTAGGTGTCGAAGTTAGCGGCAATTAAAGATCATGATCACCGCTCTGTTTCTCTCGAGGCATATCGTTAAAGTCTGGACAAAAACGAAGAAGCCAGCATCACGGAAATCCATCGTTTGTTGGGCTTTTTCCCTTCTAATCGTGACGACAGTTTTTAACATTTTTAGCCGGTTTTGTTCCTCAAGATTACCTTATTATATTAATCACTCAACGACCACGCTCCTTAGGACGTTGTGTGATGTGTTCATTAAAAGAGAACTTGAGGCGCACTGTGTGAGCTGAGAGCTGATCTAATCAGTATGTGTTGATGCATACTGTTACACGTTTGGCAGCGTTCTTACCCCGGTCATTGACAATTCAAAACATTATTGAATCCCGACCAAAGGTTTAATTGTACCGTCCTCTGTTTTATCATCTTGGTTTCAGTTTGTCACCATTCTTAACTGACCCTTTCTCCATACCCTTGTACACGATTTTCCAAACTTTGTTGTTAGTTTGAATACATGATGCTGCTATTGTAGAAGAGAATAATTGGTAACTTGTTCATCCGGTGGATTTATTTAATAGTTCTTATATAGTTTAGGTGTTTTTTTCAGTTCAAGAGGTGCTCAAGGCGTGGGATAGTGTCTATATGTTAAGACATGTAAAGTTGACGGCTTAGTAGATAGGTTCTAGGTCACGGTTTGGATAGGTTGTTGGGCCTGCTATCGTCGAACAGGCAACCCGAAACTGCACCCGCTTGGATGATAAGTACGTTTTAAAATCCAATCCGTGTAAGGTACAGATTTTAGCAGACGTTCACCAGCACCGCAAAGCTCAAATGTTCATACTTCCAGAAGAAAATATTCAAAGTTATTTTTAAAAAAAAAACACCTCGGAACTCGAGTTTAGACATTTTCTACTCTAAAAGGAAACAGTCAGCACATACACATATCTTTCGAGAAGTTTTGGATTTCTCGGATGTTCAGAAATATATTCCTCATGTGACAAGACAGACAAAACTCTTGAGGCAAATTTGGGCGATATCGGATATTCGGTGTGATGGAAGAGTCTAGGCAAGAAGATTGTCGTCAACTGCTCACCAGGGAGTATAACCGTCAGCTTCCATACGTGTAGGTATCGATAATGCTAATGATTCCGACTCTGTACGGGATATAAACGTACGTACCTCTTCCCTATGACTGCAGCGAGAGGACATGGAAAAGACACATTGAAGAAAAAAGCGTAAACTCAGCACATCCAATCCTGTTATAGCCAGACTAAGACAATAATGACTAGGAAGTCTGGGAGAGAAAAAAGCATTGAGTTTTGAACTGGGACAGTTGTTGTTGTCAAGAACAATTTATTTAGTAAGCTACTTCAGAAGTCGATGAAACTTAATGATCATACGATAACTACACTGCTGTGTAATAAAAAAAAAAAAGAAGACCGCTTTAAAATATGGTTGCAGTGTTGACATAATTTCAAAGAAATTCGCTTACCACCATGCAACGTTAATGTTTGCCTATGTCAAATATGATCGCATGACTTCTTCACACTCCATGATGATAATAATAATAATAATAATAATAATAATAATAATAATAATAATAATAATAATAATAATAATAATAATAATAATAATAACAACAACAACAATAATAATAATAATAATAATAATAATAATAATAATAATAATAATAATAATAATAATAATAATAATAATAATAATCGCCATCACAATCATCATCATCATAATCATCATCCTCATCGTTATTTATTTTTATAGCACATAATCAGACAAAATGTTTGCTCAAAGGGCTTTTCTTACGCATTCACCCGGGCCAATGGCTAACACACAACATTATATACAAAGGAAATCAAAAGACACAAACAAGATTTAAACACACACACACACACACACACACACACATACACACACACACACACAACAAATAAGCACATAAAGTATAGACCAAAAGGGTTAGGGGGTAGGGGGTAGTAGTTGCGGGTTATGGGAACTATGATGAGGAAGGAAAAGGCTTCGTTGCTTTCAAGTGCATACGCACCAATCCCTTTACCGGCCTATTAGAGAACCATGTCAGTAAAATAATGTTAATACCAATGACATTCATCTGCAGACAGGCTACGACTTCACTTTGTGGCTGCTCTAGCCTAACCTATGACGTGGAGCTCGCGGCAGTAATGCATGCTATGGCTCTGTTTGTTTCTAGATCCAAAGTAATTGTACCAAATAAGCCCGCCTTCACACCACAAATAAGAAGTAGACGCCTGGTGCCCTGTCTTATCGCACGAATGATTCTTAAATGTACCCTTTCAAAATTAGGAGACACTCTCCCTCAAAAAAGGATATCATTTTTAATTTTATTTTTTAAAGAGACTGCTGAAGGAAGAGTTCTTTAGACAGGAGATTGCAAACTCTTTCAAAAGGGATAGAATTCTCGTTATGTGGCTAGGGGGCGCAGTGGGTTAGTAGCCGGTTTCCTATGCCGAAGGTCGCGGGTTTGATTCCCGCAAGGGGCGAACTTATGTGACTTAGGTAAGAGACTATTCAGGTCACCGAGGGTTTTCTCCGGGTACTATGGTTTCCTCCCTCCCTTCAATAATGGCATTAGATGCGGTCTGTCTAAAATTTAAAAAAAAATCTATTTCCTTTCCGTCTTCTAATAATCTCTTGCCTTTACACCACATGTGATGAATGTGTGTTTATTGTGTATGTAGGAGTGTTTGTAACATGTGGGCATGTTTCTTGGTTACAGATCGCCGCGTTTTGAGTCTGATTTAGGAATAAAGTGCGCATATAGTATCCAGTAGTAGTAGTAGTAGTAGTAGTAGTAGTAGTAGTAGTAGTAGTATCATCATCATCATCATCGTCATCATCATCATCATCACATCATCCTCATCATCAGCAACATTATTATTCAAGGACTGAGAAAATAGTTCGCAAACTGGCCTTCATTGCGCACAAAGTGGCGGAAGATGTTCCAGGCGACGTAACAGATCGAGTGGTTTCAGCAGTTTACGCGACAACAATGATCGGTGCGCCGCTCAAGCAGTTTAACCTGTCAACTGGGCGGAAACACACCTTAAAAACCTGCTCCGGCACCGGAAGGCATGGTGTCCATATTCAGTCTTCCTTTCTCGCGCTCCTACTAGCTAACAGTCAATGACAGCGTGGTATTGCCACTGAGCTTCGTCACATTCCAGTACTGTCCGTTTCTTGCAGTGAAAACTGATAATGCATTGTGAATGTACCATTCGTGACCGAATAAGTCTCCCTACACTGAATACCTATTATGTATTGTGAATTTACGATTCGTGACCAAATAGTCTCCCTTTTTAAACACTCAAACCGATCATGAATTGTGAATTTACGAGTCGTGACCGAGAAGTCTCCATTTCCCGCAGTGAAAAGGGAGGTGTATAAGGAATTTGAATTTCGGGACCGAGTACCACCCTTTTACTTTGTTTTCGTTGCTAGCAGTAAAAGAATTTGTTAACCAAGTTCGAAATTTATTTTTGGGGGGACTTTGAGCGAGTATACTATAAACGTATGGCTATGAATTTTTATGGCTGAATTACGATATAGATTTATAGATATATGTGTTGTGTGTGTGTGTGTGTGTGTGTGTGTGTGTGCGTGTGTGTGGGTGTGGGTGAGTGTGTGCGCGCGCGTTTATTTGTTATTTCGTGAATAAGTAACCTCTCCTTCTGTTTTGCTTTGGGCAATCGATTTCGAAATGCCAAAAACTATTGCAAGTTACTGTTGGGCTACATGCAGCTTCTGCATTGACTAGGCTAAGCTCACCACACAGTTGCGTGCGAAATTCAAGCCCCTGTTTGGGTTAGGTCTTGTCTGGATAGTCCGGTTCAGTACGTATAGGGGACAAGTGGATAGTCAAGCAAAGGTTTGCTATTTATATGGTTAGCAATGTTAGAACCATCCGCGCCGAGTAGCTTGGTATTGTAGAAGAAAAAGAGGGGGTTTCCATCATAGTGTATCCAGGCACCTGAGCAGCCTCATCTCCTCGCTTACTACTACCAGTGCAGTGAAAACTCTCCATGATCCAAACATTCCAACTATGCTGGATAGACCCATGGTCGCAAAACCTTGGGCGAAATATTTTCCAGAAATAAAATTAAAGGCTCGGTTTTGCGGATGAAGAAGTGTGTGGCTAAAAAAGAGGGATTTAGGCAATGAAATTGTTGAGAAAGAATGAAGAGTGCGTGAGGAAAAACAGATTGTCACTCATTGAGGGCCAGAGGAAGGCAGCCGATGATTATCAGTGCATGTGATCCTTCAGGCATTTCTTTCATTCATTTTCTCTCACACAGTCCATCTATAAATCAATCAATCAGTTAAATAATTCGATCACATCTTCTTTTTTCAATCGATAGGTCAAATGAACGCTGGGTCGATGTTTAACTGCGATTGTCCAAAACATTTAAGCAAAACAGATTTGGAGGGGTGGGGGTGGGGGTAATGTTGTTGTTTCCAAACGCTGGTTTTGGGGAGCGTGAAATAAACATCTCAGAATGGAGCCTTCACTTTAATGACACACTGGGTTTCAGATATCGCAGATGTCTGTGCAGAATCTTGTACTCAATTTAAATAACCTCGTCTAGGGGTCGATACAATGGGAAACTCAAGACATAAACATGGTGATATTGTCATTCATTGATTGACGTCTCTCAGTTGGTGCGTGTTCATATATAAGGCACATGATAAACTGGAACCCAATCTGATTCAGATTCTACTTAAGGTAGAAAGGAATTCTTGTTTGTCCCTCAAATAATAGAAATGTCATGTAACATTGGCAAAATTTCAATTCGAAATACGTGTTATTCTTCTTAGACCTTGGTGAATCATTTATCCAAAATGCGTGTTGAACTGTTGAACTAATATGAATTTCATTTAATCCAAAGTAGATTCTGAATCGTCCTGAATTCTTATATGTGCTGTGCTTATCGTCGATGATACTCCATGTAGTAGAGTGAATCAAAGTCTTCATCTGCAGTTGCAGTACTGCAGTGCTCGCTATCCAACTGGTTTTTGAAAGTAAGACTGAGGCCAATGACCTAGTTCGCACAGATGATGATGATGATGATGCTGATGATGATGCTGATGATGATGATGATGACGATGATGGTGGTGTTGGTGATGATGATGATGATGATGATAATGATGATGATGATGATGATGATGATGATGATGATGATGATCCTACTGGGGTCGAGGATAATAATTTTTTTCATGTTAGAGAGTATTGCAGTACAGCAAAAATAGCTTACTGCGCAGATCATATGAACAAACGACACAAGAGAGATGGTGTTGACCTACTGGTCAGTGCGACGTAAGCCACGTAACACCGTGTCAAATTCTACATTGAGTGAGTTCATCAGATGGAAGGTATCACCAGTTCATCTTGTCCTCCAGCACCAGGTCATGCATTTAAATCGGTTCAGCCAGTGATTATGAAGCCCGGATTTAAAAGTGCGGGAATCGCGTCTTGCGTGTTCAGGAGGACCTGAACTAATCGATCACCACATAAATTGTCTGAAAACAAATATAAAACTTTTATTTTTAGTAATTTCACTTCATGGTGATTTTAGACTATAGCTTTACCAAAGATGGTATAACAACTTTCTCCTCTCCTAACCAACTTCAACAACTCTTCAACCTATTTTTGAAGAAAAAAAACATGATATTTCGGGAATGAGTGACGTGGCTGTAATCACTATGGGTTTGTTGTTGCTGTAGTTGTTCTGATCACCAAAACATGTCTTAATTTCTCTGATTGAGATAATAATCTGGAATCTGATCAGCAAAACGTGTCTCAATTTCACTGATTGAGATAATAATCTGGAACTTCTATCTGCTTCGATAGATCCCGTGAACCAACCGCCCTTAGTGTAAATATTGTTCTCCTAAGCTAGACCTCGGCTAGTTTTCATACTTGAGAGAGAAACGAGGTAATAGGTGCCGTTTACAATGATGCCATCATTTGCGCATGAAGAAGAACTTCGTATGTGAAACATCCTTCCAAAGGAAAGCATGCTAGAAGTCCAGTGGTATGTATCTTTGTGATGAGAGGGAAAGACGAGAGAGAGAAAAGAGAGAGATGAGACAGAGAGAGAGAGGAGAGAGAGAGAGAGAGAGAGAGAGAGAGAGAGAGAGAGAGAGAGAGAGAGAGAATAATCTCTACATAATTGTAGATCGAGAGAGAGAGATAATAATCTCTACATAATTCTAACCAACTTCAACAACTCTTCAACCTATTTATATAATTATATTAGAATATTAGAATCGTTTCTTTACGGGAAACTATCATTCTGATTCCCCCTAGAGGAAATTGCAATTGTTATTGTAAAAAAGAATATTGCTACTACAGCTCAACAAGAGTTTCACACTTATGTTCGAGTTTCACTCTTATATTTTAATGTGGGTGTGTGTGTGGGGCGGGGGGGTGTGTGTGTGGAAAGAGAGGGAGAGAGACGCAAGTTCTTATGTTATGTCCGATGGTTTTATTTTATTTTAATTCCAACAATGAAAATTAAAAGCCATTTCTATTAGAAAAATGTCCCTAGCATTACCAGGTCAAGTGGGATAATCAACGTATTATTATATTTGAGTGAAGGCATTATTTGCACTTTGTGACATACTTTGCAAGGCATTGTCATTTCAAGACTGTTATGACTAGATATTCTATTGGCCATTCTTGCATGCTTTGCTGTCTATGTGACACTTGGTGCCACATTCATGTCCTGATTTGTTGCAGCAATAGTGCATTGTAGTACAGAGAGGTTTACACTTGCACACACTGGCCCAAGACGGTAGCTTAAACTTGGAGCACCATATCACGCCATTGCAAGAATATGCGGCAGACTTTTATTAGGGATATTTCATCAAGCGAGTTTGGGTTTACATCATTCAGACTTTCAATATGCACATTTCTCAAGTCTGAAAGTTCTTCCCCCGAGATCCATATCTTGAGGATACCGGTAGCTGTGTACAATGTGTACATGTGCCTGTTTCCATCCACAGGCTGTAATATAGGTACTTAATGGTACCAGGCGTGCATTACTATTTGTTCGGTTTTAGCTTGTGGACGTTGAGGCCCACAGTATTACCAAGAGAGTAAACGTTCATTCTCGAAGCCATTTTGTTCACGTACCGCGATTCGTGTTTCTTCGCGGCCCTCAAATAATTTGTTCTAGCGTGTATTCGTTCCTGTCTATGTGAGTCGCTCTCATCACCGTCGACCATTTGACTTCACCGCCATGAAACAAACTGGCCGATCTCTACTTGTTCGCTGAATGGACTGTCTTCGACTGCTATGAAAGCGGAATCATGTACTTCAAAAAACAGACACTATAGCGTATCTACCTTAAGTCACCGGTTCAATTATGTTTCTACTTGGACTTTCTGTACATGTGCCTATTATTCGGTGGTCAAATGAAAGAATTTTGTCTCTGCTTGTTTATTTATTTGTTTGTGTTATTGTTATGATAAGACAAAAAAATGATCTTTCATAATTATACGGTAAACAAAAAAAAGAAAATGCAGTCAATGAAGAAATAAATACATTTCGGCGATCAGAGTTAATGATCAGGCATTATATGAACTGACCTCGCTTTCCGTGGTTAACAGATTCTAAGTTTTGAGGTGCACGTGGTGATAAATACTGAGTCTCTTCCGACCGGTCAACAGATTCCAGGCTTCGATGTGCGCGTGGTGATAGACACAGAGACTCTTCCGAACGGTCAATAGATTCCATTTGACACACACACACACACACACATGCACACACCCACACACACACACACACTTTTTCTCCTTCATGCTTTCTTTCGTTTCGCCAGTTTTTCATTGTTTCTCCTCCCTCTACTTTTTGGCCTTATGAATTTTCTGCTGATGTCTTGGTACGTGCCTGAAATTTTTTGAATGGGAACAATGAAATAATGTGGAAAGAAAAATCAGAACTTAGCGAAGATCGTTTTTTTAACAGAGTAATTCCAACTCCTTTGAGAACGCACGTGGCATTTTTTTTCCCTCATTTTTTATTTAGTATTTTGTTCATTTATTTATTTTTTTTACAGTACCCGAGATGCTGGGTCGCATTGTTTCCATATGATAATATAATGAACTGGTTGAGGTGGCAGAAGGGTCGGTGGGGTGACACAGGGTCAGCAAATGTGCGTCTCGAGCGACCGATGAGGTTCTGCCTGTACTTCAACAAATTGATTCGCCCCTACCTCTCTCTCTCTCTCTCTCTCTCTCTCTCTCTCTCTCTCTCTCTCTTTCTCTCTCTCTCTCTCTCTCTCTCTCTCTCTCTCTCTCTCCCTCTCTCGTCAAGGTTTCGTTTATCAGTGCGTTTGACGATCCAGGACACCCGACCAAGTATTACTTCGGGTTATTTCGGCCTTACCGTCCGCGCTTGTATCAACTATCGGTCGTGGAAAGCCTCTCGATGGAAAAGTGTTGAAGGGAAATTAAACGCTTCATTTATTTGAAGACATCTCACATTCTTCAGCATTGAAGAGGTTGCTCCCCGTGTATTTCTCGTCTGATTGTTAATATGTGTAATATCTATAACCGTAAAGCTGTCATGCCACTCATAGTTTCGTTAGTAAGTTTTAAATGTGTGTGTGTGTGTGGGTGTGTGCGTGTGTGTGTGTGTGGGTGCGGAGGTATAAGCCTTAAAATGGGTGACTAACCTTGCTTTTTATGCAGGAAATGGGTGAGTGTATTAGTCACCCAGAGTTTTCCAGCCACCCACTTTTTTCTAAGTACGCAGGAGTGCTCTTTTAGTGCATGGGAGTGCAGTTGTAGTGCATGAGAGGGTTTTTAGTACACAGGAGTGCTCTATCCGGGACGGAGAAAATACAGTGAATTTCCGAGGAATTTTTGAACAAAATTCGACCTATTTCGTCGCCTATAGGAGACGAACTAGGTCAACTTTTTAGAAAAGGGTTCGGGTAAGGGCTAGTTGCAGAGCTATCCCTAACCCTTGCCCTAACCCTTTTCTGTCAAAAATCACTTTCCGATTCCTACATTCTTAGTAAAACCTATTCTTGGTGTTTTACATACTTATGTGTGTGTGCGTGTGTGTAGGTGTGCATGTGTGTGTGTGTTGTTGTTGTGTGTTGATGATGATGATGATGATGATGATGATGATGATGATGATGATGATGATGATGATGATGATGATGATGATGATGATGACGACGACGACGGCGACGAACAAAACTTGTAGTTGTATACATATTTATGTATAATTTAAATTAGTAGCAGTTCGTATATTTGAAGAATAATGCTGAATTATACAGACGTAAAGCTTACATAAATCAGAATACAGATGTTATGTGCAACGCGTACTGAAATAAGATCCTTAATCAAAAATATATTTATGCTATTCTTTTCAGTTTCATTTGCATGAACCCAAACACGGAGTTTTGAGTTTGTTTCATTTTATATTTTTAACGCTGTTCATAACATCGTCGCGTCCAAATGTCAAGCAGAGTGCACTAGATTCAATGTGTGAAAAGAAAGAGAAAATGAAGATTGAATTTTTTTTAAATTTTAAATTACACGCATAATCAGTTTTCTTTTAAGAGTTCGCCCTAATATAAATTGCAAAGCTATAAAACTGTGTTTGTTTTATAAATAGGTAAGATGAACTTCAAACGATAATTAAATGTATACAGATGCAAGGAACACCAAAAATAAGGAGAAATTATGAATGCATAGATAATTAGTAAAAACGTAAAGGAACGAAAAAGAAACAAAAATTGATTGTTAGAATTGTGCATGAATGGAAGACAGAAAGAAAGAACGGGAAAAAAAGAAAGAAAGAAAGAAAGAAAGAAAGGAAGGAAGAAAGAAAGAAAGAAAGAAAGAAAGAAAGAAAGAAAGAAAGAAAAAAAAAAGAAAGAAAGAAAAGAAAGAACAAAATAAAGTTTTGAAAGAATTTTGGGAAACAGAAAGGAAGAAATAAAGAAAGAAAGACGAAGAAGATTTTTGTAAAATATTTTGTTCAATGGCAACATTTGTTTTCAGCTCCTCAAGGTAAATTGTTTATTTGGAGAGAAAAAAAAAAAGAGAATTAAAAGGTTTTGCGTGTTTATTGTTTACGTTGGCACCTCGGTGGCTCGAGTTAGATCTTTTCTTTTTTTAACCAGCGTCTTGAGCAGCTCTAGAGGTAAGCAATTATAAGATCAATGTAAGAAATTGATTATACTAGCTACTTACTTGAAGCGCACCCCCCCCCTCTACCCTCTCCCCTTCACTTCCCTCTTTTCCCGTCCCCCTGACAGTATCTATATATATAAATTGCTTAGCCGGAAGTACTTCTTCGCCTCTACTATAAAGTTTGTCCGGTATGGACGCTGATCTGGGCAGGTGCTGGGCGCTACGGATCGGCCTGCTGTGTGCTCAAAACCAGCGAAATCGTTATAGCCGACATTTCCTTACCAAACGTTTAACCGTTTCTGAGATAAATAAATAAACAAAATGTCCACAAACTGCAATAGCCTCATTCCGCGCGCTTCCATTAAAAATCAAATTGAGGTTTCAGCATGTTTTCCCATATAAACCAAAAAATTGATGGTCTTTCTAGGAAGCCTTAGTAGCTTACTGGGTAAAACATTCTCCTACCGTGCAGGGCGATCCAAGTTCAAATCTCACGCGGGCCATTTTTTTATTATTTTTTTTAAACACTACAATATGGATATTTTTCTTTTTAATTTAGGCTTTTTACCTGTAATTTATTATTATTATTATTATTATTATTATTATTATTATTATTATTATTATTATTATTATTATTATTATTTATAAACTAATAATAATAATAATAATAATAATAATAATAATAAATTAGTAGTAGTAGTAGTAGTAGTAGTAGTAGTAGTAGTAGTAGTAGTAGTAGTAGTAGTAGTAGTAGTATATCTTATATCAAATTTTCTTTTAAAACCTTGGTGTTTTCTATGATTTCTATTTGTATTATTCTATATTCAATATTATTATTATTATTATTATTATTATTATTATTATATTATTACCAAGGATAGGGATGGGGTGGAACGTGTAGGTAAAAGGGGGCTACGGGTAGGTTTAAAGGGGCATGGGTAGGCATAACGGGGGATACGGGGGGTGGGGGGGTGTACGGAAGGTATCAAGGGGGTTTGGGGAGGTATCAAGTGGGTTCGGGGAGGTATCAAGGGGGTATGGTGAGGCATCATGGGGGGGACGGGGAGATATCAGGGGTGGGGGTATGGGGAGGTATCATCGTCCAATTGAAACTCGCAGACAACAGTTGTCTCTCTGTCTACATTTTAAACAGCAACCTGTGTACCCTGGCTTGCCAGGGTACAAAACCACTAGTAAAGTATATTTTGATAGCCATCCATACCATTCCACGTATCTATACTGTTCAAATGTTTTTTTTCCGATCCTCCACCCCCGTCTCCTCCCTCCCCTCTTCATCCTTCTTTAATGTACTGACGCCCTTTCCTTTCCTGCAAGTACAATCGGCATCAAAACGCAATAAAAGACAACCACGGGCGTGGCTCAGTGACAACGCAATAAACAATAGCCTTGCAGGGACGACTCTCTTCCTCCTCTTCCCTCTCTCTTCTCTCCCACGGGCCACCCTCCCCTTCCTTCCTCCCGTATTCATATCCCAACTGCAGCATCGCTATAAATAAAAGGTCCTATCTATGGAGCGCAATGCATGGTACTGCAGCTACTGTGTATGTAACACGAAGGTGATGAAAGTCAAGCGTGTGAGAATAATAACTAATAATAATAATAATACAGGATGCTATACGCGCTTTTCCCCAAATCATTCAGGCTCAAAGCGCGGCGATCTATACCAACATACACGCTCACCTGTCTCATCCACCCTCACACACACACACCAAACACATATCCATCACTCAAACAGGTGGTGTAAAGGCAGGGAGATCGCTATTAGAAGGCGGAAAGAAAATCAAATTTTTATATATTAAATTTTTATATTGACTGCGTCCTGTACCATTATTGAAGGGAGGGAGGAAACCGGATTGCCCGGTGAAAACCCTCGGTGACCTCAAAAGTCTCGTACCTAAGTCACATACGTTCGCCCCTTGCGGGAATCGAACCCGCGACCTTCGGCATAGGAAACCGGCGACTTATCCACTGCGCCACGAGGCCATCCCAATACTACAATACTTGTTTGGGACAGTATGAATATCAGCCAGCACGATAACACGTGCGTAGCTGAACCGAATGAGTTGTTGCGAGTAGTTTCTTTCGTCCTTGCTTTTTGTACGATATGCGATTGCGTATTTCCCGTGACGATATTGGTCCTGATTTGTTATTGATTACGTCATTCTGAAATATTCTACATATTTCGACATTGTAGAGTAATTATAAATAAAGCACAGTCTGCCCGTTTGGATAGAGAGTTTTTGAATGCAGTTGTTGATGCTGTTTGCGACTTTTGCTGGATAAAGTTGGAAAACTTTATAACGACTCCTCTTGCCTTGTTGTTTTTTTTATGAACAGGCTGCGTAGACACGAACACGAGTTACACAGATTCAAGAATCGGGGCTGAATCAACCTTTGCTGCGTAACAGATTGGTTAGTGACCGTATAAGCTTTTTTTTAAAAAACGTAATAAGGTGAAAAGTTATTTTGAAGGCGTAAAAATAATAGTCTGATAAATAGTGTTGTCATCAAGAATATAGAAAATCAGTCGTTTTAAAATAGACCTAGTGCAGCCTGCTTTTTTGATAGGCGTAAAAAGCTGACCACGTTTGAAACATGGAGGTACACACTATACTGAAGAATCCATGATTTGAAAGGCCCTGCGTCGTGTCTTGTTTATATAAACGAAACCCTTTCTTTTGTTACAAAGTTCTTTCGTGTATATACGGAAATCCGTCTTTATATGTCGTTTTATTCAGCCTCTCTGCTGTCGCTTTCGGTTGTAACTTGGGCTCAAAGAAAAGCCTGTTACCAGCCTCACTCATGGAAAATTCAGTTACTAGAAATTATAGAGAGCTAGGGGTGCAATGCGGAAAATCCTACCATCAACAGTAGGGAGAAGCGATTGTTAAAGTGTTGTATAGTCTAAACTTGATTAAGGTGGCTCTGTACTTTGTTCAGACTACGAGGACACACGTTCCTATACAGTCGCAGAAGAAGAAGAAGAAGAAGAAGAAGAAGAAGAAGAAGAAGAAGAAGAAGAAGAAGAAGAAGAAGAAGAAGAAGAAGAAGAAGCTTTAAAATAACAAAAATACGACATTACATCTGGAGAGAATAAGAGACAGACAGACAAAAAGACGAACAGGCATGGAG
Source organism: Oncomelania hupensis (assembly GCA_036898135.1). Taxonomy (NCBI): domain Eukaryota; kingdom Metazoa; phylum Mollusca; class Gastropoda; order Littorinimorpha; family Pomatiopsidae; genus Oncomelania; species Oncomelania hupensis. The sequence goes on along the minus strand of CM072511.1, from coordinate 118,990,286 downwards.
ATAGGCAGGCACACAACAGGCAAACAGACAGACAAAGACAGAGAGACATCATGGACAAGGGCAAAGCGATGAGATGTGTGCACTACCAATCGGTTGTTACATTGTGAAAGAGCTCCTCTTTCAACCCGTTAATTGGCTTTGGACGCTTAAATAATGCCAGGGCAACAAAACTAGCTTTTGCTTCTAATTCCATCATTGTCCGATGAAAACATCATTACTTACACGCAACGCCCACTCTCTACACACAGACTGAGAGAAACACACAGACAGGAAAAGAAAGATTATTTATATATATAGGCAGAAATGTAGACGCGCGCATGTATACTGATACACAAACACGCGCGCACCTGCACGCTAATACATACATATTTATACGCACGCACTTCTCACTTATTCACTCCCTTACATAACACACATACACTCACACACCCACACACACACACACACGCACACACACACACACACACACACTCACTCACTCACTCACACATTTACAGGATTGATAGAGAGATATAAAATCACGGTCCAGGAGTCAACCATTTTTTAGCGTTGTTCATTTTATTCCACATAATCTAATCTCATAAACAACAAACTGATTCAAGATCATTTGATTTCTTCTTTGATTCTCTTATAGAGTTTGTTTGTTTGTGTTGTTATGACATTCTACAAGTCATTTAAAAAGGTTTTGTAAGCTCGTTGATCTGTCGATGTTTTAAGTCCCAGTATAGTGGGCCATATGCGCAGGCGCCCTGTGCAATACTAGTAGCTTACACTCCGGTCACATTTTGATACGGGTGCCTGTGGCCATTTGTTTATTTGAGACAAATCAAATTTAGAAAACAGCATCAATTATTTCAGTTTATAATACCTCAGGGAAAAAAAATATTCTTAATTTAAAACGTTCACAGTAATTATTACGATGATAGGAATTAGATAATTATTTTGTTTAGTCAGTGTTCTCATGTATGTTTAATACAGTACAATCCAGATGACTGCAAGACGCTTGGGAATTTTGAATCGGCTTGGAAAATTATTATTGGCGATTTTTTTGTTGTAATTGTCTAACGAAAGCAAAGAACTATCAGAACCAGTCAGAGGGCTGTAAATGCTGTTTATTTCAGAGAACTCAAAAGCGCAGAGAAGCCAAAATACACACGATGACCCCCTCCAAACTTTCGTTCTACTGGCCTCTACCTCAGTTTCATAACTCTCATTGCATGTACAGGGCTGTTTATGTTTGAATTTCGATTTTTGGATGCAGTCTATCTCAAAATTCCAAAAATAATATTCGAGTTCCTTTCCGTTATCTAACAGCGACATGCCTTTTGTGGTTTTTTTACACCACATGTTTGAGTTATGAATGTGTGGTTGTTTTGTATTTAGGAGTGTCTGTAACATGTGATCGTGTGTGTTGGTCACAGATCGGCGCATTTTGAATCTGATTTAGGAATAAAACCGCGTTTTCTAAGTCTGTACGGAATCTAGGTGTTCATATGGATCAGAGCTTGTCAGTGGAGGCGCAAATAAATCTTCGAAGACTGTGCAAAAATACGCCAGTATCTTACTACAGATGCCACCAACAAATTTGCTGTCTCTTTCATTCTTTCTCCATTTGATTTCAGTAACTCACTTTTGGCTGGCCTTCCTGATAATAAACTTTCCAGACTTCAGCTCATTCAGAACAATGCTGCTCGCCTAGTCCTTCGTCAACCTCGTCATTCTAGTGCAACTTCTGCTCTGAAAACTTAACACTGGTTGCCTGTAAAGGCTCGTATCGATTACACAGTTGCCTCTCTTTGCTTTCACTCTCTGCACACTGATTCCTGTCCTTCCTTCTCTGCTCCTACCAACCTGCTCGATCACTCCGTTCACAAGATGCGGCTCTCCTCTCAGTTCCTAGGTATTTGGCAGGAGATCTTTCTCTGTGTTTGCCCCAACTCTTTGGAACTCTCTGCCCTCCAACCTCCGGCACTCCCAGTATCTTTTCGTGTTCAAAAAGAACCCAAAATCCTACCTCTTTACCAAATATATTTAGATCCAGAACAATCAATATGTCAGTGAGTGATTAAATACTGGTGTGTGTGTGTGGGGTGTGTGTGGGGGTGTGTGTGTGGGGTGTGTGTGTGTGTGTGTGGGTTTGTGTGTGTGTGTTCCATCAGTGTCTTTTGTGTAATGTTCTTGCTTTACTGCCTGTGCACGTCTTTTTTTTTTTTTGGTTTATTGGGGTTGGTACTGTATGGTTTTTAAATAGTTTTAGTTAAATGTTACTCTGGTTTTATGAAATTCTTATGTATGGCTTTTGAATATTGTTTTTGTTACTTCCATATTGCTTCTTTTCCCCATGTCACTATGTGGTGCGTTTTACTGTTAGCTATTTTTATCATTGCTTCATTATTTATTCTTCATGCTGGTGTCTCCTTTGTGTGTGTGTGTGTGTGGTTGTGTGTGCGTGCGTGCGTACGAGTGTACGTGTGTGTATGTATGTGTGTCTCTCTTTAAACATGCGTTTTTATACTTAAATGTGATGGTTTATTTTATTTCTTACAAAGTTTAACGTGTTTTATCTCATAATGTTTGTTGTACCGTATTGTTAAAATATTTATCCATGTTAGATGTTATGTTTGTATTATTTCATACGATGTTTAACTGTTTTATTTCATAATGTTTTACCACATTGTTGAAATATTTATCGTTGCCAGTGTATTTGTATGTTTGCATGCGAGTGCTTAGAGCAAGCTTTAAGTTTGGTCTTGTGATATAACAAATATATTATTATATGATTCGGCTCTTTGCAGTCCGCTGGACCCTGTAAGCAAATTAATAACTAAACTAAACTAAACTAAACTTATTATTATTATTATTATTATTATTATTATTATTATTATTATTATTATTATTATTATTATTGATAATACTATAGTTATGTGATTTACCCTGATAACACTAATAGGGCATAATCAGCAGGGTGCAGAGAATTATACGAGGCCCTGCAGGAGTAACCGTATCAATCCGCACAGTTTCCTGCTAATGTTAAATGTCGTGCTGTGGTTGGGAAGCACAATTTTGAACACGAAATGAGTACTTTGAATCAGTCAGAGAGCAAAGAGAACACAGGACGTCTTTCTTCTTTTCTAGAATTAGTCTATTCTGGACCTGAAGAACACTTTGAGGCGTGCTAATAAGATATAAACCGTCTGGATTCCCGTGTAAGTGACGTATTATCAGGCGAAGAAAATGATCGCAACACTAGCGACTTTGAGAATGAGCTTCGTATACGCCAATATAATTATGTCAGCGGGGAAAGAAATATAATTGAGAAAAAAAACGAACTCTGTTAGTGGGTAAAAATAAATGTAACGCGGGCAGAATTGATTTGAATATGTATTTGAGACATTTTTATATCGGTCAGTAACGCACTTGCGATCCCTTGCGATTTCCTGACGCCTAAATGTCGTCCACAAGAATTTGATCGTTTTCGGTTTTGAGTGACGTCGACTTTTTGCCTTCTTTGCATTTTGTTAAATTATCCTCCTCCTCCTCCTCCTCCTCCTCCTCCTCCTCCTTCTCATCATCATCATCATCATCATCATCATCATCATCATCATCATCATCATCATCATCATCATCATCATCATCTCCCCTTTCCTTCTTCTTCTCCTTCTTCTTTTTTTTCTTCTTCTTGTTATTCTTCTTGTTATTCTTCTTCTTCTTCTTCTTGTTATTCTTCTTCTTCTTCTTCTTCTTCTTCTTCTTCTTCTTCTTCTTCTTCTTCTTCCCCCTCTTCTTCTTCTTCTTCTTCTTCTTCCCCCTCTTCTTCTTCTTCTTCTTCTTCTTCTTCTTCTTCTTCTTCTTCTTCTTCTTCTTCTTCTTCTTCTTCTTCTTCACTCTCTCTCTCTCTCTCTCTCTCTCTCTCTCTCTCTCTCTCTCTCTCTCTCTCTCTCTCTCTCTCTCTCTCTCTCTCTCTCTCTCTCTCAAATATTGAGGTTTACATCATTTTGCGTTTTTTGACGTTCTTGTTGTCCGTTTTTTTTCGTTAGGTTGTGTGTCTGCATACTTATGCGTTTGTGGGGGGGTGGGGGTGGGGGGAAGGGGAAAGTGGTGGTGTTGGGATGTAGGTAGATGAGGTAGGATGTACAGATTGTGTGGAAATATATTTGCTTTCGCACAGTTTATACTTATTAAATACAATCTACAACCTAAAGCGACTAAATGACTATTACAATGGGCCTTATCCATGGCGTTCTCAACTTTCTTTTAGTTCAGTTTAAAAAAAAAAGAAGAAGAAAGAAACAAAGAAACTGTTTTGCACAATTCAGGCTAATACATTAGCGTGAGTATGTGACTATCTGTCTGCGATCAGTATTGTCCTGTGGCCTACATGTAAATCTAGTCACTGCTGCAGTGACTACATTTAGGCTTTCAGTTAAGCTTACACTGGTTATTTTCGAGCTTTGAGAGTTTTGAGAAGAGGAACGCGGTATAGGGTGCTTTATCTGTTGAAACATTTTGCAGGCGAAAATGATGATGTACCAGAAGACTAATGTTGCGTAGCGTCTTGTCAAAACCTTGCAAACCAAGGTGGTCTAGTCTGAGAATCCCATCGCCAGGACTTTAAAGAATCTGACGCTGGGGTCTTAGATGGGCGAGTTCCAGCTACACAAATATACCCAGAAGGCGCTGTTAATTCCCTTCTCCTCATATCCCCCCCCCCCCCCCAGTCGTCGCCCAGGATTGTGCTCAGTCGTTTGGAGAGTCAGACGATGGCCCAAAGGCAACAAGTGAAAACTTGGAGCGGTTTGAGTTAGATCTTGTATCAGCCGGCGCCTTGAACAGACAACATTGTGTGACAATTGAGAATAAAGATGTGGAGGACGAGTGGAGATTGTGGCTGTGCGATAACAATGGAGTTATTCCATTCCAGGTCTTACTGAGAAAATCATTAGGAATCAAAATACAATAGATTGTATAGCATCAATATTCTAGAGGCCGGAATAGTAGAAATTATATAATAATAGACTTTTTTTAAAAGTAAATGCGACTTTAGAATATATTTTTCTATGTTTCAATGCTTGCAAGTGAACAGAAGAGAGGAAGAATAAAGTTTGGTCATTTCAAAGTTCAAACATGAGGGGTAATGCGATTCTCAATTTTAGATGACTAAAAGTAATTGTTCAAGGAGCATTGTAATGCTTGTTTTTCAGCTTCTTGAGTGTGGTTATATTGGTGACATATTTTCTGTCAGTACATGTTGTATTGTGTGTGTATGTTTATATTATTGTTAGCCAGAGACTGTGTGTATTTAAGTTCTAGACAGTATAAATTGAGTACGATGATTCTTAATTACCATATAATACAAAGGTCCCCGAGTAGGACTGTTGAATATGCAACAAGTGGACTTAATTACATAACGGGCACTGTATTTAATTCCATGGGAACGGACATGAGGACTGACAGTTACGATTAGCATAATTTTTTTTAAATATAAATGTTAAGTATGTTATTGTTGGTTGTTAGGAATATTTCATATTAACGGGCTAGAGATGAAAACTGCATTAATTGAATAGAGGAGGATAATGAGTTCGTGTTGAAGAGAGAATTTATCTCCTTACACAACATTGGACAACACGATGACCTGCTCACAGTGGTGAAGAAACGGAAACTCCGATGGTATGGCCACGTCACCAGATCATCAGGCCTTGCAAAGACCATTCTGCAAGGCACAGTGCAAGGAGGTAGAAGAAGGGGGAGACCGAAAAAGAGGTGGGAGGACAACATTCGAGAATGGACTGGTTTGACACTGAGCGAAGCCATGAGGGCTGCTGAGGACAGAGAAAGATGGAGTATGCTGGTTAAGCGATCATCTGTGGTGCCCCTACGACCTTCGGGTTATGGGACAGGATAGGATAGGATAGGACAACATTGTAGGGTGTTAGAGACTTTTTAACCAATGAGTTATTAGTAGTAGGCCTAGTGGATTAATTTTTTTGTTCAACGAATCGAGTTGCAATAGACAGAGAGGTGAGCTCCTCGGTTAAACGCATTACGAAAGTGTTTGGTTAGTTTAAAGATATATTAGGGTTTGTGTTTCCCGTGAACTTTGTGCATCTAATTACTGCAGTTACATTGCCTAGAATAGGAACCGCTCTGTAGGCTACAACTGCAAGGTGTAATTCTGGAGGTTTAATGTTTTATAGTTCCTATAGGGAGAACCCCAGAGAGGCAAGTTATCACACCTACTCCGTGGAATGGATCCAGGCGTTTACCTTAAGAGCGATAATATTTGACATAGACTCACCGGGGAGGGTCTGTGTCGGGTTTTATATATTCAGTATGGGTCCGCAATTGATCCCTGACTACAGTGATTGTGTGTGAGATGCATGATGCAGAGAGAACTGAGGCTAATTAAGTGGACAGTCCAGTCACAGATATTACATAACATTAGTCTCCTGGTACATTACTGTGATGAACAGGTTATTAATATTACGATAGTCCGTTTGTTTATGGTTAGTGCTGTTTAGTACTAAATCGGAACATAGAATATGTTGTATACGGGATATGATTACGATCTTTGTATAAAGATGACTTGGTAGCCTTATTTTCTCGGACATCATTTGTGTAAGTTAGCATTAATTTACAACAATGATTGTTTATTTATATAGTTTTGTTAATTTTGGTTGGTTTGTTTTTCATTCTTGCCATGCCCCAATTGCATAGCAATAAATTCTTTCCCTAGCTCCCCCAACCTGCCCCTCACCCCCCTCCATTTTCTCAACAATACAGTTATCTGATTCTAGAAAAACACGCATGCAAGCAGGTACGCTCGATCGAGATGACATCTGTGTCAGTGGCGTTAAGAGAGCAGACTGCAGCAAATCGCATGTCGTCTTGAAAAGCTTTGTTTTCAATCCTAATTTCGGCTAGCGCCTTAAGCAGCTCACTTAGCGGGTAAGTGCGCTGTATTATAAGAACGATTATTCAACTATTTATACACACGAACCTTTTTCTCTGTTTGTGTTTAGTTTCCAATACAGTGTACATAGGCGCACTTGCCGTTGGCTAATCGACTGGGTTAATGTGTAGTGGAACAAGGGAAAGGAAGTAGACCTACAAGGGAAAAAAGTTTGAAAAGTCAAATTACACTGTATGTTTCATGTAGCCTGAAAAATAAAAGTTTTGTACGGTTTTCACTTTCCTGTACTGCGTCTATAAACATGTCTAGTTTGAGTGAAACACATCCGAAGGAAAATGGGGCCATCTGCTCCTCTGCGGTCAAATTGCTCGATCAACGCCGAAACACGATTGCTCGATGATTCAACATTCCAATTATTTCCCTATCCGGGCTTTCGAGCACTAGCGGAGTGAAGGAAAACATAACAGTTATTTGACCTCCTAAGTCTCCCAGTATAGGTGACAAAAACGGGATATGTAATTTTGGCGCTTTCAGAAAAACCTGAAATTAGTGTACAATAAGTTGTGTTTATTTATCTCGAAGTTCGTCATTCCTGTTCAAAAAAACCCCAAGCAGTGTACATGAAACGAACAATGTAGGTCTAATTTGACTGTTAATTTCAACATTCCACGTCGATGATTTTTAAAATCTGTGTTCGAGTCAGCTATAGGACAAAATAAAATCAGCATCCTAAAACAGTAAAGCAATTTGATTTTCAAAATCTCCAAAAGAACATTCTTTAAATAATGTCATACCATTAATTCGTCCAATCTCCAATTTCAAGTTCATAAACTTATATGATTGATTTCTTCTTTTTTTAACCTTGGAAGTGTTGAAGTATGCTAACGGTTACTTTGAATTACCGAGCCTTCAAGAAGTGTACCTGAAAATGAACGCATCATTCGGCTTTCTAAATTTCTAAGTACAAAAACATGTAACTATAATTTGCCTTTTTAAATGTGCCCAGGCAAACTACGTGAGTAGGGTTCGCTACATAAAAATATAGTCAGCCGTAATTTTTTTTTTTAATTTTTTATTTTATCGTGTTTTTCTAATATAGATGATATTATAAGCTATATTAAGACTCAATAACAGTACATTTGGAATTTTAAAAGTAGAATACTGTGGTTACGTGAACATACACGTCGTTGTAAAAGTACTTTCTAAACCTTCAGTACATGAAAACGACTTTCGTACATGTAATGTGACTTTCAAAAAGTCCCTGATAACTTTGGAGTACGTTGGCGGCCAGGCCAATCTGTCTGTGTTGTTTAACTTGATCACCAACTTATCAACATCCTTCCGCCAAATAGATCAGCTTGGTTGGTTGTTTTTTTCCCCATCTGCCCAAGGAGTGCAGTACACCACATAACCAGCTACACCTGCCCATTCTGAACATCCATGCTCTCTTCACTTCCATTCCATCACTGTAATTCCTGTCCCTTTCGTAATCACATGAGAGTGCGGGGGTATGTGGATGTGCGTATGTGTATGTAATATAAGCTTACGCGTCAATGCCCCTCTACCTCACTTTGTGTGTTGTAGAAGAATAAATCGAGGGTGTGTTTTGTTCGACCACATTGGTAATAATGTAATAACGCTTTTGTTCTATTTGTTAGGATCATATTTAGTCCTAGGTTGCATGCGTAGATTGTACATTTATATTTATATTTTCAAATCAACATTAGCTAATCATTTTAAATGTAAAAATGTTCTAGAAATGTTTGATAAATTGTTTTTAAACACTGTCTGAGGGGAGTGTCGCTAAAGACATTTAAAAAAATCAAATTGTCAATTCTCTCTCTCTCCCTCTCTCCCCCCCCTCTCTCTCTCTCTCTCTCTCTGTTCTTCTTCTTCTTCTTCTTCTTCTTTCATCTCTTTCTTCTTCTTCTTCTTCTTCTTCTTCTTCTTCTTCTTCTTCTTCTTTTTCTTCTTCTTCTTCTTCTTCTTCTTCTTCTTCTTTTTCTTCTTCTTCTTCTTCTTCTTCTTCTTCTTCTTCTTCTTCTTCTTCTTCTTCTTCTTCTTCTTCTTCTTCTTCTTTCATCTCTTTCTTCTTCTTCTTCTTCTTCTTCTTCTTCTTCTTCTTCTTCTTCTTCTTCTTCTTCTTCTTCTTCTTCTTCTTCTCCTCCTCCTCCTCCATCTTCTTCTTCTTGTAGGTTTTTTTTTACACCTCTCCCTCCTCTCCCCCACCTGCTTTCAATTCATCAAAGTCATCATAACAACTTCATCTTCTGCCCTTTCCTTCTTCTTCTTCTTCTTCTTCTTCTTCTTCTTCTTCTTCTTCTTAGTGGCATGCCATCCACATCAGCAAAAGCAGACATTTTCTCTTTCACCATTACTTCTCTCCCTCTGCCCGAAGAACCTCCCCCCTCCCCCACCACCACCTTGTTAGTTTAGTACAAACATTTATCACGTCTATTTTGTTCACTATTCGCCAGATGACACATCAAGGGTCGTAAGAAGAAAAAAAAGATCTAAGAGTTCGACAGCTGTCCGTCCTGTTCCCTCTTCCTTTATCTCCTTCATTCCCGGAGATGTCTGACAAGGGGCGAAACTCTCATGTCCTGCCGCTCGCCACTCGAAAAAATCTTGTCCGCCTCTTGTCCCTAGGGTTGTTTTTCCTGAAGATGCTTCTGCTGTATGTCTTCCGCTGTTATTTTATTTTCTCACTTGGTAAGATTCGTTCGGAATGCTAAAACTTTCTGCCCCTCCCCACATAGAATTCCCTCCTTTTCTACATAAAATACACTAAACTAGAGATTTTTGGAAGAGGCTCATTCTAATTCTAGTCCAAAGAGTCGCCTGGCTTCATGTATGTGTGTGCGTGCGTGCGTGCGAGTATCCGTGAGTGTTTGTGTGTGTGTTCGAATGTTTGTGTGTGTGTGTTTCTGCTTTAATCTGTGTGTGCGTTCGTGTGTGTGAGTTGGTGTGTGAGTTTGTGTGTGTGCGCGTGTGTTGGTGTGCGTGTGTGTGTTATTCAAGCTTACACGTTAGTGCATATCTGCCTTTTTATTAAATTCATAAATTGCAAAGTTCACTGCTATAAAAGGTAAAGGTAATCCCATAGACTTGTGGCCGTAGGGGAGCGTGATGTTGGAGATCACACTTATCTTGGGCCAGCGTAATGAGGGCGATGCCCCATCTCTCTCCCTCGCTGCTTTACCTTCCCCACCCTTAAGAGAGTAGGTACTCAGTCACAGTTGAGTCAACTGGGGGCGTTGTTATTTGTCGCTTCACGTTTTGCGGTCACCCATCCAAGTGCTAACCGCACTGGACCGTACTTAACTTGCGACACAGTAGCGAGTGCTTCAACCACTGCTCTATCCGACACCCCTCTCACTGCTATACGATGATGGAATATTTCGGTTACAATATTTCAATATTTATATGTATTGCATTTCTGATTCTTGTTAATGAATGGATGGATGCATGAATAAATTCAATGAAGTCTTATAACAATCTCAGCGTCGTGAAACCTTTCTCTTTGTGTCTGTCTGTTTGTCTCTCTGTCTGTCAGTCCCTATCTGTCTCTCTCTCTCTCTCTCTCTCTCTCTCTCTCTCTGTCTCTCGCTCTCTCTCCCTCTCTCTCTAGTTCTTTCTCTCAGATCTTGCACCGGAAAATATTTGCAGAATTCTTTATCCATTATAACTTTTATGGCGATGGCAACAAAATGCTGTGGGTCGCACGCATTCCATCGTATGGAATTTAAAGATCATGACGCTCATGTCCTAGATGGGTGAATGCCGGCGAACCAGACACACCTCAAACGTACTGGATCCCTTCATCAGCCATTTTCGGTCCTTCTGGATTGTGCTCAGTTGTCTGGATAGTAAGACCAGACAGTGAGCCTAAGCCAGCAAGAGGGCGCCTCAGCCAGCTTTTTGTTAGATGCTGTATCGGCCACAACCTTGAACAGCTCTTGAGCTGAAAAAAAGCGTTATTTGGGAACAGTATGGGAACTGCTTACAATATAGATCTACCCATCTAAGTCACTAGGTTTTCAGAATCGGAATCATGACACTTCCTACTCCATATTCTAGGAATTATTCTATTATGAATGGGCTTCTTGTTTACCTTGTGCTATGCCTGGTCTTGTTTTTGTTTACCTTGTGCTATGCCTGGTCTTGTCTAGTTTACCTTGTGCTATGCCTGGTCTTGTCTTGTTTACCTTGTGCTACCCCCGTTGGGGTGCAGGGGGTTTCAGTATAAATAGTATCCCCACTTTCTGGAAATTTAGTGCTTTAAATTCCCACTGTCGCTGTCTTTCTCATTTGCTCTTTCTCATTCCTGCTCTGTTCTATCAATCTGCTATACTATCTTCTTCTTCGCTTGACCAGTCACCTACCTTTTTTCTTGAAAACTCTTCCGGGACAAGGCTCCTGATTTGTGTATGAGGTCTGTTGGATCAGCTTGGGAATATTGGACGCTTTCTGCCAGGTGGTCGCTAGGGCTTCCTATGATGTTATTACTTAGCAATGTAGGCATTTTATATGTATGTGTTTTGTTGATAATATATAATGATGTTTGTACTCTATTTTGTTTTTGTAAACGGGGGTTCAATAAATTAGAGTACAGCCTGAGCGTCCCCTGCGTGGGATGTCTTTATTGTAAAGTGACTGGCTGGTGGAGAGCTTTCAGTTTACCACTGGGGCTGTTTCAGCAGATCTTTTATGCGGATCAGGGGTTGTCCGGTCCTGATTTGGCTCGGAAGAGTCCGCTGGACCCAAAGCAATAATGATGTAATGTAATGTAATGTTTACATTGTGCTATGCCGGGTTTTGTCTTGTTTACCTTGTGCTATGCCCGGTCTTGTATTGTTTACCTTGTGCTATGCCTGGTTTTGTGTTTGTGATTACCTTCTTTTATTATGTCGTGCTCCGCACTGGACAGGCGTTATTCTGCTCACCTTCACGTAGGGCAATGAAGCAGAAAATGGCTATTCATGTTATATGTGATTCGTTTTGTTTAAACAATATTTATTTTTATGTCTTTTTGCCAATGCAAGTTTCTCTCTGCTACTTTTCCACTCTGGCAAACAGTATTAATACCGAGCGTATATCGGAGAGGTCGGGTTATTAGTGTTAAAGCGCCAGGGTATCCAAGGATGTGTGTTTATCTGTTGTGACAAAGAGTTTAATTGGGAAATAGGCCTTATTCGGAAATGGGGGGAGGGGAGGGGGCGGGAACTTGTCTTTTTGTTTTGTCCGGGCGGACATCTCGTCTCAGAACACTATGAAAGCTACCCCGAGCTGCAAGCTTTTCTTCGGGGAAGGGGGCAAGTGTGTGGGGCGGGGGGGGGGGAGGGGGATGATTGCAGGGCAGTGCAAGGCCGAACTAACGGAGCTAGCAAGGATTGCAACTGAAATCAACCTTATGGTTGATCCGGAAGGTTTGATGGAGGACAGAGCAGAAATTGTAGGAGAGAAACTGTTCGTTTGCAAAGAATCTCCGCCCAGCGTTAGACAACTCTAGGCGCAACATGCAAGCAGGCCAAAGTTTTTTTTGGTCTAAGGCTTTGGTGTCACGTTAAAAGACGATGTAATTGGTTATCGTTGCCCAGACCGAACGCTTTGCTTTGAATTATTTAAGGCCTTTCACTTATTTATTTATTCTTATGCAAACAAACAACTCTGCTACCTCCAACTATACACTCTTTCACTGCGGTACTATTTTTAGAATCAACGTTGATGCCATTAATGGGCACATAAACAAATTAATTTAACGATTTCTATCAAAACTCGGCGTTTTATTATTTTTATTCCTTTTAATATTTACTTTTTAGTTGCTTAATTTTTTTTTCCTGGTGAGCAACACTCATTGTGAATTCTATAATCATCTGTAACGCTGACATGTGCGATTGTGTGGCCCTTTAAGCTGCTTGAGTTTAATATACCTTTCTCGTCACCGTTAATGCTGAAATAAGGTTAACAATAACCTCTCTCTCTCTCTCTCTCTCTCTCTCTCTCTCATCCAATGCCTCAACAGCGGGTACACAAGTGAGTGCTTATTTACACGAGTAACAACCACCCCCGAAAAAACTAACACATACAACACCAGAGGAAACAATTACAATTTTGATTCACACAAAAACGAACTAACCTATATATTTACAGAACTATTTAATCCGACCATATATAATATCCACAATCACACTCAACTATAATGAAAACAAAGCTGATAAACAAACAAGAATAATAAACAAGATAATGGTTTTCTTTACAGTCTTTGTAATTACAACCTATACAATTTCACAAGTGGCTGTAGAATTGTTCATTATTTAACTAATGATTTGTACAATTATACTATCCTATCCTATCCTATCCCGTAACTCGTCGTTGGGGCACCACAGATGATCGTTTAACCAGCATACTTCATCTTTCTCTGTCCTCAGCAACCCTCATGGCTTCGCTCAGTGTCAAGCCAGTCCATTCTCAAATGATGTCCTCCCACCTCTTTATCGGTCTTCTTCTTCTACCTCCTTGCACTGTGCCTTGCAGGATGGTCTTTGCAAGGCCTGATGATCTGGTGACGAGGCCATACCATCGGAGTTTCCGTTTCTTCACCACTGTGAGCAGGTCATCGTGTTGTCCAATGGCTTGTGTGAGAGTCTGTCGGACTTCGTCGTTGGTGATGTGCTGGGTATAGTAAAATGCCCAGAAGTCTTCTGTAGCACCTCATCTCCATGCTTTGTATTCTTCGTTGTGGATCTGCTGTGAGGGTCCATGTTTCGCAAGCGTATATGAAGATGGAGATGACAAGGGAGCGTAGCAGCCTTACCTTGGAATTATACACAATGCTTATAATATTGTAAGCAGTAATGATATTGTATCAGTGGCTACAACTTATACAAGAGAAAATGCCACTCTTCTTTTTCTAACTAACCATGTGGCTTCGTACAACTGGCCACTGACATATTCCTTTACCAGTTCATTGCTGAGCAAATTTATAAGGAAGTGAGAAATGGACTTTTTCCGTTACGGACTTTCTGAATTACAGTTCTACATGCTGGATTGCAGTCAGCGACCGGCGTAGTTCTCTCAGATGCTCAGGTCAGTTAGGATGCCAGGTTGTACAGAGGCTCACGTTTTGTACGGTCAAGACCACACAACGTGGACGATACAGTGCTGGTGGAGATGCCACTACCAACACACTAAGGCATACACAACAGTAAATTATAGCATCATTAACCAACCCACATAGAAACATACCCACATACTCTTCTGCATCTTAGTGCACATTACTACCCTTCTCTGTTCTATCCATTATCAAGTTCATTCACAACTTACCTCCCTTTATCATAATTGAAATGAACTTTCCAAATTATTTCCCTTTATTAAAATTGGAAACAATTTAATTGTAATTTGTGAATTATTTCCATTTGCAAATGTTGAAAACAACTGATCGAATCCTATTTATAAATTATATATCTTTTTTAAGTCATCGACAAAATGAGACATTTCCATTTATATTTTACTCCTTTTTGCAAAGTTAGCAAATAATTAAAACTTATCATGAATAAATTACTTCTCTTCACAAAGGTTGAAAAATAATTATCAAATATATATAATTTATTTCCTATCCTATCCTATCCCATAACTCTGAGGTCGTTGGGGCACCACAGATGATCGTGTAACCAGCGCACTCCATCTTTCTCTGTCCTCTGCAATTCTGATGGCTTCGCTCAATGTCAAGCCAGTCCATTCTCGAATGTTGTCCTCCCACCTTTTTTTCGGTCTCCATCTTCTTCTACCTCCTTGCACTGTGCCTTGCAGGATGGTCTTTGCAAGGCCTGATGATCTGGTGACGTGGCCATACCATCGGAGTTTCCGTTTCTTCACCACTGTGAGCAGGTCATCGTGTTGTCCAATGGCTTGCGTGAGGGTCTGTCGGACTTCGTCGTTGGTGATGTGCTGGGTATAGGAAATGCCCAGAAGTCTTCTGTAGCACCTCATCTCCATGTTTTGTATTCTTCGTTGGAGATCTGCTGTGAGGGTCCATGTTTCGCAAGCGTATAGGAAAATTGCGATGACAAGGGAGCGCAGCAGTCTTACCTTGGAATGTAGACTGATGGTCTTGTCTTTCCAAATGGGCTTCAACCTTGGCCATGGCAGCAGTTGTTTGTGCGATCCTGGAGAGGACTTCCTGTCGGGACTCATTGTTTAATACAATGGCTCCTAAATATTTGAAGCTATGCACTGTGTTGAGGGATTGGCCTTGGACTTTGATGTCCGTGTTGATGCCACTGGTGTTATTGGTCATCATGTTGGTCTTCTCTGCACTTATTTCCATTCCATAGGCGTTGGAGGTGGTGTCAAGCCTCTGTATCATTTATTTCACTGCATAAAAAAGCATACTTTCTTCACCGATATTTTCTTTCATTCATAAAATAAAATATATTCAGGTTTGTTCAAATATGCTTGCACCCGAGCAAAATTGACCCCTACTGATCACTTGCAGGTTACTTAGGGATAAGACAACACCATACACAAAGACAAGACAGGTCCCAATGGTCACAGTAGTGCATCAGTTCTCTTCTTCTCTCGGGGCATAGGTTCCAAGACACTTGCGACTATCCGGAGGAATCATACGTCTCTGATTGGCTGCTATTTATAGCCCAAAGCTCATTTGCATGTTGAATCTAGGCCGGCGCTTAGGCCTACATCGCTGAATCTTCCCCGATTGATCAAAGACTATCCAATTCGTCTTCTAATAATGATCTCCCTGCCTTTACACCAGATGTTTCAGTGATAAATGTGTGCTTGCTGTGTACATGAAAGTGTGTGTAGCATATGAACGTGTATGTTTGGAGCCTGATTGGTGATTTAGGGGGAAAACGCGTATAGAGCGTCCAGCATTGTTGTTGTTATTATTATTATTAATTATTATTATTATTATTATTATTATTATTATTATTATTATTATTATTATTATTATTATTATTATTATTATAGACCAAAATTAAAAATGGGGGGATGGGAAGTCATATATTTAAAGTATACTTTAACTCATTTACGAGAATGGTCGGTAAACAATAAAAACGAATGCATTATTATACCAAGTTTACACTACAAGTCTACACTGAAACTGTGACAGTGCTAAGAACATTCACGAGCCTGTGGCAGCTGACAGTTCAATATTGAACGACATCTGATTGCGGACAAGCAAACAAACACACAAACAGACATGGTGAAATCTATACATTCCATGATTTTTAAAGGGGGTATACCAGTCTATGAGTACCCGCCCTACAATTCGCCACGGCAGGAATTCTAAATCCAGATCAGATACTACCTACTTGCTTGAAACAAATCGTCAATTATCAAGTTCCAGTAGGCTATCTACTTGCATAAAATAATTTATCTTTAATATTCTAGTTCATATAGAAAAGAAAATAGTGTTTTATTTAGCAGTCATCTCTCCTTTCCGCTCTGGGGAAAATAAACTTTCTATGATGAAAGGCAAAAGTTATACATTACTTCACTCGGGAAAGATTCAGCCCTAGATTCGACATGCAAATAAGCTTGGGGCTATAAATAGCAGCCAATCAGAGCCGGTATGATTCCTCCGGATAGTCGCAAGTTCCAAGAGGACTGGAAACAGGACCGTCACAACAGGACGATAAGCTGCTTGAGATAGGCGGCAAATAGACAAACTGCGCCCCCACACAATCACCCTTCGAAACATCCGCAGGCACTAGAGAAGGCTTAAATAACTTACAAATTCCCCTCTGTGACTGACCACGTCGGCTCAGCACAGCAGTTTCTTTTATTTGCACCCTCTAATTGAGTGCGCACATCGCTCGCTGCAAAACTTGCACGGCACGTGAAAATACACGCCTGCCCTCACATCAATAATTATAGCGGCAATCTGGACCAATATAGGTGGACGAAGCAACACTAGCAAAACAATGCACGTGTTCTAATTACAATATTTGCAAACTTAGAAGTAAACTTTAATTTATTTTCTCTCCCTCACCTTCCGTCCTCTATAACAGGCTTAGAAATGTCATCACAGGTTTAGAAAACCGATTCGTGACTCTCTCTCTCTCTCTCTCTCTCTCTCTCTCTGTCTCTCTCTCTCTCTCTATCTATCTATCTCTGTTCTCGGCTGATAATGTCCTCTTCTTTGCTTTTCCTTGTCCCTTTATCACGGCGGCCATTGTTTGTGTGTTTCAGGTGAAGATGACGTGCGGAAGTGACCGGAAGTGAGCGGCAGGTGAGGGCATCCGAACGAAGACTGTGGGCCAGCACAAAGACCACCAGCTTTCAGCAGTACACACCAGAGACAACATGCTACTAAATCTACTGGGCATCCATCCGCGTGCTGCCTTTCGCACTTCCGGCGGCTTTCATCTTTCCGCTGCATCAGGTCTGAGCGAAACAAATTTGGGAGTATCTTTTCATGACCCCGGCTGGCGACCAGGGGAAAGAGACAAGGAAAGCAAATGAAGAAAAATGGTTGGAAAATGGCCGATGGCTGGTCATTTCTCACTTCATTACACCCCCGTGCCCATCAAGCATTTTTCTTCTCCAATTCTAACCCTTGCAATTAGCAGGCAGAGTGGAGTTTGCGCTTGCTGACTCTAAGAGATGTCCATCTTTCTAGCAGCAATTGACTTGAGTCCTCATGTTAGACCTCGCTACTCTCCTGCTAATGTCACTGCCCAATTTGGGTATTTCGTTTCTTATCTAAACACCAGCAGAGCAGTTCGTAAGACGAGCAAGATTAAATCATGTAGTTTCCTCGAAGATTACTTGTACATTCCATCCTTCTTCGCTTTTCAGTGCATTCCTTTAAATCATAATTACGTATTTCATTCTATCACTCCCGATATTGAAAATAAATGTACACGCTAAGAGTTATTTCAGGTACGTGGAATTACAATTTAAGCATTGCAGGAGAGACTGGAAACTTTCTGTTTAAATTTATTATTCTACTTTTCTTCGAGATTTTGCAGACACTTATATACCCTCATCTGGCACAGTTTCATACAGAAACAAGTAAATGCTGTAGAAGTGTGTATCTGTTGCTCAAAAGGTAACTGCACTAGAGAAATTGTTAATTTGATGGTCAGTGTTATGGTTTTTCAATCTTTGTATGTGAACATCCCTGAATTGTTTTTAAATCCCACCTCCCCTTCTCTATCTCCTTTCCAAAACCGACGTATAGTTATTGTATAAACTGTACATTCCCTTTACTGTGAAAATATCATAGTGTGTGTGTTGTTGAACGTAGCTTTACCCTAACTCATCACGCACGGATTGTGATAACTACAGGTAAAGGAAATTCTCCTACTTGTGCATAAAATATATTAAATGCGCTACCTTCTCGTTCCCAGCACCCTTTGTATTGTATGAAGTACTGACAGGAATTTGTAATCCGCTCTGGCATTAATTCCCCTCGCTGTTTTCTCCGTACCCTATTACGTCCCCTCTCTCGTACGCTGTGTCTGTATAATACTATTCAAACTTGAACTATTTGATTGTTAACCCATTTCCTCCAAGGTGACGGTATTATCTCTTTTATTTGTCGAAGTGTAATCAACCATTGTAGAAAGAGTTGTTTCGGGTTTTTTTTTTTAAAAATCAATTATTGTTATATGGATGATCATTTATGTTACGCCAGTTATTTTGTAAACTAAAATATTTGAAAGTGTATATTGTCATTTTACGGAGTGAGATCTTTATTGTACTCCAACCCACTGTGTATATCCGACGTTTAATTTGAGTTGTAATATTAAACCTTTTTTTTTTTATCACGGTTTGTTTGTTGTGTGGTAAACTCGTTTGAGGGCACTTAAACAAATTTTTATTTTAATTTTAAATTTGGTCCACTATTCTGTACTTTAATTCATTCCCGTTCTCCTGTTTGAATTTTTTTTTTTAAATGTTTATCTAGTGCCTATGGGCCTTAGTTTTCTTTAACCGTATTCTACTGTTGGTGTTTTCCTCCATGTTTCCTGTGTGCAAAAGAGTTGAAATTCCACTTACTTCCCTTCTCAGAAAGTAGAAATTTTCGATGTAGATTTCAAAACTTTGCAATTAAATAAAATATTTTAGTACGTCAAACCATTGTTATTTTTCATATCAAATGGGAAAAAAAACCAACAACATTAGTTTGGTATTAAAGTAAATTTGCAGCTTTTGTTTTAAGAAGTCTTCAAAGCAACTCATTATGCTTGAAGTTTGTTCTTTTTTTCTTGTACCAAATGCCGCAACTCCTAGGTTTTTTTGTTTTGTTTTAAATAACGTTGTGGACTTGCTATTGCAGATTATTTTCCCCTTTACCAACAACTGGCCCGCTGGTGTCAGTATTAATCGGTCCAGTAGTCACCTATATGCGAAAGTGTCGTGTGACTATAATCTACAAAACAACAACAACAGATCGAATATCTTCAACTTTACACTATAGTTGTTTTGCTCCAAACCCTTATTATGTTGGCTGGGATACCAATGAGTGACACTTCGACACCAGTTGCTCGCCCATCACACTCTTTTGTTTCAAAAGAAACGAATGTCCTATATGTATATGTTTATGTCATGCCTGTAGGGCTGCCAGATCTCTCTATGCGTGTTTATCTTATTATCTCAAAGTATTATTTTCAAGCCTTCACAGTCTTCACGCCAGCCCTCTGAGAGTTGTCCGATGCCAATAAAGTGAACTGAAATTTTCTTCCACGTTTTTGTTAATTACTTGTCTACTTTTTGATGTTTGTTGTTATTGTGTAGTAGTAGTAGTAGTAGTAGTAGTAGTAGTAGTAGTAGTAGTAGTAGTAGTAGTAGTAGTAGTAGTAGTAGTAGTAATAGCAGCAGTAGTAGTAGTAGTAGTTGTTGTTGTTGTTGTTGTTGTTGTTGTTGTTGTTGTTTTGTTGTGATTTCGCTACCTCCAGTTGGTGGTAGTTTTTGTCACTATTGATTTTTAAAAAAAAAGTTATTCGTCACTTTCGGTTGTCTGTGTTCTCTCTCTCTCTCTCTCTCTCTCTCTCTCTCTCTCTCTCTCTCTCTCTCTCTCTCTCTCTCTCTCTCTCTCTCTGTGGTGTAGTATGGTCTTGAGCGATTTGATGTATGTGTTCCAGTATCCCTGTGATTGAGTGTGGGGTTGTGTGTCGGGATTTGTGTGTGTGCGTGTGGAGTATGAGTCTGTGTGTATGTTCTTCTCTTTCCTCCTTCCTTCTTCTTTTTCCCTCTTTTTCCTTGTTGTTGTTCTTCTTTTTTTTCTTCTGCTTCTTCTTATTCTTCTCCTCCTTCTCTTCTTCGGGTGAATTAAATTACAAAAAAAATATGTTTCAGGTCCTGATCTAGTTTCAGGCACAAGCGGTTCTCTACTAGTGATCTAAATCCAAACAAAATAACTGCTTTTGTGAGCTGATTTGCCATTAAGTGGGTGCCTTTTGTGAGCTACTTGCCCGGGAATAGCTTCATCAACAAATGCCTGATCGCTCTCTCTAATCTGTTTCTTTGTTGCCCCATCGCAAGTTCTTTTGTATAGTGACGTGACGAAATCCTGTTTCGTTTACATGAATCTAGTGAAAGCCACCAAACATTTTGACAGGTCTTCATCACATGAATGATTGTGTAGACTAAACCAAAGAATGTTCAGCTCACACCTGTAAAATTAAACTTTCTTTGCCTAAACCTAAGTAGATCTACATTTGAGGAACTCAAAGAACGGAGCAGGGAGAACAAGTTGATTGCCGTAAAAGTAGAAAGCCAAATGAATTTGATTTATTACAGTAGAAAAGCGCATACATGAAATCCAGTAAGTATTAGATCTTTCTGAATGAGCAAGCATGTTGTGAAGAAATTGCCTCATTTTGGATCCACAGTTGCATGTAAAGGTACACATCGTTCATCTATTAAGATCTGCGTAAATCTGTTCCCCGAGAGTTTTACCAGAGCCAGGCAATACATAATATGAATTCAACACGTCCAAGCGTTCCGCAACACGGCGGCAAAGTTCCAGTTTGATTCCCCCACGACATTTACTAATGAATGACGTAATTTACAGAGTGGGTGGCGCAGTAACGTAAATTGTTTCTTTCAGCAACGTCAAGCGAGGTTAGTATTTGGATTGGTGCCCAAACTTGATTGATTGATTGATTGATTGATTGATTGTTGCTTTAGGTCCAGCGGACTCTTCCGAGCCAAATCAGGACCGGACAACCCCCGATCCGCATAAAAGATCTGCTGAAACATCCCTAGTGGGAAAATTGAATGCCCTCCACCGGCCAGTCACTTTACAATAAAGACATCCCACGCAGGGGACGGCTGAGGCTTTACCCCAACTACTCGAACCCCCGCATACAAAAACAAAATAGAATACAAACATCATTATAAATTATCAACAAAACATATACATATAAAATGCCTATATTGCTAAATAATAACATCATAGGAAGCCCTAGTGACCACCCGGCAGAAAGCGTCCAACACTCCCAAGCTGATCTAACAGACCTCATACACAAACAAGGAGTCTTGTCCAGGAAGAGTTTTCAAGAAAAAAGGTAGGTCATTGATCTAGCGAAGAAGAAGATAGTATAGCAGAGTGATAGGACATAGCAGGAATGGGAAAGAGTAAATGAGAAAGAAAGCGACAGTGGGAATTTAAAGCACTAAATTTCCAGAAAGTGGGGATACTATTTATATTGAACCCCCCGACACCCCAACGGGGGTACTGTTGCCGCAGTGAATTGGTCATGACTACAAAATCAAGACAGGTTTTCAGCTGGGGCTTTCACTTTTCCCTTTATAGGTTAAAACAATCTACAGTGGCAAGATTGCTCATGACCCCAAGGGGTGCCCAAACTTGGGTGCACCCACTGTGATAAGTGATAAAGAATGAAACTAGGGCACACAACCCATCCCAGTCCACCCAGCGTTTGAATGGGCACTTTGCTCAGTTTAGAACCGGCAAAGATAAGGAGAGTAAATGGGCAGCGCCCCTTTAAACTTGCCCAGAGAAAAGGGAGGTCACAAACGCCTCTCCGTCCACAGACCGCAAAGTTACTGGAACACCTTTACGTCAGGGTTAAGATAGGTTAGAGTTTAAGGTAAGGGTCTAGGCTAGGATTTGAGTAGGTTTTGTCTAGTATTGGCGAACCTTAAACCTAACCCTGACCCATGTGAAATACCTATTTTTCCAGGTAATTTGTACAACCTGACTTTGTCTACATGATTGTCCCGGTACATGTTTGTCATGGGACACTGCTATGCCAAGGTTTAACAGCACAGCCACACTGACAATTCAGTCATATGTTCTTCAGACTTGAACCTAAACCAGTCACAATTTAAAGAAACAGTTGTGACATATGCGATAAGAAATTTCTGTTGTGGCATAGGCGATATAAATTTTTGAGCTTTTTGTCGTTTATTATTGGGACGCAGCAGGTTAGCGGTTTGGGCACATGCTAGCCATGTTTCATGTTAAGGGTTAGTACTTGGATGAGTGGCCATGCTTCCCCCCGTTGGGGTGCCGGGGGTTTCAGTATAAATAGTATCCCCACTTTCTGGAAATTTAGTGCTTTAAATTCCCACTGTCGCTGTCTTTCTCATTTGCTCTTTCTCATTCCTGCTCTGTTCTATCAATCTGCTATACTATCGTCTTCTTCGCTATACCAGTCATCTACCTTTTTTCTTGAAAACTCTTCCTGGACAAGACTCCTTGTTCGTGTATGAGGTCTGCTGGATCAGCTTGGGAAAGTTGGACGCTTTCTGCCGGGTGGTCACTAGGGCTTCCTATGATGTTATTATTTAGCAATATAGGCATTTTATATGTATGTGTTTTATTGATAATTTATAATGTTTGTATTCTATTTTGGTTTTGTAACCGGGGGTTTGATTAGTTGGGGTAAAGCCTCAGCCGTCCCCTGCGTGGGATGTCTTTATTGTAAAGTGACTGGCCGGTGGAGGGCATTCAATTTTCCCACTAGGGTTGTTTCAGCAGATCTTTTATGCGGATCGGGGGTTGTCAGGTCCTGATTTGGCTCGGAAGAGTCCGCTGGACCTAAAGCAACAATCAATCAATCAATCAATCAATCAATCAATCAATCAGTGGCCATGCTTGGGGGTTTTGTAATGGGGGGGGGGGGGCAACCTCCAAACTACACAGATTTAAACAAGCGCACGACACACCTCATTCCACACAGCTGTGAGTGGGTACCTGGAACTGTGAAGACCCGGAGAAGGTAAAGCGGCGAGGGAGAGGACATAGCCGCCGCCCTCATTAAGCTGGCCTAGAGAAAAGGGAGGTCCACAACGCTTCCCTCTTCCCAGCGACAGAAAGGGTACGGGGGAAACCTTTACCTTTTATGTCGTGTATGGGAAACATCTATATTTATTGTTGCCCGCGATTTTTTTTTTTTTGGCGTCATCCTTCTAGTTGACTTCATCAGTACTATCGTTGTTGTTCATCATGGTCATCATCATCGTTACCGTAGTCGTTTCCATCTCTCACATCATCACTATTGCCGTCGTCAATGCTACAGTTATCATATCATCGTCGAAGTCATCATCGAAGTCATCATCAATATCATCATCATCATCATCATCATCATCATCATCATCATCATCATCATCATCATCACCATCATCACCATCATCAACGTTGTTGTTTTTGTTTTCGTCAACGTAACAACAACAACATGACCATCATCCTCGTCTTCTTCGTCAACGCAACAACAGTCACAACAGCAGCCACAACAACAATGTCATTGTTACCTTGTAATTTTACTTTTTACATCACGGTCATCATCTACGGCTTATGAGACAACATCACTTTAAAGCATCGCAAGAACACTACTTTCTCCATAAATTGAGGCTGCGGTTTCAAATTTAACCCAATATACGCAAATACCATGAAGGAATGTGAGGTTTTAAGTTCCTCACTCGACATTATTGAGGTGAAAGCTCTCATATAAGCTTATAAACAACAAAGCAAGAGGCAGCGTAAAAAATTAGTCCAGACCACATCGAACGGCAATGAGGTCACAGGGAGAATCACGGGGACTCACTTGGGATAACAAGCACAGAAATATCGGGCCTCGTTATCCGGATCAACGCCTTGAGGTTTATGCAGTCAGTGTAATAATACAGGGTGCTATTACGCGCTTTTTATTATAGTTTTGGTCGAACTCAAAGCGCGGCGATTTTCAAAAAGTTCGCTATTACAGAAGGCGGATGAGTAATCAATCTTTATTTTGAAATTTAGATTGAATGCACCCAATACCGTCATTGAAGAGAGAGGAAGAAACCGGAGTACCCGGAAAAAGCTATCGGTGTTCTGAAAAATCTCGTAAGCCTACCTAAGTCACGCAAGCTCGTTCAAAACAGTGCGTGTGCGTGTGTGTGTGTGTGTGTGTGTGTGTGTGTGGTTGTGTGTGTGTGCGTGTGTGTGCGTGTGTGTGTGTGTGTGTGTAACGCCGTTATTTTTACGAACTCTTTAAACTCTACCTACGTTTTACTGTCCCGTTGTGTTGACGAAAAACAATGTCCTGTTATGGTTAGGGCTGTTTCGGGCTTAGGGTTAGGTTAAGTATTTGGGTTAGGGATAGCTTCAAAAAATGGACAAATTTCAATTCGTGTCAAACCAACGTAGGCTATGTGTCGTTTCATGAAAGTTATAACAACTGTTTTTTTTTGTTTTTTTTTTTACATATTATGTGTGTTACGTTTGAGACGCGCGTGATAGGTCCGATCGTTTTGTTTTGTAAAGCATGCAATAACAAAAAGTACAGTATTTACCTTTGATTTGACTTTGCGTTGTTGTTAGAAGAAGTTTTGTATAATGTTGATAATTTTCGTTGGTCGATATCATTGGAGAATTTTATAGAATTACTTGTTTACTATCGATCGAAGCGTCTAGATAAATGTAGTAATAGCTAAGAGATTCTTCTAACCTGAATAAGGTTATATGACGTAAGACAGTGCATAGTTCCGGTGACGAGTTGTATTTTGATTGGGTGTTATTGCGTTATGCTGGAATGTTCGAACTTTCTCTCGATTATAGAGAGACTATATAAGGGGGTGCACTGTGTCTGCTGAAAAAGTGATTGAGAGAGATTTGTGATGATTATTGAAGTGATTTTTCGGAAAGCGATCTTGTATGCAGTTGTTGATGTATGCTGAATAAAGTTGGAAAACTTCATACGACGACTCCTGCCTTGTTGCTGAGTGAACAGGTTGCGTGGATAAACGAAACTGAGCTACACTTATCAAGATTCAAGCATCGGGGCTGAATCAACCAATGACAAAATAACAACCGTGTAACAGTGTGTGTGTGTGTGTGTGTGTGTGTGTGTGCGTGCGTGCGTGTGGTTTTATTGTCTTACCATATCAATGAAAAAGACAAACAAATAAATAAAATAAAATAAAATAAAATAAAAATCTAAGAGTAAATTAGACATTTTATGATGTTTTTTTTTAACTCCCGCATTTGATCTAAGACTCAGAGACACTTAAAGGTGCATCTAAGGTCGAGATTAAAATTGCGCAAAAACGTATAAAACGTCTAATTCTCGCTAAGAAATTCTTGTTTGCTTGCATATTAATACTTTTTTAGTCTAGTATTTGGAAAATTGAGTCTAAACTTCGTGTCCGACCGTTTAAAAGGTGTAGCGTAGACACTGGGTGACCCTTAGAATATAAAACAGGCGCGGGAAACATAGAGTTATAATTATGCGTGACTGGACTTATTTACAATAGCAGCGACCTTGCTTTTTTTTGTTTATCACTTTGTTCTCAGCCTGTTGTAGAGTTTGGCGCGTAATGACTTCATCGTAAAGAACTTGCGAGGTGACGCCATAATACGGAAATTCGTTTCAAGCTGTTTACAGGCTTGTTTCGGAGCTTTCACTTGAATAATGTGGCTTTATAAACTCTTCTATGATTATAGTAAGTAGCGTAAAAGTTTGAAAATATGAAGACAGACCCTCTTTAAACACTCTCTTCTGGGGTTTTCATCTCTATTATGGCCACAATTTGAAAACGGAGATGGTTTCTTTCACGAACAACATGCTAGCATGCAATCTGTAAAAGGGTTTATTCATTGCCTCTCTCTGTGACGCGTTATTAGAGTGTAGGTGTGGCATAAAGCTTCGCTGCTCGCAAAACAAGTTCGCTGTCCAATATTTAAAGAAATGGTTTTCGCAGCAAATGTGAACAATGGTAGCGATACTACATTTCA
>CM072511.1:118854157-118959157 GCA_036898135.1 Oncomelania hupensis | reverse complement strand
AGGATGAGTGAAGTGATCTTAGCAGTGATTATGACATGGAATAATTTCACGAGGGTATGATGGCGAGGTCTGCTCTTTGACGCACTTGAAACAGAGAGAGACAGACAGACAGACAGACAGACAGAGAGAGGCCAGGACAAGAATAATCCGAGCTGTTTCTCCTGCAACAAGCGCTCAGTCGTTCCTCCACTCTCTACAAGCCAATCAGGAATTCAGCCCTAAATTCAAGTCAATTTAATTTAGCTCCGATAACAAGACACTCCGGACGCAAAGACAAACGAATAAAGCAAACAAAGGGGAGGTGAGTCGCGGCCAAATCATCCGGGTTTGTATCGACGACTCCTCGACACGAGTCACGTCCCTTGATACAGCAACATGGGAGAAAAAGAAAGTATGATACGTTTATGGCGTCCTGACACGTTTCGAAGATCTGGCTTTGAAAACCTTTCAATGGGAGTGAAAGAAGAAGATCAACTTTAAAACGATTTCTTCAATGCTATGAAAGAGTGACGAAAAATAAAATTGTCATTTTTTAGATGCGCAAGCAACGGATAATGTGTCAATATTGAAGAGAATGTTGTTTTTACTCTTCGTTGATACAAGCATTGTCCATTTGTAATGAAAAATCGGCCAAATAATTTTCGCGTTTATGACTTTTCATTGCGTTAAAAATAAAACCAGTCTAAGTAGGCTACAAAATTAATGTAGACTTTGCTAAAGTTACAATGCGTAAATGATGGGAGGATGCTGATGTTAAAACAAAATATCAAGACAGAATTGGTAACAAAGCAAATCAATGAAATTTGTTGTATTGATTTTTATTCACCAGATCAGGTTAATTTAAGTTGTACTATATAAATCGAACACAAAATTTGCTTTTATACGTTCGAGTCTTAAGGGTTATACACTTCAAATCGTTGTAAAAATAAAGTACATCAACTGGACAGAACTGAGTTAAACGCTTCAACAAATCTGACGAAGAAAGTTTGTGTGTAAGCAAAGTCTAGAATTGGAAACTTCTACACTCTAATATTTGCCTTCCATTATTCTATTCTATCACATAGCTTATTTATCGTTATAGTTTGCTCAAAGATCACCAGGCATCTCTTCAAAACGCACCTTAAAGTCTACACTCGTATTTTTGTTGGGTGGTTTGTCACCAGATAGCTTCCGTTGTGTGCAACCTGGAAATCTCACAATAAAAACCGATTTTCTGAGTTATTTATCTCCTTATACATATAATTAAATGGTTCATTTACTGGTGAACTTTCCATTTGCTAGGAAATCTACATCCACTACCCATTGGTTAGAAAATAAAACCAGTCATCTTATCTACCTTTGCACTCCTGAAAAGTAAGTGAACTCGCCTATCGATAAACCAGGAGCAAGATCGTTTATTTAACTGCAGTCTTGTAATCTCGTTGCACAAGAACACCTGACGGCTGTTTCCGCTGTCCGTTCCCAAGATCTCTTTCTCTGTCTCCTGCTGCTTCTTCTTGTTTAACCGCTGTCCTCTTTTTAGTATTTTTTTCGAATTATCATCATTATCATTATCATCATCATCATCATCATCATCATCATCATCATCATCATCATCATCATCATCATCGTCATCATCATCGTCATCATCTTCTCTCTCTCTCTCTCTCTCTCTCTCTCTCTCTCTCTCTCTCTCTCTCTCTTCGCACTCTCTTCTTTCTACTTCTCCTCCACCTCCTCCTCCTCTATCTTTCCCTCCGCTTTGCGGGGAGGGGGGAGGGGGGTAACAAAAGAAGTATGTATAGCTAGTTGAACCTCATTATTGTTTTCTTGTAGATACGTGCTCTAGAGGGCGCCAGTTGAGAGGAGACAAGATCGCGTCTGCATGATAGCAGACGAACACTTTCATCAGAATCCAACAACTGACCACTCCACATAACCTAGTTTTATTATTTTGAATCGAATGTTTTCCCTTTGGTTAATTTAATCTATACGGATACGAAAATTGAATACCATACTTGTCTTCTCAAAGATTGTACGGTGCTGGTGTGGCAAAAATTGGTCAAATTGCTCAGCCGCCTGTTTTCTGGAGATTGTCCTTCCGATGAGAGTACAAACCGAGGTCTAGTCTGTTTACGCACGCATTCCATCGCACGGACTTTAAAGATCCTGAAGCTTTGTTACACGGTTATTGATCAATAGCCGATTCAGCCCCGATGCTTGAATCTTGATAAATGTAACTCGAATTCGTTCATCCACGCAGCCTGTTCACTTAGCCACAAGGCTGCCACCGACCTGCATAAAATGCCTGCCGACAATGTGGTCCCGCTCGCCACCAAAAGCAGCAGGCGAATGGTCAACCGGGGAGAACAAATGTCGTGTCGCCTTGTCCTGCGTAACCCAAATGGCATACCCAAAGGATTCTGCAAAGCAGGAGCCACCCAAGGCTAGTCTAACCAAGAAAATCAAGGTAGACAATTTCTCTCCCAAGCCTCAACCAGTCGCCTCCCTTTCCGCTACATCTGTATGTCAACATGAGCCTTCAGCTGCCACTCTATACTGGGAGAAAGGGTATTGTGGTATATGCCGAAATTGAAAACCCCAGGTTCAGCCACTTCCTTGTCCCGATGTTGCTGAAGTGTATGTGACGAAATACCAAACTCTGCTGACTCGAATGAGGGGAACTCCATTGCTTCCAGTGCTGCTGACAAGTTGTCTTGGTCACACTTCCCTTTGTAAGTTCTCATCATGTCTGTAGGCAATTTTAAAACGTTTCTGTCAGACTTAGTTTCAAAGAAAACTGGGCAAAATAAATTATAAAATACAAATATACGCACATATTTAAGCAGCAGCCTATGAACTAGTCGGTTCTTCATTCAAAACAATAAGGGGGCAAGAAGCCTTGTATATGGGGCAAAAGGCCCAAGGTAGGCGTCTTACCCCGATACCACTATGGGCGTTTAGCCCCAGTCTAACTTACTGCTTACCTATAGAATGTAGTGGAAAAACCTTTAAGAATATTTTAGATTTAAAAGCTCTGGCTGAAGGCTGACAGATCCTTCTAACAACGAAACAGGGAGACATTTTGTTTTATTTGCTATCTAGACGATGGCATCGAACTTGAAGGAAGTATACAATTACTCTATGTCGCGAAAATACGCGTCTCTTCTGCCAGTTTTCCTGACAGCAACGGTACATCGTTTGTTTTATTTTTTCGTATTGTTCAAATGACATATTTTGGGTGCCTTTGGATGAAATGCTCAAGACTCTATGTTTTGACGTCGGTGTATACGTCATAGACCGATTGCGTCAGAGCAGAGCACGGAGACATTTTGTCAACAACACCGTTCACGGGCCAACAATCGAAGAAGACTCCTAGATGCGGCATTAACTGTGCAAGGCACACCAGTTGAAGGAAGCCAAGAGGGATACTGAGAAGTACCTGAGGATACTGAATGAATCAGCTTTGGGTGGGAAAGGTCCGCCAACTTTCACCTGGTTCAACTATCCAAGGTCGTCAATCAACTGGGCGTTACCCGTATCAGGAGCCATCGTGGCCGTCACGAACCGTTGGGTTCTTTCTTCATGCGCCATCGTGGGTACGTGTTTAGCTAAACTGTACTGAGCTAACAGAGACTAGATAGATAGCTAGACAGGTAAACGTATCAATAATAATTATTCATGCACCATTGTGGGTACGTATTTAGTTAGCCTGTACTGGGCTAGCAGACGCCAGATAGATAGTTCTAAGATATACAAAAATGTGTTTATTCCACGTTAGTTAGTTTGTTTTCGTATGAAATAATTATAATTTTTCCCATTATTGTTTCTACATTTTTTAGCCTTAGTGCGTTCTAGACCGATTCGTAGATTTCTTTAACAGCGTTGATAAATATATGATTCTGTTTAGATTTAGATCTTTTGCAGAGGATCCGGTTTGGAGAGCACTTGGCAGAAGTGTTTGTTTATGTCATTGTATGTAAGGCATGGAAGTGGAAGGATGAAAGTAGGATCATCAGTCATCTCATCTATCATTCATTATCAACTATCGTGTGTTATAAATTATACAACGTTTCTTAAAGGTTCGACGAACGAGCATTACATCATACTTGTGCTTCATTCTAGAAAAGTCATCCATTCATATTTGGGACATTAGGTCACCACCTGATCGTTTCAGGCGCAAGTCAGTGCAGGCCGGAAGAAGTGGTGCAGGCCAGAAGAATTGATGCAGGCCGGAAGAATCGGTGCAGGCCGGAAGAAACAAGTGCAGACTGAGAGTTGTATAGAAGTCGCCGGGTGACAACTTCAAGATATCCATAACATCATGGAAAAGCCAGCGACAATGAAGTAACAATATAAAGAAAGACATCGACACTCCGCGACTGCAAGATAATTTGAGTATATTCTCCAGTCTCGATACTGCAGATAAGTGATTTATCTTATTACAATTTGAACAACAGCTGGAACATCTCTGTCCAAGTACTATACCATCGTATTTGACTATATCATTCTCAGACCATATCGTTCTCAATCATTCATAATTTCATATTTGAGTGAAGAATTCGATTTATATCACCATCACATTCTGAGTGTACACATCTATGGTGCAAATGCGCGCGTGTTTCTTATCTTTGATGCTATAACTCTATCCTGAATTGCACACACCACTTATTATTTACGGATCCGGAGGCAACCACGGCAGGTGGTGCAGCACCTCCCTGAAATCACTGCGTATTTTGGGTAAGGGCTGCACAAGGATCCTCCCGTGCGTTGACATATTGGGGGCATCGTTTCCGGGATAAGTGTGTGTGTCAGTTGAGGATACGGTATCAGAACCGAGAATAAGCATCAAGGATTTGACCACGACGTGTGTCTTCAAAATTTAATGCGGGCGGTTGGAGGGAGCCACTATTACAACTGGGTGGACGTACCTTCTGCCATAGTGTAACATCCACTTTTATCGGACGATCTAGCAATAAGATCAAACATGCATTAGCCATCATTTTAGTTTTATTTTGAGCCTGTACAATGTTCGTTCTTTGGGAAGATACACACAGTAGTAGGTGAGTAACTAGCAGATCTAGGCTTTCCGCAAGGGTTACAGCGGTAAGTCACGTGAGAAGAGGTACGAGGTTACCATCACGATATATGATCTAACACTAGTTACGAGAATCAAACTATACTTGTATTCACATACGTATAGACGTTTTCACCTCTAAAGATAGTGCAGTTAGCAGTTTATTTGAAAGCAACTTGCGTTTGAGATCGTTATAGGTAGATAACATGCTCATGATAACGCATGTATGGTAAAGCTATCTGGCACTTGAAAGTAGTTTATGTTCCAAACGAACATCGACAAAGTGTCGAATGCAGTTCATGTGATTATTGAATCACAACCAGATATTCAAGTAATAATTGTATTACAGCGGGTACCCAATCATTATCACTATGTCACAAGAACGCGTTAGAACGCGTCAAGGAACGTCACGAACGAACGACCAAGAGGAGATACCAGACTGGAAGGTTCGCATGGAACAGTGGAAAAGCGAGGGGGAAATGTTGGGCCTAACAGGTAAGGACCTTTTAGATTATGTCTCACGGAGTAGGAAAGAAGAAAAAGAAGACGCCGAGCGCCGGAGGAAAGAAGAAGAGGAGAAAGAAGAGCGCCGTAGGAAAGAAGAAAAAGAAGACGCCGAGCGCCGACGAAAAGAAGAAGAGGAGAAAGAAGAGCGCCGGAGGAAAGAAGAAGAGGAGAAAGAAGAGCGCCGGAGGAAAGAAGAAGAGGAGAAAGAAGTGCGCCGTAAGAAAGATGAAGAAGAGAGAGAGGAGCGGGAAAGAGAATTTCGCTTACGGGAGGAAAACCAGAAAGCAGAACGGGAGCTTGCGATCAGATTGAAAGAGATGGAGCTAGAAATGCATCGAGAAATTCAATCGACGGCTTCCGCATCCAGAATAAGTAACAACTCTATGAACGGAAGCAGGATTAAAATCAAATTGCCGTTTTATGAGGACAACGACGACCTCGAAACATACCTGAAACAATTTGAGCGAGTAATGAAGGCGGAGAACTGTCAGCAAGAAGACTGGGGAGTTAGGCTAATAGCTCTATTAAAAGGGAAGGCCAGAGAAATCATGACTCAGCTCAGTGATGCCGACGTTTTCGACTACGACACTCTAAAAGAAGAGTTGCTCAAGAGGTTTCAGTTAACCACAGAAGAATACCGTAAGAGATTGAAAGACGCAAGACAGACGTCGACTGAAATGGCCAAGGAATTCATGTTCCGAATCAGGTTGTATAGGAAGCGGTGGTTCGAGCTGTCGAAGAGATCATCAACAGTCAAGGACTGGGAAGACCTGATAGACATGGCACACTTCATTGAAGGCTTACCAGCTGACAAAGCCCGATTTGTCAAGGAACACAAGCCGAGCACTGGCGATGAAGCAGTAGAGGCTGCATCATTATTCGAATCAATCAGGATGTCTGAGACTCCTCGAGTCAGATTCGAAGAGCGCCATCGATCGCTTAGAAGGGACCACCAGCAAGAGGCGAAAAGACACAGATCGCCTAGTGTAGATTCGCGCGACAGCCGCAGTCCAAGCCCTGGAGAACATAATACTGGAAATTCAAGCACATTTAGGGCATCGAGTCAGCGCAGCCGAAGTGGTACCATAGAGTGTTATCGTTGCAGCGGACCACACAAGGCATCAGACTGTCCAACAAGGTCGCAGTCACCAAGGCCACAATCGCCAAGCCGTCACGTACAAGCGCACAGCGTCAAGACTCTAACAGCTTCCAATGCCGCTTGTGCAATACAGACGGGATCGCAATTGTGCGAGAAATGCAGCAGTATTCCGTTTAAACCGGAATGTACCCTCATCGTCGAAGGGACATTAACGGAGGGAATACGTGACACCGGAGCCACTATGACAGTGGTGAAAGCAAACCTGATCCCCGCAGAGAAGTACACTGGGGAGAAAACGAAAATCAAACTCGCTAAAGCAGACCAAGAAATAGAGGTGCCTTTAGCGAAAGTACACTTGGACACACCTTTCTTTATTGGGGAGACTGAAGTGCTTGTTTTGGAGGACACATTGTACCCAGTATTGATTGGAAACTCCACGACTTTGAGAAAGAATGACAATGAAACGATTCCCGTTTATGCAACCAGAGACATTTGTTGCAACGTAGAGACCCGGTGCAGTTCAAGAGGGAAAGCAAACCGAGAGCTCTTGATAGAGGGAAACACTATCGGAGGAGTTACCAGTGCCGAGTTAAGGAAAGCCCAGCAAGAGGACGAGACCCTTAACAGTGCGAAGGAAGCAGCCAAAGCACCAAGACCCATCCGTAGAGACAACAAAAGAACATGTAAATATCTTTGGAAGGACGGCATCCTTTATCGAGAGTTTGTTTCGACAGAAGGAACCAAGAAGCAGATCGTGGTACCCAAAAAGTACAGAAACGGTATCATGAAGCTGGCACATGACATGCCAATGAGCGGCCATTTGGGCAACAAGAAAACACGCGACCGCATATGGGCGAATTTCTATTGGCCAGGAATCATCGGAGATGTACAAAGATATTGCGCATCATGTGATGCATGCCAAAGAACAGCGCCAAAAGGAACTACCAGGAAACTTCCCATGGGACGCGTGCCACTAGTGGGAGTACCATTCGAAAAGGTAGCCATTGACTTGATCGGACCGTTCACCACGCCATCAGATAGGAAACATCGTTACGTGCTGACGATGGTGGACTATGCAACACGTTACCCAGAGGCAACCCCTTTGAAAACTTGCAAGGCACCCGAAGTTGCCGAAGCCCTATGGACGATGTGGACCAGAGTAGGAGTGCCAAAAGAAATAATAACAGATCAAGGGTCACAGTTCACTGGAGAAGTGATGAAAGATCTACAACGATTGTTGAGTGTCAAAGGGATAACAACGACACCTTACCACGCTCAAGCAAACGGGTTGGTTGAAAGATTCAACGGCACACTAAAGCAGATGATCAGAAAGATGTGTCTGGAACAGCCTACAGAATGGGACAGACTAATACCTGCCTTGTTGTTTGCATACAGGGAGGTTCCACAGGAGTCCACGTCATTCTCACCGTTTGAATTACTGTACGGGAGAACAGTAAGGGGACCACTACAAATACTCAAAGAGCTGTGGGTGAACACGAATATAGCGCCTGAGACCCGAACAGCCGCGCAATACGTGACTGATTTGAGAAACAGGATCGAGGAAACATGCGCTATTGCCAGAAAACACCTGGAAACGGCGACAGCACGACACGCGCGCCAATTCAACAAAAAGGCCAAGATGAGAGAATTGAGGAGAGGAACAAGAGTTCTGCTACTACTTCCAGAGAAGAACAACAAACTGGAATTGACTTGGAAGGGACCTTTCACAGTACAGGAGAAAGTGAACCAATACACCTACAAGGTGGAGATCAACGGTAAGTTGAAAACTTACCATGCAAATCTCCTGAAGGAATATGTGGAAAGAGAACCAGAACCCGCAGTAGCAGTGGTGATGCTTGAAGACGAAATCAGCATCGACGAGAAAGATGAGTCATTGCAAGAATACGTAAATGCTCTGCCATCCATCCCTTTGGGTCGCACTGAGACTCATCAGGATGTTCTCATCAACCCTGAGTTGGAGGCATCTCAGAAAGCTCAGATCGTGGAAATATGCCGAAACCACGAAACAGTGTTAAGCGATCTACCAGGCAAAACGGTTTTGGAGAAATGCCATTTGCGTACTCGCTCTGAAAAACCAGTGCACGTGAAACAATATGCATTACCCCACGCAGCGAGAGACACCGTCCAAAAGGAGGTGCAAGAGATGATCAAACTCGGAGTGATAGAACCAAGCATATCAGCGTACAGCGCGCCCATTGTATTGGTGAAAAAGAAAGATGGTTCAATTCGATTCTGTATTGATTACCGGAAACTAAACAACGAAATCGAATTCGACAGTGAACCCATGCCAGACGTCGATCAGCTTTTTGCGAAACTCAGCAAAGCAAAATATTTTTCGAAACTCGACTTATCTAAAGGATACTGGCAAATTCCAGTCGATGAAAAGGATCGTCACAAGACAGCATTCTCGACACCATACGGTCAATACCAATGGACCACCATGCCATTTGGATTGAAAACAGCAGGGGCAATTTTCACCCGCATGATGAGGAAACTACTACAACCCATGGGCAGAGACGATGTCGACAACTTCATTGACGACATACTAGTCGCATCCGAAACATGGGAGGAGCACTTAGAAGCTCTAGAACAAGTGCTGACAAGACTAGAGCACGCTGGACTCACAGCCAAACCTTCAAAATGCCACCTTGGGTTCCAGGAACTGTCATACCTGGGACATCAAATAGGGAAAGGGAAGATTCAACCAGAGGACGACAAAATAGGGAAACTGGCAAAAGCAGAAAGACCTACTACAAAGAAAGAAGTACGAGCTTTCCTAGGACTAGCCGGTTACTATCGGAAGTTTGTTCCAAACTTTGCCGAAATCGCTAGCCCACTCACAGATATGACCAAAGCCAAGCAGCCAGACCGAGTGCAGTGGAACGAAACAGCTGAAAAAGCTTTTTCCACATTAAAGAGTCATCTGTGCAGCAAACCCATCATGAGGTTACCCGACAAGGAAAAGGAGTTTGTGCTACGCACAGACGCATCTGACAAAGCCATAGGAGCAATCCTATTGCAGGATCACGGAGAGGGACCGCAACCTGTGGCTTACGCTAGCAGGAAACTGAAGAACGCGGAAAGAAACTATGCCACAGTTGAGAAGGAATGCCTAGCATCCGTCTGGGCCATCAAGAAGTTTGAACCATACTTATATGGAAAGCAATTCATTCTTGAGACGGACCATCAACCACTCCAATACTTGGAGAAGTCAAAAACAGAAAACGGCCGACTGATGAGATGGGCTCTTGCTCTCCAACAATACGACTACAAAGTGAGAATCATCAAAGGGAAAGACAACGTGGGTGCTGACTACTTGAGCCGCTCTTTCACGAACGAGAATTAGCTAAAAACTAGAGTTTTTAGTTTCAGAAGGGACCTATGTCGCGAAAATACGCGTCTCTTCTGCCAGTTTTCCTGACAGCAACGGTACATCGTTTGTTTTATTTTTTCGTATTGTTCAAATGACATATTTTGGGTGCCTTTGGATGAAATGCTCAAGACTCTATGTTTTGACGTCGGTGTATACGTCATAGACCGATTGCGTCAGAGCAGAGCACGGAGACATTTTGTCAACAACACCGTTCACGGGCCAACAATCGAAGAAGACTCCTAGATGCGGCATTAACTGTGCAAGGCACACCAGTTGAAGGAAGCCAAGAGGGATACTGAGAAGTACCTGAGGATACTGAATGAATCAGCTTTGGGTGGGAAAGGTCCGCCAACTTTCACCTGGTTCAACTATCCAAGGTCGTCAATCAACTGGGCGTTACCCGTATCAGGAGCCATCGTGGCCGTCACGAACCGTTGGGTTCTTTCTTCATGCGCCATCGTGGGTACGTGTTTAGCTAAACTGTACTGAGCTAACAGAGACTAGATAGATAGCTAGACAGGTAAACGTATCAATAATAATTATTCATGCACCATTGTGGGTACGTATTTAGTTAGCCTGTACTGGGCTAGCAGACGCCAGATAGATAGTTCTAAGATATACAAAAATGTGTTTATTCCACGTTAGTTAGTTTGTTTTCGTATGAAATAATTATAATTTTTCCCATTATTGTTTCTACATTTTTTAGCCTTAGTGCGTTCTAGACCGATTCGTAGATTTCTTTAACAGCGTTGATAAATATATGATTCTGTTTAGATTTAGATCTTTTGCAGAGGATCCGGTTTGGAGAGCACTTGGCAGAAGTGTTTGTTTATGTCATTGTATGTAAGGCATGGAAGTGGAAGGATGAAAGTAGGATCATCAGTCATCTCATCTATCATTCATTATCAACTATCGTGTGTTATAAATTATACAACGTTTCTTAAAGGTTCGACGAACGAGCATTACATCATACTTGTGCTTCATTCTAGAAAAGTCATCCATTCATATTTGGGACATTAGGTCACCACCTGATCGTTTCAGGCGCAAGTCAGTGCAGGCCGGAAGAAGTGGTGCAGGCCAGAAGAATTGATGCAGGCCGGAAGAATCGGTGCAGGCCGGAAGAAACAAGTGCAGACTGAGAGTTGTATAGAAGTCGCCGGGTGACAACTTCAAGATATCCATAACATCATGGAAAAGCCAGCGACAATGAAGTAACAATATAAAGAAAGACATCGACACTCCGCGACTGCAAGATAATTTGAGTATATTCTCCAGTCTCGATACTGCAGATAAGTGATTTATCTTATTACAATTTGAACAACAGCTGGAACATCTCTGTCCAAGTACTATACCATCGTATTTGACTATATCATTCTCAGACCATATCGTTCTCAATCATTCATAATTTCATATTTGAGTGAAGAATTCGATTTATATCACCATCACATTCTGAGTGTACACATCTATGGTGCAAATGCGCGCGTGTTTCTTATCTTTGATGCTATAACTCTATCCTGAATTGCACACACCACTTATTATTTACGGATCCGGAGGCAACCACGGCAGGTGGTGCAGCACCTCCCTGAAATCACTGCGTATTTTGGGTAAGGGCTGCACAAGGATCCTCCCGTGCGTTGACACTCTAAACAAGGCGAATACAAACAAGTCGAACTGAAAAACTGACCGTTTCGTCTGCTTCAATCCTCTTTGTGGCGTGCAAGTGCTGGTAGTGGGAGGAATCTTATAAAGCACGACATAACTCGTTGCATCACGTGATCTCATAAATATTGGGGATGGGCGTTTGACCCCCAGTAGGCCTTTGCCCTGTGCTACTCTACCAGACCTTTTCTGGAAGCTTCGGTCGACAATAAACATGCAATTCCAGAAAATTCTCAACAATATCGATCGACGAATATTATCAACACCATGCAAAGCTCGTCTAGCAACACAGCGCAAAAACAAATCAAAGGTAAATACACACTATCATTGCATGCTTTGCAAACACAAAAATGATCGGATTTATCGTGCGCGTCTCAATCGTAACACGCCCATTTCCTAGACAGGTGAGTGCCGGCTACACAAATACACCCAGCAAGCACTAGGTCCCTTCTCCCCATACCCGGTCACCCAAGATTGTGTTCAGTCGTCTTGGTGTCAGACTATGCGTCCGAAGTTTTCAACCGGGCGCCTCGGGTGGCTTGAGTTAGATCCTCTATCGGCCAGCGCCTAAAGCAGCTTTTGAGCTAAAAAAAAATTAAATAAATAAATAAATAAACCCGCGCTATATTAAACTGTTAAATAATACATAAATAAATAAATAATAAAGGCTGAAACAAAAGGTACCTTTACGCGTGAAGCCGTTTCAGTTATATTAAGGGGTAAAAGTTAGGAAATTGGGTTTTCGTTTGAAGAAAGTATCGGGGTGGGCGGGATGATGAGTGGAAGGCGGATGTTGAGGGGTTATTGAAATATCTGTTCCTTCAATCATTTTTTCAATTAACAATAAAAGAACAGTTGATGACAAGAGTGTTGTTAAGTGTTGAACGCCTTTCAGTGAAATGGGACACACATTTTGTAACAACGATGAACGATGACTTGGGGAAGAGTGTTGAATGAAAATTATGGAAATGAAAAGCTCGTCAATTAGCGGAGCGTTTCAGCCGTCAACACTTCAGTCAACAATGCAGCATTTGAAAGTCTCTCTACGGATATTATAACAACAACAACAACAACAACAACAACAACAACAACAACAACAACAACAAACAACAAGGATATTATATCCATAGAAAGACTTCGGCGGCAGGGATAGGTCAGTGGTCAGAGCGCACGACTTGTGTGAGTGCGTCTTGGGCGACGTGGGTTCGAATCCTGACTTCAGCAAACTGTTGTGTGATTGCTGGATATTACGGGCCAGCGCCTTGAGAAGCTCTCTGAGCTTGTAAGTGCACTATATAAGAGAAATCTCTTGAGAGAGAGAGAGAGAGAGAGAGAGAGAGAGAGAGAGAGAGAGATCCGTAGAAAGACTTTCAATGTTGCATTGTAGATATATATATATGGCTCAGATCTAGCGATGAAGAAGCTGTCAACCGTTGATCCTCGTCTAAGTGTTGTTACGTGTCAATCAACTATCAGGACCAGATGATGCTTCCCACTCTAAACCCTAATCAAACTGTTACGAAAACAAGCAACCCTATTTCCATAACAATGGCGCCACTTTAGGCAACCCGAACTGGTTAATTAAAGAAATTGATGCGCATATGGCTTGAGAGGATGCCTGGAGGAAAAAACCACATTATTTTCCTTTCACTTCAGGAATGGTAGAAGACGGCCACTTTGTTACTTTTCTGCTTGTCATTTACTTTCCACTCTGTTATCGACTGTTTCCTACTTTTTAAAAAAACTTTTATTTCTGCTTGTATCCACTGGACACCCCCTACAGCATCGCTGAACGAGCATGATTAAGACGCTTTAGGCCCTATACATTTAATTTGTGGTTTGGAAACAGGCTCTTTCTTTCTAGCTTGTCCCTCCGTGTGAACACAACAGCAAACAATCGTTGGCAAACTAGTATAAAACTAAAAAGAAGGACCTACAAGTGGAAGCCTGGAGCGAAGCAATCGTCAGATTATGGAATCGGGTCTTTCGATTTGTGAGTTTGATTGTGCTTCACTGGCAAGTGCACAATGAATGCAATCTAAAATCGCTTGTAGGTGTATCAGTGATCAATCGCACAACGGCTGCAATGTTTCTAAAGTGCGTTGCAAAAGAACACTGCACCAATGCCAGCAGTTCGTTTTTCACATAATGTATTCATGGGTAACTGACCATTGTAAGGAAATTCCTCTCTCTCTCTCTCTCTCTCTCTCTCTCTCTCTCTCTCTCTCTCTCTCTCTCTCTCTCTCTCTCTCTCTTTCTCTTTCTTTCTTTCTTTCTCAGAAATATTTAAGCTTCTTTGCTCATAACATTTAAGATACCTAGTATACCTCTTTGTTCTTCCCTAATTTAAGTTTCTGAGAATGTGTGAATTTACATGTGTGTGCGAGAGCGCGCGTGCCTGCGGAGGTAAGAAGAGAGGGGTGGGGAGGGTAAGATTGTGGGAGTATGTGTATTAAAATGCATTAATATGCTTAGCGATGTTTTTAAAACTGTAGTTAAGGAATATGTTAGCTACAAATTGTCTTATGTTAATTATTTTGTTTGTTCTCAATTGTTTATTAATGACTGTACGACAGCTCCATAGGAACTAATGCTATTATCCTATTAAAGGTTTCGACTTCGACTTCTCTCTCTCTCTCTCTCTCTCTCACTCTCTCTCCCGTGCATATGTGTACATGTGTGTGTTTATGTGTGCACAGATCTTGATTGTAATGTTACATTATATGTTATTGTTATAAAGTTATTTTGTTATACTAATTGTTATTGTTAAAAGCGCCAAGACCAAAGATGTAAAAAAAAAAAAAGCACTCTCAGTACTTACTCTTTTCCCCTTGTTAAATAAAATTGTTATCTTATCTTATCTTATATTATATTATCTTATCTTATATTATCTTATCTCTTCCCTCTCTCCAACTTCCGATCTTCCTCCTCCGCTTTCATTTTCTCCTTTTCCATCTCCTCTTTCCCACAATTTCCCCTCTCTCCTACCCCTTCTTTTCTTCCTCCCTCCCCAAACGTCGCTTTGCCTTGCTATACTTTAAGTTGCCTTGCTGTACCTTAAATTGCCTTGCTGTACCTTAAATTGCCTTGCTGTACCTTAAATTGCCTTGCTGTATCTCGCTTTGCCTTGCTATACTTTAAGTTGCCTTGCTGTACCTTAAATTGCCTTGCTGTACCTTAAATTGCCTTGCTGTATCTTAAATTGCCTTGCTGTATCTTAAATTGCCTTGCTGTACCTTAAATTGCATTGCTGTATCTTAAATTGCCTTGCTGTATCTTAAATTGCCGTATCTTAAATTGCCTTGCTGTACCTTAAATTGCCTTGCGGTATCTTAAATTGCCTTGCTGTATCTTAAATTGCCTTGCTGTATCTTAAATTGCATTGCTGTATCTTAAATTGCCTTGCTGTATCCTAAATTGCCTTGCTGTATCTTAAATTGCCTTGCTGTACCTTAAATTGCCTTGCTGTATCCTAAATTGCCTTGCTGTATCTTAAATTGCCTTGCTGTATGTTAAATTGCCTTGCTGTATCTTAAATTGCCTTGCTGTATCTTAAATTGCCTTGCTGTACTTTAAATTGCCTTGCTGTATCTTAAATTGCCTTGCTGTACCTTAAATTGCCTTGCTGTATCTTAAATTGCCTTGCTGTACCTTAAATTGCCTTGCTGTACCTTAAATTGCCTTGCTGTATCTTAAATTGCCTTGCTGTACCTTAAATTGCCTTGCTGTATCCTGAATTGCCTTGCTGTATCTTAAATTGCCTTGCTGTACCTTAAATTGCCTTGCTGTATCTTAAATTGCCTTGCTGTACCTTAAATTGCCTTGCTGTATCTTAAATTGCCTTGATGTACCTTAAATTGCCTTGCTGTATCTTAAATTGCCTTGCTGTACTTTAAATTGCCTTGCTGTATCTTAAATTGCCTTGCTGTACCTTAAATTGCTTTGCCTTGTTCGAAAACAAAAGTATCCTTTTCTTCGCTAAATTAGATAAGTTCAATTTTTTCTAAATAGTTTCAAGGGTTGACCCCGTTAGCACATAAAACGAAACACAAGTTTATTCACGGCACTAAAAAGAGAAAACGAAGAAAGGACCAGAAAGGCCGCACAGTGTAAAGACTACGGTTCGTACAAATAATGTTTTTGGTTCTTGCAATCAATCAAATAATCAATCGATCTTTCATTTAATGTCTGTTCACAAATTTAAGTGATATTAAACAACTTTGGTATTTGAAGAAGAAGAAGAAGAAGAAGAAGAAGAAGAAGAAGAAGAAGAAGAAGAAGAAGAAGAAGAAGAAGAAGAAGAAGAAGAAGAAGAGATATTATTATTATTATTATTATTATTATTATTATTATTATTATTATTATTATTATTATTATTATTATTATAAAGCCCTTAGTCGATAACAACGATACTGCAAGGCATCATATTCTCATTCAGTTAAGGTTATTGTTAGAAGAAGAAGAAAAGTGTTCTTATATAGCGCTTTAAAAGCTCACAGAGCTACTCAAGGCGTTAGATTTAGTGATTAACGAAGAAAGTTGAGTCACGCGTAAATAATATTTTTTTTTAGCACTGACCTTGACCTCATACTTGAGGTAATTTTTTAAACGTTGTCATGCATCGGTGGGGACTTCTGGGCACATAATGTTAATGAAACAGAATTTGATTATTGAAGGATTGGCTGTAGAGGATCAAGAACTTGAACAGCTGGTACAGAGGCTTGAAACCACCTCCAGAGCCTTTGGAATGGAAATAAGTGCAGAGAAGACCAAAATGATGAAAACAACATCAATGGCATCAACATGGACATCAAAGCAAAGCCAATCCCTCAGCACAATGCATAGCTTCAAATATTTAGGAGCCATTGTATCAGACAATGGGTCCCGACAGGAAGTCCTCTCCAGGATCGCACAAACAACTGCGGCCCTATTATTTGGCAATATAGGTATTTTATATGTGTGTGTTTTGTTAATATTTTATAATGATATGTATATTCTATTTTGTTTTTGTAAACGGGGGTTCGATAAATTAGAGTACAGCCTCAGCGTCCCCTGCGTGGGATGTCTTTATTGTAAAGTGACCGGCTGGTGGAGTGCCTTCAGTGTTGCCACTAGGG
The DNA here is from genome assembly GCA_036898135.1 of Oncomelania hupensis. Classification (NCBI taxonomy): domain Eukaryota; kingdom Metazoa; phylum Mollusca; class Gastropoda; order Littorinimorpha; family Pomatiopsidae; genus Oncomelania; species Oncomelania hupensis. The sequence goes on along the minus strand of CM072511.1, from coordinate 118,942,325 downwards.
TTGTTTCGGCCGATCTTTTATGCGGATCAGGGGCGAGTCCTCTTTTAGAGAAGTTGTGGTCTTCATTTTGTGGTCCTGATTCGTCTATACTGGTCCTGATTTGGATCGGAAGAGTTCGATGGACCTAAAGCAATAATCATGTAATGTAATGTAACTGCGGACCTGACAAGGTTGAAATCCCATTCGGAAAGACAGGACCATCAGTCTACATTCCAAGGTAAGGCTGCTGCGCTCCCTTGTCAACTCCATCTTCCTATACGCTTGGGAAACATTGACTCTCACAGCATATCTACAACGAAGAATACAAAGCATGGAGATGAGGTGCTACAGAAGATTTCTGGGCATTTCCTATACCCAGCACATCACCAACAATGAAGTCCGACAGACCATCACATAAGCCATTGGACAACACGATGCCATGCTCACAATGGTAAAGAAACGGAAACTCCGATGGTATCGCCATGTCACCAGAGCATCAGACCTTGCATAGACCATCCTGCAAGGCACGGTGCAAGAAGGCAGAAGAAAAGGGAGACTGAGCGAAGCCATGAAGGTTGCTGATGACAGAGAAAGATGGAGTAAGCTGGTTAAACGATCATCTGTGGTGCCCCAACGACCTTCGAGTTACGGGATAGGAAAGGATAAGATAGGATAGGACAGAAACAGCGTGTTATGCTAGCCAAAACATCAATACTATTCGTACTTTTTTTTTCAATGACCTTGACTTTCTGGAATCAGACCAAAAAACAAAAAAAAACATTTGCCAAATTTTGCAATCATACTACCAAAATATTGCTCAAGACAAGACCCTGCAGTTGATCTTGCGTTCTTGCGCTTCAGTTTGTGGCAGACCATCCTCGACCCACGCACCACGTACACGCACCAACGCATGTTTCCCCCTCTGTCAGTAAACTAAAGTCGTTCCAATCTTTTGACCAGGATACAAAAAAATCAAAATGACAATATTCGTGTGCCAGATTAGTAGCTATGCCTGGCGTCATTTTTATTATGCTCTTTCCTTTAATAAACTTTTATTTTTCGAACGGCAAAATTCGTTTTGGAAAGAGCATAAGGGGCAAATGAGGAAAGAGCAGGAGGAGCAGATGCAGAAAATGATATTTGGTAACAGCAAATGAGCCATGGAGGTTTAGCAAAACGGCCCGTTTTCTTATTGATCGCAGCAGAAGGAAGCCAAATCGGCATGAACTCATGCAGCAGTTCGACCGGAAGTCCTCTCGCCCGCAGGCGTATGCTACTGTTTCCGGTTTGTTAGCTGCTTCCTGTTGTAGTTGTTTGGCCTAGTTTTCTCTTTATACAAGAAGAATAGAGTGATAACAGCTAATAACGACGCGCTGTGGCGTTACCAGATGATCTCGTTTTTATTTCTTGTTGCACAGTTTATGATTGATGATCCAAGGCAATTCATGAGCAGATGGTGTCGTGTTGTATTATTGTCATTTAAACTTTTCCACATATTTATAACATATGTCCTTTTCATACGATTGTTAAAGCCAGCATTTATTTCATTTTATAGACAATACGTAGGCTACCACTTCTTTCCTTGTAGTCCCATTAGATTATCATTAAGTTCGTTGGGTGTTTTTTTTATTGTATTTACTTACTGTAACATCTAAACACATGTTTGTGGTACTAGACAGAGCGACAGTGCTGTCAGATGGCAAATGAAATAGGATGGGGGGAGGAAGGTACTTCCTTTTCCTTTTCCGATGAAGAAAACTGTTTCCGAACTATTCCAAAGTAAAACTTTCATGTAGACGATACTGACAAGGCGAGGTGATATCAGTCTCAGTCTGTTTGTGGTCTTATGCCATGGTCACTTTATAATTGAGAAGGAAACGTGTAATGCTAGAATTTTCTCTATGTAACCCCACCCCTTATATATTTATTCATTTGTTTTTGTTGTTATATGCTGATGACAGGGTTATTCTGTCGGAAACAATAAATTACATGCAAAGAGTACTAGATATGCTGGATATTTATTGTGAAAAGTTTGGACTTTGTATTAACATTTTGAAGACAAAAATTATTATATTCTTCCGTGGTAAAGCTAGACGATTACCAGTGTTTACATATAGGAATGAAATAATAGAGATTGTTTGGGAATATAATTAAGTATTTGGGGACACTTTTTGATTACAACAATAGATTTCAAAAAAAACCTTGAAGGCACATAGTCTATCAGCTGAACGCGTTATGTATGCTCTATTAAGGAAGTGTAGAAAGTTAAATTTGCCACTCGATGTGCAAATAGATCTTTTTGATAAGTGTATTAAACCTATTTTTCTGTATAATTGTGAAGTATGGGCGCATGAGAAAATGGAGATATGTGACAGATTGTAGTTTTCCTGTTTCCCTGGATGCAAAATGTAGGTTGTTGTGCTTTTGGTACAAATTATGTATTGATTGTGCTAAGAATCCCTCCAAAATATCAGTACTTGTATTTCGCTTGTGTTCTCATCTATTTTTTTTTTAGCATAGACTATAAGCTTTCTTGGCTAGTTTCTGTTCTCACACTTTTGAATGATTTTGGTCTTTCCTTTATATGGACACATGGTTGTAATTTGTCTTTGAACTGTTTTAGGAACTTAGTTAAGCAGCGCTCAAGGGATCAGTTCTTGCAAAACTGGCATCAACAAATTTATGATAATAACACTTGAATTACATACAGAATTTTTAAAAATAATTTTGGTTTTGAAAATTATCTTGTTTTTTTGTCACCTCTCCTAAGGAGAAATTTATTGAAATTTAGACTAAATTGTCACAAGTTACCTATTCAGTCTCAAAGATATCTGAACATTGCTAGAGAAGAGAGATTGTGCACTTTGTGTCTGGATACTGCCGATGATGTTGTTGGCAGAAAACACCACAGGAGCCATAGATGGCTATTAACGTGGTGGTGGTGTGTGCGCGCTAATTAATTTGATTTAAAAAAAAGAAAAGAAAAAAATATTATGCTCCATAGTTCTTTTTGTACTAACTTCATATTGCCTATTATATTCTTAAAAGGGCTCCTCTTGTGGAAGCCTGGTGATATGTGTACAATTAAAAGTTTAAAATCACTGTTCTATTATGTTGACTCTATAAGAACTTGTCAGCCTCCCTGTACCTCCCTATTGCAGAGGAGAATGAGCTAGGTGAGGATAGGTTGATGATGTCATCGGGAAGGCTATTCCATTCCACTACTGTCCTTACGAAGAAGGAGTTTCTGTAGAGATCTGATGATGAGGGTGGTAAAATAAAGCATGTGTTGTTGTTGTTGTTTATCTGCCTCTCTATGATGTTCTGTGTGTCATATCCTTTAAAGGTGGTGGGGCGGATTTTCCGTTTGTTCTTGGCAGCAGTAAGGAAGGTGTTGGGAGGGAGAGCAGTAACTAGTCCTCTGGTTATCTTGTAGAGCATGGTCAGCCTGAGTTGTTGGCGACGTTTTGCAAGTAGTGGGAGGTGGAGCTCGTGAAGCATCCTGCCAATGCATCCTGGGTCCCGGGATCTGTAGTCTCTCATAATGAACCGTGCAGCCTGGCGTTGGATGCGTTCCAGCTTGTCGATGTCTTGTTGGAGGTAAGGATCCCACACCACTGCGGCATACTCGAGAGTGGATCTAACAAGTGCGATGTAGGCTAGGCGTCGGCACTCTTGTGGACAGTTCCGGAGATTTCGGCGTAGGAAGCCCAGTGTGGATCCAGCTTTCTTGCAGGCGCTTGTGATGTGGTTAGCCCATTTCAGGTCCGCAGAAATGTGGACGCCTAGGTAGGGGGTAGTATCAGTCTGTTGGAGTATAGTGTTTCCAAGGCTATAGAAGTGTTGTGACTTGTGTCTGGTGGAGAGAACGTAGCACTTTTGCGCATTAAATCGCATTCCCCACTGCTTGGCCCATCTCTCTAGGTCTTTGAGGTCTGATTGGAGTGTGATGTGATCCTGGAAGGAGCGGATCTCTCTGTAGAGTAGGCAATCGTCTGCGAAGAGTCGCACTGTTGATTTTACTGTGTCCGGCAGGTCGTTGATGTGGCAGAGGAAGAGTAAAGGACCCATCACTGTGCCTTGGGGGACTCCGGATTCGACAGCTACTTCCTCTGATGCCTCTCCATCCAGGACCACTCTCATCTGGCGCTTGGTCAGGAAGTTTGTGAGCCAGGTGTGGATGGTGCCTCGTATGCCGTAATGATCCAGCTTGTGTAGTAATTTGTTGTGTGGCACAGTGTCAAATGCCTTGCTGAAATCCAGGATGATGATGTCGGTCTGATGGCCTTTGTCATGTGAGGAGAGAATGTCTTGCATAGTAGTGAGTAGTTGGGTTTCACAAGAGTGGCCTGTTCTGAATCCGTGGTTTCTACTGGTGAGGATGGTGTGTTTTTCGAAGTGGGTATGTAGATGTCGACAGATGATGTGTTCCAATAGCTTACATGCAACGGATGTTAAAGATACTGGTCTGTAATTTTCTGCTTTGTTTCTATCGCCTTTCTTGAATATTGAGGAGACGTTCGCTGTTAGCCAGTCTGCGGGGAGCTGTCCAGTCTCTAGTGAGGTGTTGTAGATGGCTGCTAATCCTGGGGCAACAGTTTCGGCGCCGTTTTTGAGAATTTGATTTGGGATGTTGTCTGGTCCTGTAGCTTTGTTGGGGTTCAAGTCTTTGAGTAGTTTAACGACGCCTTCTGTAGTAACCGTTAGTTTCTCTACAGCGGGGAAGGGGGTGCCCTTCATCTCTGGCAATGGTGTGTCCTCTCTTTTTGTAAAGACCGACTGGAATTGTTGAAGCAATATCTTTGCCTTGGAAGAACTATCACTATGGAGAGATCCTTCATTGAAGAGCGGGGCAACTCCTGTGTTGTCTTGTCGCCTTGTCTTGACATAGCGCCAAAAGGGTTTGCAGTTGTTGTCTCTTAGCCCGTCCTCAATGATGGTGTTAATGTGGCGCCATTCTGCTTGCCTCATTTTCCTCCTGTATTCCTTCTGATGGAATCTAAAGTTGGTCCAGTTGCCAGTCTTCTTGGCTTGGTTGTATAGTCTCTTTTTATGCTTTAACAGTCTCTTAAGTTTGTAGTTGACCCAGGGTAATGTAAAGTTGATTCGTCGAAGGCTGGTAGGTATGAAGCGTTCAGCTGCTGCTATCAAGTTAAGTTTGAAATGTGTCCACATGTCTTCAACGGGAGTTCCTTCCTTTCTCATTGTCATGATGTTGTCTGATAATTGCAAGATTTCAGAGTTCAGGTGGTTCCAGTCTGCTTTAGAATAGTTGTATCGCTTGCGGGGCTTCTCTTTGATGCGGTTAGGGTAGAGGTCAAAGTCTGTAACCACAATGCTATGATCACTAATGCCTGGGATTGACTTTGTGTGATCTAAGTCAAATAGGTGATGAATTCCATTATATGTTTGTATTCACTAATCGTTTACTTATTGACAGCAAATCCTCTCTTATACCTCAATATTATAGAAATTATCCAAATGCTTATAAAATACATCAACTGATGAATTCAAAATCTAAAAATAGGTTATTAATACTGAGTCGTCTTATTAGAATTATCTTTTCTCTGTTTAAATAGAACTAGCATTTCATCATGATCAGTACATTGAAATAGAATTTGTCTCAAGATTGCTTTCTTCCTGATATAACCATTTTTTCTTGGTTATAACCTGAGGGTTTTTTCTCGAATTTAAAAGTGCAATATGCTGACTCTTTACTTTATATTTTGTCTGATTTACGTGTTATTTGTCTTATTGTGTTGTATTGGTATGATGTTAAATTGGTATCGTTCTGTGTATTTATTTTTTTTTTGCCACATTTATTTTTGTGATTGTAAATTCTTTAGTGTTTGTCAGTCCAGTTTCTGAATATACTGTAAATGTAGCTGTAGTGTTATACAATGCCGTTCATGGTACGAATGCTATAATTTATCCCAATCCCCCCCCCCCCCCCATCGAACCCCCCCTTTTTTGGCTATACAGCCCCCCCCCCCCCCCCCCCCCCCCAAGGCTATGAACCTTTTGTAATTTTGTATATTTATATCATTATGTAAAATAAAAGGACAAAGTTCCAAAGTTCAAAGTTCGTTCACGCTCGACTGTAATGACAGCGCCCCGAACACGACATTGTCTTCTTGGGACATTGTGAGTATATAAATGGACATTGGAATTTATTGCTGAAGCGATTGTCAGACCATGCTTAGTCAACTTGATCTCGAATATTCGTCAGAACTAAAGATGGTATCCGTGGCTAACGTCTCCTCCATATTTGTATAACCTGTTCTGCAATGCATTTCCTGAAACAGCGTGAAGTTTGTGATAAAATCACGGCTTACAACGCGTTTTGTTCTGGGACAACTCTCATTATCTAGAACAATTTCGGTAGGACTACTTCATGCATCACCAGACCACTCGGAAAGGTGGCGCCATACTCAGACACATTTATTATGTCTACAACCTCCCGTCACTTAGTGACTAATGACGGCGGCGACTGCCTCGAGAAGAAAGGATCTATCAAGGAAACATTAAGAACGACACCATCAATATCTTATATTTAGATACATATATCACTGTCTTCATACAACTCAAGGATGCAAGGACAGGCAGCAGGTTAAACTGTCATGGACATGAGTAAGTGACCAATCCACACACAATCTTACTTTTTCCCACCCAGCTCTAGACAGGATAACAAAACTCTAGATTGGTAGCTAATTTGCCTGACTAGAAGAAGCTGACGCAAAAAGCCAACTTCTGCATGACTTTTCGGGCACAATGTGTTCCTGACATGACCTTATTAAATGAATGAACAATGAAGTTTAACGTCCACACCTACTCTGGCTCATAGAAAGAATTTCTATTTTCCCACAGATCTATTCATTTAGTCAATGTAGTATAATATAGCGCATATATTTAACAGCTTTAAACGCTTGCTGGATCTAAATGCCCAAGCTTTGCCTTTTCCCAGTTGTATGTTCCTACAGCGATATATTTCCACAGCCGTATATGTATCATTTATTTCTTTATTGTATTTTATTTTCTTGTTCTTACATAATGTGGGGTGGGTTTTTTTCTTAGCTCAAGGACTGCCTCAAGGCGCTGACAGATACAGCATCTAACTCAAGCCGCCTGTGGCCCACAGTTGCAGCCTTTGGGCGCATAGTCTGAAGCCCAGACAACTGAGCACAATCCTGGGCGAAGGGGTATGGAAGTAAGAGACATAGTGCTTCGCTGGGTGTATTTGTGTTGCCGGCACTCACACGTCTAGGACATGAGCGTCATGATCTTTAAAGCTTGTGCGATGGAATGCGTGTGTGCACAAACTAGACCTCGGTTTATACTCTTATCCGAAGAAGTATCCCCACTGCCCTATATTCCCTACGGTTCAGTTATATTCTTTTCTTCGACAGTGGCAGTATGATAAAATTATATTGAAGGGGCTTCACGCTGAAGCATTTTTGTTACGTATTTACCGCGCAACTTATAATACAGATATTTATCTAACAATTATTTCCGAATTTCGAACGTATATAATTTGTTGGTGTATTTACCATAACCATGCTTTGAGAGTGGAGAGGGCCTAGGGAAAAAGTAGTAGCGAGGTCCTTACATGTACAAAAAAAAATCAACGATGACCAAGGAACTTTTACATACTTCTTGAGAGGAGCGTGTTTTACGAGTCCACAGTGGTTGCTCAGACTGCTTTCTGATACGCATTGTGTGATATTTATTCCCAGGGGCGGATCTTTCCATTCTTGAGGGGGTGTGCACAGCTAATGCGAAGTGGCGTAGCCACAAGCGCGAGCCTGCGAAGCAGGCGAGTGTACTAGGGGGGTCCCGGGGCATGCCCCCTCCCCCCCCCCGGAAATATTTGAAAATAATGGTTAAAATCTGTGCAATCTGGTGCATTTTGGGCATTATTTTAAGGACTGAAAATAGTATTGTTTTGTGCTAAAAGTCCTCTTTTAGTTCCCCCCCCCCCCACACACACACACACACAAACACCCCTCTGCAAACTCTGATGATAAAATTTACAATAGCAGAACATCTTGCATAAAGGCTTATACAAAGACAGAAAACAAGAAATAGCCACTCACATCAGTTTTATTCAAAACTGACCTGATGCATGTACAAGTTTGATAGCCCCCTTTGTCTTTACCCTTTACACAAACAACTGCCAAAGTTCCAGAGATGACACACACATTATCAAATTTTCTGATGATGCTGCTGTTGTCGACCTTTCAGACTCTGTGACATGTTACGAGCAAAGTGTCAACTCTTTTGTCAACTGGTGTGATAGGAACCATCTTGAACTGAATGTCAAAAAGACTAAAGAAATGGTTGTGGACTTTAGGCGGAACGGGACAGATTTGCAGGCACTCTTGTTAAAGGGAGAAGAGGTAGAAAGAGTAGACACCTACAGATATCTTGGCATTCTCATTGACGATAAGTTAAAGTTCACAGCTAACGCTGAGGCAGTGTTCAAGAAGTGCAGACAGAGGATGTACATGTTGTACAAACTGCGTTCACTGATGGTGTCGCAAAGAATTTTGCAGCAGTGCTACACTGCTTTCATTGAGTCTGTGTTAACATTTTCATTCATCTGTTTTTATCAGTCTCTTAATCTCAAAAACCAAAATTCTCTTAACAGTATCTCCAGAACATGTAGCAAGATTGTAGGCAGAAATCTTCCCCGTCTCTGTGATTTGTTCCAAACAAGGGCCCTGAGCAAGGCCATGTGCATCATTAAAGACCCCACCCACCCCCTGTGCCCCCTCTTCCAGCGTCTTCCGTCCGGGGTTCGACTCAGGACAATGAAATGCCGAACAGTTCGCTTCAGTTCCACTTTCATCCCTACTGCAATTACCCTTTTCAATTCAACCAACAAACGCTGATGGCTCTGCTCAGGACACCTCACCACCCTCAAATTAATAACCCCATCATTTATCTTTATCTGATTAATTGCTTTTACAACCAAAATTGTATGTTTTACTTCACTACTCACATGTCCATTGATAATTATCGTGTTTGTGAGTGTGAGTGTATTACCTTTATTTATCAACGGCCGGTGTCGTTTTGTTTTTACTTTGGAAATGTGCGGTGTTCATCGGAGTGCGATGGACTTGTTTGGTATTTTTATCTTCTTGTTATAGTTGTTTATGATGTGTTCTGTGTGGGTGAGTGTACGGCTGTAGCGATGAATGGGCTAGTGTAGTGCGTGAGTGTGTTGTGACTGCGCGAGGCTTTTATGACTGAAATAATAGTGCCTATTCTTTTAGTCCTACTTCTTACCTGTAATATTTTTACCTGCACGAGGCGTACGCTCAATCAATGCATAGCTAATTTATGTACGGATGATGTGCGCACGGATCCTATGCTGTCTGAACCTTTTATATCAGTCTGTGTCTTATTATTGTTCATTATAACTTGTCTTGATGTGTGATACATTTTCTTTTATATGGAGCCATAATATAATGTGATGAGTCTTGTACAATATTTCCATTTCTGTGGTAATAAAGATGTGTTGAATTGAATTGAATTGAATTGAATAAAAAATAAAAAAAATAATTTGGAGGTACATGAAACTGTGTGGTGAGTGAGAATTAGTAATTTTTTTCTCTTCTTTCTTCTCCTTTTCTCCCTCCTTTTCATTTTTTTTTGACCGCCAGGGGGGTGTGCACGTGCACAAGTGGCACAAGAACGAGATCTAATTTCCTCCCACTATATCACAGGGTAGACTTATCATCTCACCATTCATTTGTAGGGTCAAAGATCAAATCCACCCACACAACCGCAAATAGATTAGGAGGACATCCTTTCCAGAATATATGTGATCCTCTGGCGACTCTCTCCACGATATTACATTACATTACATGATTATTGCTTTAGGTCCAGCGGACTCTTCCGAGCCAAATCAGGACCAATATGACATAAAACATGTATAGAGTAATGTCTATCGGAAACTCTAAAATTTCTTTGCTTGCTTTCCTTTCCCTGACCGAATTCTGGGGCTTTGTTTAATGGTTAGATTTTGATTTGAGAATGATAGTTTTCTATCCCAGCATATAGGAATAGCCACATTCCGTCTTCAATAATTGTTTTGGACATATGGTAAAAACTTGTGAATCATATCATATCGGTGGTGTTGTTGTTTTTTTTTAATGTCTGCCAGAAGTCCAATAAATAAATATGTCGATAAATAATCTCTAATACTAGGGTATACACTTGTGTGAATGCGTCTTGGGCGACATGGGATCGAATCCTGACTTCAGCAAACTATTTTGTGATTGCTGGATATTACGGGCCAGCGCCTTGAGAAGCTCTCTGAACATGTAAGTGCGCTATATAAGAGAAATCTCTTTCTTTTTCTTTCTTTATACACTTAGATTTGTTCACGATTGGAAGATTTGAATGTTTATCAGTAAGTATAACATTCCATAAGTCATCTTGGTCAATGAGTCGTTCAGTAAAACCAAAATTCAAAAGATTTCGAAGAAGGTGGGGGTACCAGTAAGCACTAAAATTTGTGTTTGTTTGTTTGTTTGTTTGTTTGCTTGTATTTGTTTGCTTGTTTAATAAGCGGGTATGGGTATGATCTTATAAGCTTTGTTTTAAAACTTCTTTCTTCAGCGGAACTATAGGCTACAGTTTAATACACAAGTATTTAGATGAAACCCATGACAAGGACAAACAATAATTTGTATTTAATACTGTGTTTACTTATGTTTTAGTGCTGTATACATGATGATTGCCAATTGAGTGTATGACATGACGAATGCATGGGAGGCTCTGCAAATGAAAAGGTATTTTATTGTTGCCATGCCACACTAAAATCCTTCTAACGTTTTACTTGGTGAATAAATAGTCTTATGTCTTTTGTCTAATGTCTTAAACTTGGTCAATTTTGGTCAACGTTTTTTCGATTCTGTTGATTGTCAAGCGTGTATTATATTTACTTGTGTCACAGTTGCAAAAACCTGTTTCAGTATTAGAAAACATCTATAAACCTATCCTACTAACTTTGAACATAACAACACTCTCCACAAGCAGTGCTAGAAAGTTGGTCGTCATTTATAGGAAAGACTTTCTTAATAATTATTCAAAGATAACTTTTGACCAAATATTGTTGATTTGACAAGAAACACGGCAAAATGTTTGCCTGATTGAAAGCAAAAACAACATAGACATACACCCCACCCCTGACCTGCACTCCATTTACTCCCCCCCCTCCCCCACCCCCTCATTTTTCTACCAAGCCCACGAAACAAACAAACGCAGCAAGCCAGATTAAAAACGCGGTTTTAGAATTTATTAAAAAGGGGTTTTCAGTGCAAAGTAATACAATATCTAACATTTGAGGCAGGTCAAGGATGCTCAGTACAACGCCGAAACACACTTTCAAACTCAATTGACATATCAGGTAAGCACCAAACAAAACTTTGTCGTATCCTTGTGTTATTTTAACCTAATTATCATGCTCCGTGTAATTCTATTAAATGCAATGGTCTCGCAGAAATTGCTGTAGCACCGCCAGCATAAAACGCTTAAAGTTTGCTATACATAACGTGATTTAAATGCTCAATACTTTGACTTCTAAAATGAGACACTGTCACATCCAGTGAAATGAAACAATCCACTCAAAAACTTTGGCACTTAGCAATGCCTCGCATGCTCCCATTGGTCTCTCAAATCCTCTAACCCTCTACCCCTTTCCTGCTTTCCCTGCTATTCCCCACCTCCCTCATTCCCTCATCCTCCAATTGTCCTGATCACCTTCCAGACTATTACTGACCACTACAACAATTGGAACGCGGATCGTTTTATAAACAAAAGTTGCCAACAATGTTTGTTAATCACTTGAACTTAGTAAGCCAAATAGCCCATTCTGGTCTATCTTTACAATAAATCTGTACCCTAGATCAAACTGCGGAGGGAGCTGAGGGCAGTGGGGGAGGAGGGGGGGGGTACCTTATAATTTACAATAGGATATGAGAACTTGCTTATATACTTTTAATTGTGTGTGTGCGTGTGTGTGTGAGTGTGTGTATGTGTGAGTGTGTGGGAGTGTGGGTGTGGGTGTGCGTGGGGGGTGTGGGAGCGTGTGTGGGTGTCTAACATTTACGAAATTTGAATGTAAACATCGTGTCCTAGAGTTAGAGTTATAAAAGAGCGTCTCCTATAAGCAATACACGACTTAGTTCTACCACCGTAGCTGAAGTGGTAGAACGCTCGCCTGGCACCCCGATGACCCAAGTTCGAATCCCGTGGTGGCCGAAATAAAAAGTGGTCATTTTGTCACTATCCAATTTAGCAGTATGATTTCTCTGGTAGTTCAGATCAGTGTTGATTTAGGTCCCAAACCCTCTTTCCCTGGAATGGTTATCCCCGTCTGCCATATTGCCAATGGTGGACGTAGACATTAAACCTCAATGTTCATTCATATACGATTTAGGTACCTCAGCAAAAACTTCAAATTCAAAGCTATAGGCACACATAATTAAACACAAAACCATACCACAGGCGCCCGTACATCTCTGAATGATTTATAAAAGAGAGTGACGCTATTCAGAGAGATGCGGTCGCCTTTTAGCCCTATTAATCTACATTGAAGGCGCAAACACCTATTAGCGTTGGGTATGAAGGCCTCAAAAAGAAAGTTCCTTTTGCCTACTGGAAGAGTTCCGTGAAACGACGGCCTGTTATAGGCTTATCGGAGATGCTTTACCATAATAATGTTGATTAATACACTCTTCTATATTCATACCAACTAGTGGGAAAAACATTAAAAGAACAGGTCTCAGACTCACTTTAAGAGGACTTAGAGAAGTCAAACCGCTTTAGCGACTTTAAATGCTGTTCTTGTACAGCTAGCTATTCCGTGTATCAGCCAATGACTAGATTAATGGAATTATGTAAATTAATCAATCAATAAAAGGTTTTATACAATATTGAATATATTAGATATTAAAGATATGTAGGTCAAAGTCGGTTTGGGTAAAGTGAAATCTTATATGACGATCTGTGAGCAGACGCACTTCCTAGTCCTCCATAGAAATTGCACGAAGTGTCGTGTTCTAGCTGCTCTTAAATTGGCAACGCTCCCTAGTGTCAAATCTTGTTAGCGCCACCCTGCGCCCGTCTGTCTTAATTATCTCCCTTTTGCGCCGTTTGCAAGGAAGACAACTTGGCACGGCAATCAGATTGACCCCCTCGTCTTTAAAACTGTCGCAGCAGTGAGCGGTTCTAAGGAACCACAGGACATGGATCCGTGACAACTTTCACATTAAAATTCAGATTCAGATTAGTTTATTTCAAAGTACAGTGACATACAATGCTGAAGGAATGCATTTCGCTGTAAGGCACAAACAAACATTTCATAAATTATATCACAATACAATTCATTTCAATTTACCAAATCTTTATTACTTTCAAATGAATTTTGTACAGCAATTTGTGTCGCATTTGAATAAATAAAAGCATGCAAAATAAACAACAATTCTTAAAAACTTACACTTAGGCCTACGTCAAGAAATCCGATTTTAGAGATTCGTTCATTTTTCTTCCCCACGCACACCTTATACCTTGTCACTGTAGATTGTTCTAACCTATAAAGGGAAAAGTAAAAGCCCCAGTTGAAAACCTGTCTTGCCTTTGTAGGCATGACAGTTTCACTGCGGCAACAGTCCCCCGCCACCCCCCCCCCCCCCCCCCCCCCCCCCCCGTTGGAGTGCCGGGGGTTTCAGTATAAATAGTACCCCCACTTTCTGGAAATTTAGTGCTTTAAATTCCCACTGTCGCTGTCTTCCTCATTTGCTCTTTCCCATTCCTGATCTGTCCTATCACTCTGCTATACTATCTTCTTCTTCGCTAGATCAATGACCTACCTTTTTTCTTGAAAACTCTTCCTGGACAAGACTCCTTGTTTGTGTATGAGGTCTGTTGGATCAGCTTGGGAGTGTTGGACGCTTTCTGCCGGGTGGTCACTAGGGCTTCCTATGATTGTATTATTTAGCACTATAGGCATTTTATATGTATACGTTTTTGTTGATGATTTGTAATGATGGTTGTATTCTATTTTGTTTTTGTAACCGGGGGTTCGCGTAGTTGAGGTAAACCCTCAGCCGTCCCCCGCGTGGGATGTCTTTATTGTAAAGTGACTGGCCGGTGGAGGGCATTCAATTTTCCCACTGGGGTTGTTTCAGCAGATCTTTTATGCGGATCGGGGGTTGTCCGGTCCTGATTTGGCTCGGAAGAGTCCGCTGGACCTAAAGCAACAATAAATCAATCAATCAAACACCTTATACAGCCCTTTCACACTTGTATGCCCTCATAACTCATAACAAATTAACAACAATCTTCCTTATTAATAAATTCATTAAAATACAATATAAATAATACTGTAACTATTGCACTACAAAGTACTAAAATATAACAGCTTATTAAACTATCCCAATCGCAGCCAAGGGAAACAATTCAGTATACAATTAAAACACTCGCCAGCACAATGGAACCAAACATCAGAACATACATCAAGCACGCACAGCACATACCCACAACACGCAACAGCAACACAGCCACAGAGACACACACGCGCGCGCGCACACTCACACACACACCCCCACTGTGACAACACGAGTTTTCAACGCACGCTAATAGTAGCTGTGCCGCTGTTGTGTATAGAGCAGAGTTGCATATCTCTAATGCTGCAGTGTATAAAGTTTTGTATCAGCATTCTTTATTATATTGCGATGTAAGCTAAGTATGTATGATTTTCACATGGTTAACGCATAGAGGATAATGCATAGTTAGGGGAATTGGGTACTGAACAAAACTCGAGGCCTTGTAATGTGAACTGGTAAAGATTTAGCCTAGCAGAGTCGAGTGGGTAGCCATTGTAAGCGGACGTTTTTTGGACAGAAAGTGACTTGGTGACAGTGTTGTGTCAGGATAAAGTAAAGTTGTTTCTGTAAGGGTAGTGCATCGAATGATTCGAACCACCCAAGGTCTTGTGCCCTCGTCAGGACAGGAATGACCAAAAGACTGTAGAGGAAAGATTATAACCGCCATTTATTCACGAAGGAATAAGTGTAGGGTTTTTTCTTAAGGGTGTGGGCCCTTCATTTTAGGGACCTCCCAAGGCTCAGTGACCTAATCGGTACTGAGGTGCTCCAGGTGCATAGCATTGCATAGCACAGTAACGAACTTTCTACTCTCACGGATAACCTTTTGTGGTGTATTGTACTTTGTTGTGGTGTGGTGTTTGTGTATCCGTATTCACAGGCTGAGAACTTAAAGGTGAGTCTGAACCCAGTAATTCTATTCCTTAGTGGCTATGCACTCCGAGCTTGCGTTCGTGAATGAATGTTGTTGAATGAAGGGGAAAGGGAGAGATTTTGCTAATAGTATTTTTATATGATTTTCTTGGTAAAATATGTAGAATGAACAATGTTGATGATGTTGTTGCCAAATGGGGTCAAAGGGTGATGATGAAGTATATATGTTAAAATGAAAGAGAGAGGGGTGATGAATATGAGGGGAGGATGACGTTGTATTATAGCAGCATGACTAAAGAAGGATAATTGTGAAGAAAGGGAGATAATGTACTATAACGTGGAGAGGGTTGATGAATTTGAGAGTGAAGAAGAAGCAAGAGTGTTTGATTGAGAACGTAGTTATAACGATGATGTATATGTGTACAAACAACGATGTTTATGAAAAGAAATATTAATTATTAGAATTGAATTGTTGAAATGCATGTATAAGCAGGTCAAGATGGCGGACGGCGGAAGGAGATATTGTTTATGTAGTGTTTACATTTTGTATGAAGATAGAGTAGTAAGACAATTTATTTGTTGACCAGATTGGGCCTACTATAATTCCACTACGATAATTCTGCTGTTGATACTTCCACGTGTACTTCTGCCATTCACTGCCTATGTCATTACTCCACTGCCAACTCTGCCTCTGAGGCTTCTGCCTTTGCCACTGTGAGGTGTGGGCTTCGTCGGACGTCGCTGCTACCACTGCCACGTCCTTCCTTTGTCGTTGGTGCCGCTTTTGGGTGTGGTCCTCCATCACCGCCGGGACTCGTCGCTGCACTCCAGACGACCGGGAGCCTACCGTTGGGGTCTACAGGCTACACTCTACACGCACCGTCACACACACTCACCCATACTTGCATTTCACTCACATAATACATATCTTCATCTTCTGTGCTTAGTGCAAATTATTTTAATTAACTGTGTGATCAACTTCTATAGTCCTTTTGAGATTAGCTAAAAGACCATAAAGCCACAAACAGTGAACATTAACTTATAAAGCGAGTCAGTTAATATAATCGATTTTTTTGCAAGTTTTGCTGGCTTGTTTACTCAGCTTGTAATCGTATTTATTTGCAGTTCATTTTGATTGTTGCTATTGTTACATGTTGTTGTGTGGGCATTCATGTACAGTTTATAGGGGTTTCAGATTAGACAAGGGAGGTAATTGTTCGTTAATTGTTGGGTTGTGGGTCCGGATAGGGGTTGAGGGTGGTTTAGATTTCCCAGTGTACTGTGTGTTTGTTGTTGAATAAAAGAGTGTGACTGTACATCTGGCATTTGTGTTCGTTTTTTTGTTTGAGTTTTGTCCCTTTCACTCGCTGTCTGAGCTGATCGTTCATGGAACCCGCTCGGGTAACGTGACACCCACACACACACACACACATATATATATATATATATATATATATATATATATATATATATATATATATATATATATATATATATATATATATATATATATATATATATATATATATATATATATATATATATATATATATATGTACACACACACACACACACACACACACACGGCGTATCACAGTCATACGGCATCATTAGGTTTGCAGATAAAAACCCAAAGCAATACAAGAATTGATAAAGGAACGCAGTATCAGCACAACCATTCAGCACAACAATTCTAAAGAACTTATCATGCTATAAAAACCACTTTAACAATAACTTTTGCCGTATGCATCGCAGTTTTGCCAGTGGAGAAAAAGAGAGATAACCATTCTGCATCCAGTCTTCTGTTTTGAAGATAACGGGGGAAAAATGTCTCTCAAAAATGTCAATTCAATTCAACACATATTTATAACATCATCAAGGAATTTGGACAGGTGCAGATATGATCACTGAAATAAAAAATAAAGTGTAAAAGGAGAACAGCTGTGTTTAATTGTCGCCCGATGTATTCCAACCTTTGATAAGGTATAGGACATAGCAACTGTAATGTAAAGATGAAGATGGTCTGCAGAAACACATCAGCGTTCAAAACACATAACTTTCAGAGTGCCACTCTCTTACGAGTGTGCACTATAAATGTAAAAAAACAAATGTTAAATTTACAAGTTAAAAGCAACAACAACAAAAGTTTTTAGGCACGTAACAGCTTAAGCACGAAAGATAGCATTTTTGCGCATACTTCGCAGTGCGCTTGCTTTCACACACACACATACACACACACACACACACACACCCACACACACCCATACGCACACAAGTAGTCAATGAATAAACCCTAGAACTCGCTTACATACTTCAGATGTACATTACATTACATTACATTACATTACATTACATTACATGATTATTGCTTTAGGTCCAGCGGACTCTTCCGAGCCAAATCAGGACCGGACAACCCCCGATCCGCATAAAAGATCTGCTGAAACAACCCTAGTGGTAAAACTGAAAGCTCTCAACCAGCCAGTCACTTTACAATAAAGACATCCCACGCAGGGATCGCTGAGGCTGTATTCTAATTTATCGAACCCCCGTTTACAAAAACAAAATAGAATACAAACATCATTAAAAATTATCAACAAAACACATACATATAAAATGCTTACATTGCTACATAATAACATCATAGGAAGCCCTAGTGACCACCTGGCAAAAAGCGTCCAATATTCCCAAGCTGATCCAACAGACCTCCCATACAAACAATGAGTCTTGTCCCGGAAGAGTTTTCAAGAAAAAAGGTAGGTGACTGGTCTAGCGAAGAAGACGATAGTGTAGCAGATTGATAGAACAGAGCAGGAATGAGAAAGAGCAAATGAGAAGGACAGCAACAGTGGGAATTTAAAGCACTAAATTTCCAGAAAGTGGGGATACTATTTATACTGAAACCCCCGGCACCCCAACGGGGGTACTTCAGATGTACAGGTAAATAACAATGACTTTGCACTTTTATTCCGCCTAGTAGACAAAGGGCAAAAGGCCTACTGGGGGCAAACACTCTTCCCCAATATTTATAAGATCACGCTATGCAACGAGTTAAGTCTTGCTTTATAGGCTTCCTCCAGCTATCAGCGCCACAAAGAGGATTGAAGGAGACGAAGCGATAAGTTTTTCAGCTGGATTTGTTTGTACTCGCCTTGTTTATATTAATTTCATACTTCGTTCAAGATCGGTGCTGTCGTTTAGATTGCAAATAAAACAAAATGTCTCTCTGTTTCGTTGTTAGAGGGATCTGTCAGCCTTCAGGCAGAGCAATTAGATCTTTTAAAATATTCTGAAATTTGTCCCACTACATTCTATAAATAAGCAGTGAGTCACACTGGGGCTAAACGCCCTAGTGGCATCGGGGTAAGACGCCTACCTTGGGCCTTTTGCCCCATGTACAGGCTTCTTATCCCCTTATTGTTTTGAATGAAGAACTGACTAGGAGTTTACATAGACTATTTGGCCTATGTTTTCTTTGAAAATAAGGCCGACAGAAATGTTTTAAAATTGCCTAGAGACATGGCGAGAACTTACAAAAGGAAGTCCGAGGGGGGCAAGTATGGCCAAGACAACTTATCGGCTGCACTAAAAGCTGTCAGCAATAGAGTTCCCCTTATTCGAGTCCTATCCTATCCTATCCTATCCTGTCCCATAACCCGAAGGTCGTAGGGGCACCACAGATGATCGCTTAACCAGCATACTCCATCTTTCTCTGTCCTCAGCAGCCCTCATGGCTTCGCTCAGTGTCAAACCAGTCCATTCTCGAATGTTGTCCTCCCACCTCTTTTTCGGTCTCCCCCTTCTTCTACCTCCTTGCACTGTGCCTTGCAGAATGGTCTTTGCAAGGCCTGATGATCTGGTGACGTGGCCATACCATCGGAGTTTCCGTTTCTTCACCACTGTGAGCAGGTCATCGTGTTGTCCAATGGCTTGTGTGATGGTCTGTCGGACTTCAACGTTGGTGATGTGTTGGGTATAGGAAATGCACAGAAGTCTTCTGTAGCACCTCATCTCCATGCTTTGTATTCTTCGTTGGAGATCTGCTGTGAGGGTCCATGCTTCGCAAGCATATAGGAAGATGGAGATGACCAGAGATCGCAGCAGTCTTACTTTGGAATGTAGACTGATGGTTCTGTCTTTCCAAATGGGCTTCAACCTTGTCAGGGCAGCAGTTGTTTGTGCGATCCTGGAGAGGACTTCCTGTCGAGACCCATTGTCTGACACAATGGCTCCTAAATATTTGAAGCTGTGCACTGTGTTGAGGGATTGGCCTTGTACTTTGATGTCCGTGTTGATGCCATTGGTGTTGTTGGTCATCATTTTGGTCTTCTCTGCACTTATTTCCATTCCATAAGCTCTGGAGGTGGTGTCAAGCCTCTGTACAAGCTGTTCAAGTTCTTGTTCCTCTCCAGCCAATCCATCAATATCATCCGCAAAACGAAGATTGGAGATTGCTCTGCCCCCTATGCTGACTGTGCCTTCGTGATCTGCAAGAGCATCTGACATGATGCGCTCTAGGAAGATGTTGAAGAGTGTTGGAGAGAGTAGGCATCCTTGACGCACACCGATTGTTGTTCTGAACCAGTTCCCGATGACGCTGTTATGGAGGACTGCACTGGTAGCCTTGTCATACAGGCTTTTGATGACTTCTATGATTTTAGGGCTGATGTTGTACACTTTCATGGTTGCCCATAGAGCTGCATGCCAGACTCGGTCAAATGCCTTCTTGAAGTCTATGAACACATGATATAGATGTTGTTGGTGCTGTAGGTATTTCTCACAGATTATTCTGAGGTTGAAAATCTGTTCAGTGGTACTTCGCCCTGCCATGAATCCTGCTTGTTCTTCAGCTATGATTTGTTCAGCTTGTGGTTTCAACCTGTTGAGTATTATTTTCAGGAGGACCTTGCTGGGATGGCTGATGAGGCTGATGGTGCGGTAATTTTCACACTCCTGAAGGTTACCTTTTTTAGGAAGAGTGATGACAAGCGACTGGGTCCATGGTGTAGGCCATTCCCCACTCTGCCAGATCTTGTTACAGATAGTGGTGAGAGCATCAGTCATCGCTTCTCCTCCTGCTTGTAGCAGTTCCGCTGGTATGTTGTCCACTCCCGCTGACTTCCCTTTCTTCAGCGATTGCACTGCTGCCTCAACTTCTTCCCGGAGAATTGGGAGGATTTCTTCTTCTTCTCTGCTCTCGGGACATGCTAGAACTGATGGGTCTCCATTTGGTGTATGGTTGTAAAGGTCAGAGCAGTACTCTGTCCATCTGTCCAAGACTTCTTGTTCTTCTGTAAGGCAAATGCCAGACTTGCTTTGGATAGTGGAGACTTTGGGCTGTTTAACACTTGTCAGCCGCTTCACAGTCTGGTAGGCCTTCTTGCTGTTGTTCTTGTTCAGATTGTTCTCTATTTCCTGGCATTGATCTTCTATCCAGTTCTCCTTTGCTGTGCGCATGCCTTTTCGGATGTCATTGTTGATTTTTCGGTAGACATCAGCTCCCTGTGAGGTGTTCTTTTTCTTTTTTAACTCTCTTCGTTTATCACACAGATCCAAAAGTTCAGGTGTGATCCACGGCTTCTTCTTTGGTCGGTGCTTGCCAAGGATCTCAGTGGCGGCATCTGTTACAGCTGAGTTGAAGGTATTGGTCATGGTGTTGACATCTACTTCGCCTGCCCCCAAAATAAGCAGTGGTGCAAATTTCCCTCCAATTGTGGCCTGAAATATTTTTGCCACCTCCGGGTCTTGCAGTTTGTCCAGGTCGAACTTCAGCCTAGTGCACTTTGCTGTATTTACTCTCTTCAAATGGAGCCGGAAAGACATCATCACGAGATCGTGGTCACTTCCAATGTCTGCTCCTGGAAAAGTGCGTGTCCTGCCAATGTTGATGCTTGATCTGAAGCGTTTCTTGACCATGATGTAGTCGATCTGGTTATGATGTTCCCCGCCGGGACTGTGCCATGTCCATCGTCTGGATTTTTTGTGGAGACCAAGCGTGTTTGCCAGTACCAGATTGTTGTATCTGGCAAACTCCAATAGCCTCAGACCCCTGTCATTTGTCTCGTTGTTGCAGTGGGGTCCGCATGTGTCTCCCCAGTTGCGGTGCGCATCTTGGCCAACCTTGGCATTCCAGTCGCCTTGCACTATGACTATGTCCTTCTTCGGCACTTGGTCAAGGACCGCCTGTATATTTTCATAAAAATCCTCCACTTCGCTGTCTTCATAGTCTGAAGTTGGGGCATAGGCCTGGATGATGGTAATGTTGAAAGGGGTTGCTCTCAGACGGATGGTAATGAGTCTACTGGAGACTGGGCGGCAACCCATGACAGTGGCTAGAATGTTCTTGTGGACCAAGAATCCAACGCCGTGTTCGTGCCTGTCATCTCTACCGCTGAAATAGAGCTTGTGGCCTTTGTCAGTCGTTGTTTCACCTAGGCCTTTCCAGCGCAGTTCGCTGATACCTAGAACGTTCCATCGATAGTGGTCCAGCTCGTGGGCCAGTTCTTCTAATTTTCCTTCCGCAGTTAGGGTCCTGACGTTCCAGGTTCCTATGACGATGTTGTTTCTCGTGCGGATCTTGCTATATTGTCCATCAGTAGCATACTTAACACCTCCGTCCTGGTGGCCAACGGAAGGCGCGGTCCTTGTGCCGGGTGACGGCCCGGGCGACGACCGATCCGGTATGGAATTAGTGGATTGTGTCATCATGTAGTGTGTCTTGGGCAAAAAAGACCTGGCAGGGCCCAATCCTCTCCAGGCTGTTGGCCACAGCCGAAATCCACGAATACAGTGTGGCTCGCCTTGGCCCTGAGCACGTGGTCGTTGAACCTGTAGTAACGTGAGGTTCCTCCGCCCTGGCCGGTGATTTCTGTGTAGAAGACTTTCGCCCAGTGATGCCGTGCTAACATCACCCCTGTTAGTCGCCTCTTACGACACGCCGGGAAACGTTGGGTCTATTCTATTTTGCCCGAACCCACAGAGTCAACAAAGTGTTTGGTTGTCCGGCACGTACACTTTGGCAACATCGGGACAAGGTAGTGGCTGAACCTGGGGGTTTGAACTTCGGCAGATACCACAATACCCTTTTTCCCAGGATAGAGTGGCATCTGAAGGCTCATGTTGAGAACATGCAGAGACGACTACGTGGACTCAAAATGCGGGATATGCAGTGCCTTGCATTTGAAGTTGCAGAGAAAGCTCACGTCAGCACTTGTGACTTTGCCGACTTGCCGCACGCCCTTTGAAGCCATGATCTTGCCAGGGTTTTGCACTGTTGTTAGTCCAGTTTAATCCATATTTTACACCATTGAGGGTGTTAGCAAGGAGCTTAATGATAGAAAGAGGGGGAACTTGGTACAGAACCACGAGACGAAAGGTACGAGTTATGCTCCCTTGTCGACATGCTGAAAATGGCTCGTGGCAGAAAGTCAACAGGCAACCGAGTGAAACAGGGCGGTGACTTTTGCACAGCCATCAATTGCCATAATGCCAGATACAAGAAAAGTTGTGTTGGCAAGTCCTTTTTCAAATTTCCAAGAGACAAGGAAAGGTAAATTGCAATTGAAAAACTTCCATTTTTTTGTGTTTATGTAGGCCTAAACTAAGACCGCTGCAGTGTTGTTAGTGTTAAAACAATCAGAGAGCGGCTTGAATGATTCATGTTATACCTATGTGCTAAATCCAAAACAGTTTGCTTGCTGACAGTTTACGTTCAACAGGTCGCTCACTGTTTACGTTATTACTAGGTTGTTTGACTATATTTGTGCTTATATTTCAAAAGTAGATGTCAGATTGGCAGTTTGGCTTCGTCAAACTGCTTATGTTAACAAATTAAATTAGACTAAGTCTGTCTTCTCCTCATGATCAAATACTGTGCAAGATAACCCCTTACCTAGGCACAAAAATGGTCCTTGATCTGTTGTAATCCCTTTTCGTTTGAGTGTAAACGGGAAAAAAAATGTAATGTAGAAACTCAGTCCTTGTTCTGATCTGTGAATTTCTGCGCATTAGATCTATATTGCGTGGAATGTTGTAGTCTAGGTTCTGATTGTTCTGTCTGATTAATTAATTATTTTCCATGAAGTGACTGATTTTATTAAGCCAGTGATGTGGGGGGTAAGGGGACACCTGATATAAATTAAATTCACACTATTAGTGAAACATTTTGTTATTGTGCTGTATTGTGGGATAATTGATTGAATGACAGAGCTCTCTCTTCCCCCAACCCCTCTCTCTCTCTCTCACACACACACACACACACACACGCGATTACGGATTTACACAGTTTCGGATAAATGAAACAGTCTGTCATGCATATTTTATTTCTAAAATATCTGTCGTTGATTAAAAAATAATAAATTCCAGGGCAGAAAACGAACCTATGACATACACACATAAGCAGCATAAAAGCACCTAATAAATGTCAATAAGTAAACATTTAAAAAAAAGGACAGCAGTAGCGGAATGTTAATAATGATGATGGTTAAAAGTTTGGTTTTGGAAACGTTGCCATAAAAATGTTCTTTTGCAATGGCATAGGCTCAATAAGTTACCACGCACAGATCATTCATATAGCAGATGATGAAATATAGCCAGCCCGAGCAAAGGGAAATAATCCGTGAGAGCGTCTCGCATTTTTGTATATGACATAATGGAAGTTCCGCCTCTTTCCGTAATAAGCTCTTTGGTGTTAGTCATAGTTTATAGGGTCGAGCGGACTGCAAAGAGGCGAATCAGGACCACAACTTATTTGAAAAAAGACTCACCCCTGATCCAAGGGTGTGTAGTCATGAGCTTGAAGAACCACTTTATAGAGGTCAAAAAGGAAATGTACATGTAAATGAGAAAACGGCTGAGATAATTAACCTTGCGTGCATTGAACATGTAGATCTATGATTGTTATTAGTTATGTATAATAATATGTTTGTAATAAAATGTTTGTATTTAAATGCAAAATATTTTTTTTATATTTATTTGTCCGACGGTCTTGCAGTGATCTTAGCATTGTCCTTTCCCTATTTCTTTTTTTTTCTTTTTTTTTCTAGCAAGAACTTGGATCAAATGTTTTCTGTTACTTTCACCTGTCTGCTAAAATCTGAAATTGGATTGGCTGGATGAGATCGACTGAAGTTTCTTCCAATCAAGACGGTGACGTTCAGTGTGCTAAGGCCTTAATGAAATTGAAATTTACAGTTGAAGTAGATCCCCATGGAAGAAGGCAAGATGGCAAGCCATTCAAAAGTACTTCCAGACACTCACACACGTAGCTGAAGACCAGTATTTGTCAAAAGCGGTAATTTTCCTTTAGCTAACTGAAAATATGGAATGATTGGCCATTAATCAGCCATACCCGGAACGTTCTCTCACCTCGACATCCATCGGGAAACTTCTATCGAGAGTAAACACGCAGATCCAGAAAATTCTCCAATAATATCGACTAACGCAAATTATCCACTTTATACAAAGCCTCTCCTAACAACAATGCAAACTCAAATCAAAGATAAATAAACTCCATTATTGAATACTTTGCAAAACGAAACGATTAGATCTATCGTGCGCGTTTCAGACATACTACCATTGGCGTTTCAACGTAACATAACCCCCCACTCAAGAAGAAATGTACCCAATTTCTTTCAACAACGTTGAAACGTAATGCACAAGCAAAGTACGGAATTAAAACTTATTTCAGACTGTCTGGATACTATCAATGTTCACAGTTCATTCACACAGAGTCAAAGTTTCTCATCTGCAAGCCTTTCTGGATACTGTCAATGTTCTCTGAACTTTCTACAGGCTAAGTTTTATCACAATCTGTTTTTTGCCAATTTTGAGACTCAGCGCAAAAGTGCTTTAAGAATTGTTTTTTTTCAAAACACGCACTTCTGAATGACATGAAAGGCTGAGTAGTAAGTAGTAAGGTTTCTGACTGGAAAAATTACTTTTTAAAAAGTCAAGCAGTTTTAGAGATAGGCCTACTGCAACAAACAAACAGTCGACTAGCCAACGACATGCTACGGAATGACTGGCCATGAGTTGAAGCACCTGTATACCAAAACGTCATCAAAATATGTTCAGCTCTTTTTGAGATATAGAGCAAAACGTTTTTAACAAAGAATTGGCACAAAAGGCTTACCAATAACCCAGATTATGTTCCTATGAAGTTTGAACAAAATCTGCTTAGTGGTTCTTGATTAATAGCGTGTGACAAACCCGAGCGACCGACAGATAGACAGTCATTTGGCTCTTTTTTGATTCCGGCTTATCTCAAAGTATTTTCAGATAGTCTTGTAAAATTCAAAATGGAAATCCGATTTTTCAAGGAAAGAACATCCCTAATAAAACTAACCTTTTCCTACATCCATATGAAAAAGCCTTTCCCAGTTGCCAAGAAATGAAAACATCTAACAAAGTTACTGGTTTTACGAGGCTTTACTGGCTTGTTTTCAAACCTTCGCCGAAAGTAATTTTCTTCATACAATAAGTTTATAAATATTCATCTCTGAAAACAACACGTAATTTATGTCACTGGAGGGAGATTGGAGATCGAGTTTCAATGGTAAAAAATAATTAATATTTGAATTTTTTGTGACGAGGAACAAGATGAAGGGGTGGTGGGGAGAAAGGGTAAGAATTAATTTTAAAAGTCGATCCACCTCCCTACCCCCGCCTCCACCCACCCTTGCGCTATCCTATCCTATCCTATCCTATCCTATCCTATCCCGTAACTCGAAAGTTGTTGGGCACCAGCGTACTCTATCCTTTTCTTTCCTCAGCAACCATCATGGCTTCTCTCAGTTTCAAGCCAGTCCATTCTCGAATGTTGTCCTCTCGCCTATTTTTCCGTCTCCCTCTTCTTCTGCCTCCTTGCACCGAGCCTAGCAGGATGTTCTTTGCAAGACCTGAATCTGGTGACGTGGCAATACTAACGGAATTTCCGTTTTTTTACCATTGTGAGCATGGCATCGTGTTGTAGGATGGCTTGTGTGATGGTGATGGTCTCTCGTTGGTGATGTGCTGGGTATAGGAAATGCCGGAAAGTCTTCTATAGCACCTCATCTCCATGCTTTGTATTCTTCGTTAAGATAAGATAAGACAACGTTATTATCTTTACAAGAAATTACACGTTGTAAGTCTGCTCTAAGGGTCCATGTTTCGCAAGAATATAGGAAGATGGAGATGACAATGGATCGCAGCAGCCTTACTTTGGAGTGTAGACTATCTTTCCAATGGGCTTCAACCTTGTCAGGGCAGCATTTGCTTGTACTATCTTGGAGAGGTCTTCCTGTCGGGACCCATTGCCTGATACCGTTATTCCTAAATATTTGAAGCTGTGCACCGTGTTGAGGGACTGACTTTGGACTTTGATGTCCGTGTTGATGCCAAACGGAGGTTGGAGATTGCTCTACCCTCTATGCTGACTGTGCCCTTCATGATCTGACATGATGCGCTCCAAAAAGATGTTGAAGAGTGTTGGGGAGAGTAGGCATCCTTGACGCACGCCGATTGTTGTTCTGGACCAGTTCCCGATGGCTGCACTGGTAGCCTTGTCAAACAGGCTTTTTGATGATTTCACACGCTTTCTTGTAGTCTACAAACACATGATATAGATGTTGTTGGTGTTTCTCGCAGATTATTCTGAGGTTGAAAATCTGCTCAGTGGTACTTCGCCATACCCTGAATCCTTTTTGTTCTTCAGCTATGATTTGTTCTGCATGCTAGGGGTTTCAACCTGTTAAGTATTATTTTCAGGAGGACTTTGCTGGGATGGTTGATGAGGCTGGTTGATGAGGCTGGTTGATGAGTTTGGTGATGGGTAGTTTTGAAACTCCTGAAGGTTACCCATTATGAGAAGAGTGATGACAAGCGACTGGGTCCATGGAATGGGTCGCTCCCCACTCTGCCAGATATTAATACAGATAATGGCGATAGCGTCAATTATCGCTTCTTCTCCTGCTTGCAGTAATTCTGCGGGTGTGTTGTTCACTCCCACTGACTTCCAATTCTTCAGCGATTGCACTGCTGCCTCAACTTCTAGGAGAATTGGGAGGATTTCTTCTTCGTCTCTGTTTTAAGGACATGCCAGAACTGCAGCTGCTTAAGTTCTCCGTTTGGTGTGTGGTTGTAAAGGTCAAAGTACTTCTTGTTCTTCTGTAAGGCGCAAGCCAGACTTGCTGTGGATCGTGGAGACTTGGGCTGGTTAGCACTTGTCAGCCTCTTCACAGTCACAGGCCTTCTTGCCGTTGTTCTTGTTCAGATTATTCTCTATTTCCTGGCATTGATCTTCTTTCCAGTTCTCCATTGCGCATGCCTTTTCGAATGTCACTGTTGATTTTTCGGTAGGTATCAGCTCCCTGTGAGATGTTGTTGTTTTTTTTCCTTTTCATCTCTCTTCGTTAGTCACACAGGTCCAAAAGTTCAGGTGTGATCCACGGTACGCAGTTTCTTCTTTTGGCGGTGCTTATCAAGGTGCTCGAGGCGGCATCTGGCACTGCTGAGTTAATAATGCATGGTGTTGATATCTATTTCACCTGCTCCTAAAATGAGCAGTGGTGCAAATTTCCCTCCAATTGTGGCTTGGAATGTTTCTGCCACCTCCGGGTCTTGCAGTTTGTCCAGGTCGAACTTCCCTTTGCTTTGTTTGCTCTCTTCAAGTGGAGGCTGAAAGGCATAATCACGAGATCGTGTTCACTTCCGATGTCTGCTCCTGGAAAAGTGCGTGTCTTGCCAATGTTGACGCTTGATCTAAAGCATTTCTTGACCATGATACATTCAATCTGGTTGTGATGCTCCCCGCTAGGTCTGTGCCATGTGCCTCGTCTGGATTTTGTGTGGAGACCAAGCGTGTTTGCCAGTATCAGACTGTTGTATCTGGCAAATTCTAAGAGTCTCAGACCTCTGTCATTTGTCTCGTTCTTGCAGTGTGGTCCACATGTCTCTCACCAGTTGTGGCATTCCGGTCGCCTTGTACTATGACTATGTCCTTCCTCGGCACTAGGTCAAGGATAGCCTGCAGATGTTCATAGAAATTCTCGACTTCGCTGTCGTCATAGTCTGATGATGGTGATGTTGGAAAGGGCTGTTCTCAGAAGTACAATAGTAGTAGACAATGGTAGTAGTAGTAGTAGTAGCAGCAGAAATAGGCCCAATCTGGTCAACAAATAAACCGTCTTACTAAGCTACCTCAACATGTAAACAATTCATGGGAAATAACTCCTTCCGCCGTCCGCCATCTTGACCTGTTTATTCATGCATTACATCAATTCATAATCTTTCTATAATTTATATTAACATCCCATGAACATGATTATTTAAACAAAGGCAAATGCATATTATAATTTCATTTCTAGTCAACAATCTTGCTTCATCCTCTCTCTCATATTCATCATCCCTCTAGCATACTATAATATATCGTCACCCCTCTCTCACATTCATCACTCCTCTCTCTTTCTCTCATATTCATCACCCCTCTAGCATACTATAATACATCGTCACCCCTCTCTCATATTCATCACCCCTCTCTCATATTATTATGTATACTTCATCGTCACCAACCCTTGACTTTATTTTGGCAACAACATCAACATTATTCCTTTTTACATCTTCATCAAGAAAATCATAAAAAATGCTATTTATCAAAATACCCCTTTTCCCCTCATCCAACATCATTCATTCACGTACGCATGCTCAGAGTGTATAGTCACTAAAGGCTTTAGGACACTGGGCACCTACTCATCTTCAGTTCCCCGGCCTGTGAAGTACAGATACACCAACACCACAACACAACACAACACAACACAATACAGTCTGTAGAGAGTAGATGGTTCGTTCAGTGCGCTAAACTATCCCAGGTCATCCCAGCACCGATGAGGTAGCTGGGCCTTGGGCGGTCCCTAAGAAAAGAGCACACTCCCTTAGGAACAGACCCTACACCTAATCACAAAAAAATGGTGGCAGTCATATTCCTCCCACTACTGCTATAAAATTCCTTCTCTGTAGCAATATTGACAGTACTCTGGTCATTATTGCCCTTACGAAGGAGCAAGACCTCAGGTGGTTCTAACACAAAAACACAACCCTTATGAAAGGACTCTAACTCTATCCTATGATAGTGGTAGTCACACTTCATCAAAAATAGCCGTCTGATAATAAGCGCTACCCACTTGACTCTGAGGCCTAACCCCTTTCTCTCAGATCACAATTCAAGGCACAGAGCTCCGTTCAGCCCCTAATACCCATCGAGCTATGCGTATTGCACGTGAAAACCTAAATTCCTGTCATACCCCACGCAATACAAAATGCTGATTCAAACTTCGCACATCGCACTCTCAGAGATATGAAACTATACAATATATACAACCTGACACAGCACTATGACCTCACTACGCACCCCATCGCCAGCTGTCTCTTGCATATAGTGTCTGGTCTGTTTGTGGTATGAGTATATTTGATTGAATGTATTTTTTGCGTAATTGTTACATGTGTCATTGTCTAAAGCGTGCACATGCGTGCGTGAGTTGTGAGTGCGCGCTTAGAGTTATAATTATTATAAGATAAGCGCATTATAAATACAGTAATTATTATTATTATTATTATTAATTTAGCGTGCGTCAGAACTTGTGTCGTCACAACCTCCGTCCTGGTGGCCAACGGAAGGCAGGGCCCTTGGTGACCAGAGCAACGACTGATCCGGTATGGAGTGAGCGTTTGTTTTCATTGTATGGTTTGTCTTCGACAATAAAGACCTGGCGGGCCCAATCCTTTCCAGGCTGTTGGCAACAGCCGAAATCCACGAGTACAGTGTGGCTCGCCTTGGCCCTGAGCATGTGGTCGTTGAAGCTATAGTAACTGAGGTTCCTCCGCTCTAGCCAGTGACTTCTGTGTATAGACCTATGTCTCACAGCATAATTAACATGCATTCAAGAGCACATACCAGTCATCAGATTTCAACCCCATTGCAGGTTGTAAAAAAATTGAACGATAATCGATCCCTTGTTCTGGACTATAAGTAGAAGACTTATTTTCGCCCAGTGATGCAGTGCTGACACCACCCCTGTTAGTCACCTCTTACGATACGCCGGGAAACGTTGGGTCTATTCTATTCAGTCTATTCTATTCTATTCAGTTGGGTCTATTCAATGCCCGAATCTACAGGACCCTTGCGCTATTTAATACTAACATGCGAATTAACATGTAAGTCAGAAAATGTTCTATATCCTATCCTCCTATCATATCCTATCCCGTAACTCGAAAGTCGTTGGGGCATCACAAATGATCGTTTAACCAGCGTACTCCATCTTTCTCTGTCCTCGGTAGCTTTCATGGCTTCGCTCAGTGTGAAGCTAGTCCATTCTCGAATGTTGTCATCCCACCTCTTTTTCTGTCTCCCTTTTCTTCTGCCTCCTGGCAGGATACTCTTTGCAAGGCCTGATGGTCTATGACGTGGCTATACCATCGGAGTTTCCGTTTCTTCACCACTGTGAGCAGGTCATCGTGTTGTCCAATGGCTTAAGTGTGAGAAGGTCTGTAAGGCCTTCGTCGTTGGTGATTGTCTAGGTATAGCAAATGCCAAGAATACGTCACAGAGCCCAAATCATGCAAGGGAGAAAACCATGTCTATTACAGTCAAAATGGCTTATAGTCCGAAACATGGTTGAGCCCCTTTTGTCGTTTTGTTACATGCTATATTGATTTGATTTTACTTTCAGCTCAGTTTAGGTTAGATTAGATTCCTATCGTATCCTATCCTATCCCATAACACGGAGGTGGTAGGGGCACCACAGATGATCGTTTAACCCGCGTACTCCATCTTTCCATCTCCTCAGCAACCCTGATTGTTTCGCTCAGTGTCAATCCAGTCCATTCTCGAATGTTGTCCTCCCACCTCTTTCTCGGTCTCCCTCTTCTTCTACCTCCGGCCCTCCTTGCACTGTGCCTTGCAGAATGGTCTTTGCAAGACCTGATGATCTGGTGACGTGGCCATACCATCGGAGTTTACGTTTTTTCATTAGATTAGGATGGATTATATTAAGTTAGTTCACGGACTATACAGCCTGACTGAATATTTTTAGAATTTATTTATTTTATAGGACGTGTCAATGAATGGCGTAGGGCATTTTGGGACACACTCTACACAATTTTGATTAAACAACGCCGAGAGCGGTTAGTAGCCTATTTGGATGGGTAACCATACTTGGATGCAAACACTGAAGGACATGAAGATTGAAACTAACGCACAACACAACCCAGTCAACCCAGCTCTGATCAAACTCAATCTATTTAGAATTGGGGAGAAGGAGGTATCTGGCCAAGAGAAAACAGAGGTCTGAAAAGAGATTGAAGGCCTCGTCTTGTGTCAGCCACGCCGTATGGGATATGAAAGCAGAAAGCAATTCAAAGAAAAGGAAATATGTATATTAAAACGTACTATATTGCAACACGATAGGCCTATTATTATTATTATTATTATTATTATTATTATTATTATTATTATTATTATTATTATTATTATTATTATTATTATTATTATTATTATTATTATTGTGGTACTATGTAAGTGGACATCAAAACAAAATGTCAGGAATTAGGAAAATTGTGTGTGTGTGTATGTGTGTGAGTGTGTGTGTTTGTGTGTGTGTGTGTGTGTGTGTGTGTGTATGTGTGGGGGTGGGGGTGTAGGTGTGTATGTGTAGTGAAGGCCTTCGACAGACCATCACACAAGCCATTGGACAACACGATGACATGCTCACAATGTTGAAGAAACGACACTCCGATGGTATGGCCACGTCACCAGAGCATCACGCCTTGCAAAGACCATCCTGTAAGGCACGGTGCAAGGAAGCGGAAGAAGAGGGAGACACAAAAAGAGGTGGGAAGACAACATTCAAGAATGGACTGGCTTACACCAGAGAGAAAGAAAGAATATTCCTGGTCTATGCTTACACTGAGCGAAGTAATTAGGATTGCTGAGGACAGAGTACGCTGATTAAACGATCATCTGTGGTGCCACAACGACCTTCGTGTTACGGGATAGGATAGGATCAAGCTTGGATATTGTCTTTGATGTCCTCACTTCTCTAAATGCATATATTTATGCGGTTTATGGAGAATAAAATCATGAAATGTGTGTGAAGCTCGATCTTGAAAGAAGAAGAAGAAGAAGAAGAAGAAGAAGAAGAAGAAGAAGAAGAAGAAGATGGTAGAGTGCTTATAAACTGAATGTCCCGTTGATTATCGACTATCCGGACAACGGAAAAAGAACCAGGAAAAATGTAATATGTAAATTAATCTACACAAACAAAATGCACTTTATATAAAACTGACAAATACGTTGTCAGCAAAAAAAAATTTTGACAAATCATATATTGAAAATGAAAATATAATTTTTAAATAAAATCATACGAAAACTAAATGAAAATTGAGAATCGACCCAATTTTGCTGTGGATACGTTGATAACTACAAAATATTCCCAAATTGTATATCTTTAATATTAGTTTGTTCTCATTTAGTGCACATGCTCCACTGACGTCATCGGGACATTAGTAGAAAGCTGCAAAATGTCGTACGAATAGTAGACGTCCTCGATAGCCTTTGCGTTCTTCGAGTGTACAGCGAGGTGGGTAGGTATTGTTAATGCTGATTCAGGTTTATGTCTTTGTGACTTTACGATCGTCTGATCGATCTGTCGGTGGATTATGTTTGAGTTAATTAAAATAATGCCTCTTGACAGTGTCATTGGTTTAAACTTAGTTTTAAAAACTTTAAACTTGAACTAGATCGACTAACTATTCCTAGTATAATATGGGCTAAGGGCTGTGTTAAGGGCTAATAGTGGCTTCATGCCGTCAGACTTTATTTTTTAAAACAAAATCTGAATTGGGTCAATCTCCTTAATTACCTTATTGCTGTGAAGAGGCCTACTAATGTAGTAAATAGCATTCTAACTTAACTCCAACCCAGGATAAATTAGAAACTTTACTTTGTTGTGATAGTACAAACTTACTGTCATTGCATTCGAGACTGCCCACACTTAAGCTCTGAGATACACAAATCACCTCTCATACCAGATGATGAAGGACAATTACACGCAGCATGTGTGGTGTAAAGTGTAAGTCGCATGGCAATGCTTGTAAAAGTTGTATGGAAACCAGAAGCAGTGTTATTTGCAAATTTTAACGATCGAACAGTCAAACAGTCAAAACAAAGTTGGGTGAATACACGAATTTCAAGCAACCTTTGTATTGCTCTAGCTTTTCAGGCAGAGAGAATTAATGCCAAGATTGAGTTATGAACACAGAAGATTACTAAACTTATTATTAAGAATCCTATCATATCCTGTCCCGTAACCCTGAGGTCGTAGGGGCACCACAGATGATCGTTTAACCAGCATACTCCATCTTTCTCTGTCCTCAGCAGCCCTGATGGCTTCGCTCAGTGTCAAACCAGTCCATTCTCGAATGTTGTCCTCCCACCTCTTTTTTGGTCTCCCACTTCTTCTACCTCCTTGCACTGTGCCTTGCAGAATAGTCTTTGCAAGGCCTGATGATCTGGTGACGTGGCCATACCATCGGAGTTTCCGTTTCTTCACCACTTTGAGCAGGTCATCGTGTTGTCCAATGGCTTGTGTAATGGTCTGTCGGACTTCATCGTTGGTGATGTGTTGGGTATAGGAAATGCCCAGAAGTCTTCTGTAGCACCTCATCTCCATGCTTTGTATTCTTCATTGGAGATCTGCTGTGAGGGTCCATGCTTCGCAAGCATATAGGAAGATGGAGATGACAAGGGAGCACAGCAGTCTTACTTTGGAATGTAGACTGATGGTCCTGTCTTTCCAAATGGGCTTTAACTTTGTCAGGGCAGCAGTTGTTTGTGCGATCCTGGAGAGGACTTCCTGTCGGGACCCATTGTCTGATACAATGGCTCCTAAATATTTGAAGCTATGCACTGTGTTGAGGGATTGGCCTTGGACTTTGATGTCTGTGTTGATGCCATTGGTGTTGTTGGTCATCATTTTGGTCTTCTCTGCACTTATTTCCATTCCATAAGCTCTGGAGGTGGTGTCAAGCCTCTGTACCAGCTGTTCAAGTTCTTGTTCCTCTCCAGCCAATCCATCAATGTCATCCTCAAAACGAAGATTGGAGATTGCTCTACCCCCTATGCTGACTGTGCCTTCATGATCTGCAAGAGGATCTGACATGATGCGCTCTAGGAAGATGTTGAAGAGTGTTGGAGAGAGTAGGCATCCTTGACGCACACCGATTGTTGTTCTGAACCATTTCCCGATGGCGCTGTTGTGGAGGACTGCACTGGTAGCGTTGTCATACAGGCTTTTGATGACTTCAATAATTTTAGGGCTGATGTCGTACACTTTCATTGTTGCCCATAGAGCTGCATGCCAGACTCAGTCAAACGCCTTCTTGAAGTCTATGAACACATGATATAGATGTTGCTGGTGCTGTAGGTATTTCTCACAGATTATTCTGAGGTTGAAAATCTGTTCAGTGGTACTTCACCCTGCCCTGAATCCTGCTTGTTCTTCAGCTATGATTTGTTCAGCTTGGGGTTTCAACCTGTTGAGTATTATTTTCAGGAGGACCTTGCTGGGATGGCTGATGAGGCTGATGGTGCGGTAATTTTCACACTCCTGAAGGTTACCTTTTTTGGGAAGAGTGATGACAAGCGACTGGGTCCATGGTATAGGCCACTCCCCACTCTGCCAGATCTTGTTACAGATAATGGTGAGGGCATCAATCATCGCTTCTCCTCCTGCTTGTAGCAGTTCCGCGGGTATGTTGTCCACTCCCGCTGACTTCCCTTTCTTTAGTGATTGCACTGCTGCCTTAACTTCTTCCCGGAGAAATGGGAGGATTTCTTCTTTTTCTCTGTTCTCGGGACATGCTAGAACTGATTGTTCTCCATTTGGTGTATGGTTGTAGTACTCTGTCCATCTGTCCAAGACTTCTTGTTCTTCTGTAAGGCATATGCTTTGGATCGTGGAGACTTTAAGGTGTTTGACACTTGTCAGCCGCTTCACAGTCTGGTAGGCCTTCTTGCTGTTGTTCTTGTTCAGACTGTTCTCTATTTCCTGGCATTGACCTTCTATCCAGTTCTCCTTTGCTGTGCGCATGCCTTTTCGGATGTCATTGTTGATTTTTCGGTAGACATCAGCTCCCTGTGAGGTGTTCTTTTTCTTTTTTATCTCTCTTCGTTTATCACACAGATCCAAAAGTTCAGGTGTGATCCACGGCTTCTTTGGTCGGTGCTTGCCAAGGATCTCAGTGGCAGCATCTGTCACAGCTGAGTTGAAGGTGGTGGTCATGGTGTTGACATCTACTTCACCAGCCCCCAAAATGAGCAGTGGTGCAAATTTCCCTCCAATTTTGGCCTGAAATAGTTCTGCAACCTCCAGGTCTTGCAGTTTGTCCAGGTCGAACTTCAGTCTAGTGCACTTTGCTGTATAATTTACTCTCTTCAAGTGGAGCCGGGAAAGACATCATCACGAGATCGTGGTCACTTCCGATGTCTGCTCCTGGAAAAGTGCGTGTCCTGCCAATGTTGATGCTTGATCTGAAGCATTTCTTGACCATGATGTAGTCTATTTGGTTGTGATGCTCCCCGCCGGGACTGTGCCATGTCCATCGTCTGGAGATTTTGTGGAGACCAATCGTGTTTGCCAGTACCAGAGTGTTGTATCTGGCAAACTCCAAGAGTCTCAGACCCCTGTCATTTGTCTCGTTGTTGCAGTGGGGTCCACATGTGTCTCCCCAGTTGTGGTGCGCATCTTGGCCAACCTTGGCATTCCAGTTGCCTTGCACTATGACTATGTCCTTCTTCGGCACTTGGTCAAGGACCGCCTGTAGCTTTTCATAAAAATCCTCCACTTCGCTGTCGTCATAGTCTGATGTTGGGGCATAGGCCTGGATGATGGTGATGTTGAAAGGGGCTGCTCTCAGGCGGATTGTAATGAGTATACTGGGAACTGGGCGGCAACCCATGACAGTAGCTAGAATTTGTTTGTGGACCAAGAATCCAACGCTGTGTTCGTGCCTGTCATCTCTACCGCTGAAATAGAGCTTGTGGCCTTTTCGGTCGTTGTTTCACCTAGGCCTTTCCAGCGCAGTTCGCTGATGCCTGGAACGTTCCATCGATAGTGGTCCAACTCGTGGGCCAGTTCTTCTAATTTTCCTTCCGCAGTTAGGATCCTGACATTCCAGGTTCCTATGACGATGTTGTTTCTCGTGCGGATCTTGCTAAATTGTCCATCAGTAGCATACTTAACACCTCCGTCCTGGTGGCCAACGGAAGAATTATTAAGAATAAGATAATTAATTATTATTCTTGGATCTGCCAGATGAAGTTCACAATGATTATCAGGGTTGGTGAAAGGCAGAATTTTTAACATCCTGACCAGACTAGTGACTCATCCAAAGTCAGTAGCCGCCTGAAATTCTTGTTACTTGTTAGCCTGTTTTTACATCTTTCAAGCAAAACGGAACTGCAACTAAATTGTGACCTTTGTCTGCAATAGCAAAGGATGAGATGGTGAGACAGTGCATGATTCAGTGAAAATGATGTTCAACTGTGAAAAAGGGTGGGAGTGGATTTTTTTTCTTCTTCTGTATGAATGGCCTGCAGTTTTAACTTGTCCACATAATTTTTAAATTGTTGTTTAATCACATTTTTCAAAACAGAACCGTGCTCTCTTCAAACCAAAGAAATTATAATAATTCTGTTGCATAGTGCAGGAGTGAGATTTAGCGGTCGCCCGGTCGCCCGAGGCGACTTAAAACCGGCTCGGGCGACCTCACTTTATAATAGAGCCGGCCCGCCTGGCGACCTAAAAAAAATGATAATACTTGCAGACTTTTAGAAGCTCGGTTCGAAGCGAGGGCGTTTTTAGGTCACTGTTCATCTGCTACGAGTATGAAGCATACGCGAGCGTTATTTCCCTTTGCCTACTTCCCTTTCGCGCCAAGCGCGCCGTTTCCTTTGTTTGTCAAAAAGACACCCGCTACAAATTACGTGTATTGTCAAAATTTGTGTTTTATATGTGAACGATTGTAATTGTCGGGCTGCCTAAAAATCATGCGGGCTACCTCACTTTACTTACTAGCTAGCCCGGCGGGCTAGTTAGTCTCCTGGGTTAAATCTCACCCCTGATAGTGACATACTGTACACTACTGAGTGCTAACCTATCCTATCCTATCCTGTCCCATAACCCGAAGGTCGTAGGGGCACCACAGATGATCGCTTAACCAGCATACTCCATCTTTCTCTGTCCTCAGCAGCCCTCATGGCTTCGCTCAGTGTCAAACCAGTCCATTCTCGAATGTTGTCCTCCCACCTCTTTTTCGGTCTCCCCCTTCTTCTACCTCCTTGCACTGTGCCTTGCAGAATGATCTTTGCAAGGCCTGATGATCTGGTGACGTGGCCATACCATCGGAGTTTCCGTTTCTTCACCACTGTGAGCAGGTCATCGTGTTGTCCAATGGCTTGTGTGATGGTCTGTCGGACTTCAACGTTGGTGATGTGTTGGGTATAGGAAATGCACAGAAGTCTTCTGTAGCACCTCATCTCCATGCTTTGTATTCTTCGTTGGAGATCTGCTGTGAGGGTCCATGCTTCGCAAGCATATAGGAAGATGGAGATGACCAGAGAGCGCAGCAGTCTTACTTTGGAATGTAGACTGATGGTTCTGTCTTTCCAAATGGGCTTCAACCTTGTCAGGGCAGCAGTTGTTTGTGCGATCCTGGAGAGGACTTCCTGTCGAGACCCATTGTCTGACACAATGGCTCCTAAATATTTGAAGCTGTGCACTGTGTTGAGGGATTGGCCTTGTACTTTGATGTCCGTGTTGATGCCATTGGTGTTGTTGGTCATCATTTTGGTCTTCTCCGCACTTATTTCCATTCCATAAGCTCTGGAGGTGGTGTCAAGCCTCTGTACAAGCTGTTCAAGTTCTTGTTCCTCTCCAGCCAATCCATCAATATCATCCGCAAAACGAAGATTGGAGATTGCTCTGCCCCCTATACTGACTGTGCCTTCGTGATCTGCAAGAGCATCTGACATGATGCGCTCTAGGAAGATGTTGAAGAGTGTTGGAGAGAGTAGGCATCCTTGACGCACACCGATTGTTGTTCATCATGTGTTGTGTCTTGGGCAAAAAAAGACCTGGCAGGGCCCAATCCTCTCCAGGCTGTTGGCCACAGCCGAAATCCACGAATACAGTGTGGCTCGCCTTGGCCCTGAGCACGTGGTCGTTGAACCTGTAGTAACGTGAGGTTCCTCCGCCCTGGCCGGTGACTTCTGTGTAGAAGACTTTCGCCCAATGATGCCGTGCTAACATCACCCCTGTTAGTCGCCTCTTACGACACGCCGGGAAACGTTGGGTCTATTCTATTTGCCCGAACCCACAGGGAGTGCTAACAATATAATATATTCTTAAATTGTGCCATGGACCATGAATAATGATAGCTTGTTATTGCTGAAAATGGCACTCCATGTTTCTTGAAAAACTCAGTCACTTCAGTATTACATAATAATGTCATTTTTTGTGCATTAACCGATTTGGTGATGTTGACCAGGAAAACGTTAATCATCCACATGCCTTGCTGCTCATTATATGTGTGACATTTGAGATATTTGGAGAATTGCAAGGCTTGTTTCCAACAGAAATAAGCAGAAGATTACTGTTGTTGAGTTTGGGAATGAGGATTTATCATCTAGGAAGAAGTTTAAAATATTAATTTTATTTGGTGTATGTCTCATGTAACTGTTTGAAACTGCTGGTGCCATTTTATTACATGTTAACTTGCAAGTGTCTGTATGCATCAGTGATGGAGATCACGTACAATCATACGTGTTTCACGTACTGAGTTGGGAAATCACGTAACGAAAATGTAATGAAAGGGTATAAACACGCACAAAGTCAGTGCCAAAGGGGTATGAAAACGTAAAGCTAAGTTGCTTGGAGGTATCATCAGGTACAACTATTTCGGTCGTGCGTACAGCTTTCGCTCGATTTGGATCGTGTGCCTGTGCGTCCTGCGCGACCGCCTACCACCCTCTCTCCCCCTCCTATTCATTCTGTAGCTTCCGAAAAACAGCCAATCATATGCACAATAATATTCACTATTTTTTCTCCACACTTTTGATTGGCTATATAAGACTGACAACAACCCAACATTAAACACAAAATCATCCCCTATACGCTTATTGTGCAATGAGGGTATGAAAACCCCCACATGTTTTGGTTGAGGGTATAAATACCCCTAGCTTAAACACTTTCTCCATCACTGATGCATGCATGCAAACGCCTAAAGCAGACAATTTGTTTGGAATTTGTGCTTTAGGAAGAAATGCTGAAAGCTCTGTTCAACACCTTTGCTTTTAAGACAGCAGCAGTCAGTGACGAGAAAAGGATGCAACAAGATGGTGTAAGTCTACAGAGCCAGAAACATTTGAAAACAAGCTTTCTATAAAAGGGCCCAGTCAGAAATCAAAGTGCAAAATAATCATCATCATCATCATCATCATCATCATCATCAGACATCATCATCATTGTCATGATGTTTTGGTGATACATAGTTTTCAATTGGTTAAGCTGAAACTGAATTCTGTTCTGATCCCTCTGCCCTTCCACCCCATTTATTTATCTGTTTAATTAATTATTTATCCAGTCTTTTATGTTCCACTTATACACTCATTTTCTTTTCAAGTAGGAGTGAAGGTAGTTATACTTTTGCGTATGTTTTTATGTCCGGTGTTTGTTTTATTGTGTTTCTTTTCCTCCCACAGCACATGGGCAAAAAAAATACATAGCACATTACAAATCATGCATGTATTCATTCATTCAGACCAAGAGTGCAGTTTGCCCTTGGTTCAACCGTTGTACTTATGCCGATAGAGGAAACTTTGCACCTGGCCTCCAACTGATATTGGGGTCACATTCCATTGAAGCTCTGTCAGTGCACATAGCTAATCTCTGAATTTGACAATATATGTGCTAGAGTCCTAAATTGTATTTGTATGTTCATTTCCTGTGTTTGTGCTCAAGCCTGTGGACTGTTTAATATATTTTGTGCACATCACATGTGTTACAGTTGATCAAGGACTAGAATTAGAAGTTTGACTTAGAGCCTTCTTTGGTTTGTTTATTGTGTATACTTTGCAAATAGTGGGTGTGTGTGTGTAGGTGTGTGTGTGTGTGTGTCAGAGAAACAAACAGTACAAGGTGGGCTTCAAGTTGTATATAGAGGGTCCAGTGCAGTTAACTGCACATGTATGTTAACTGCACTGGATCCGGTGTATACAGGTTGAAGCTCACATTATACTGGTTGTTTTGTTGGGTTGTGTTTTTTTCGTTTTTTTTTTTCTTTTGTCACTCTGATTTATCTTATTTTTTTATGCCTCTTTCCTACCCTCGTCCCCTTTGGTGTGCAGTGAAAAACTGCTCTGTTAAAAAGTTATCATAATTTACTCTATCTTGTCAGTGCTTTGGTTCTAATTATTTAGGTCCCTGTCTTGAATAAACTAAACAACAATTAATTTCCCCTTTGCAAGATCCTCTTAGTCGGTTGTCTCTTCATGGAAGTGGTTTGTAAATCTCTATTTATGGCGATTGTGCTTGCAAACAGCCTTGA
This sequence comes from Oncomelania hupensis, assembly GCA_036898135.1. Classification (NCBI taxonomy): domain Eukaryota; kingdom Metazoa; phylum Mollusca; class Gastropoda; order Littorinimorpha; family Pomatiopsidae; genus Oncomelania; species Oncomelania hupensis. The sequence goes on along the minus strand of CM072511.1, from coordinate 118,901,442 downwards.
CCTTATTTTCAACTACAATGCCCAGCTCAAAGCGGATGTTTGAATCATTTTCCTCAAGTGGGATAGACTTGTTGCATGGGTGTTGAGTCATTTTTATTTAGCTGACACTTGTAAACGGTGCAGTTGGTTTGTGGATAATCATTTTTCACAGTTTGATGTGTTATTTTTTTTGCTAAGTGGAATTTATTTATTCCTTTTAGTTTGCAGTTAAAGTTTGTGATTGTTTTTGTTAATGTTGTGGTAGTTGGTGGGAGAAAAGGAAGAATTATTTTCTCTAGTGCACTATTGTTCAGCAGTGCATTGTAAAGTGAAGTTTGCCGTGAGTGCGGAACGTTTTATTGTGAGGGGATTGACTTTTTATGTACAGTGATTAATGCTAATCTTTAAAATGGGGTTTTGAATTTGTATGCTACATAACATACTTTAAATCATTTTTCGTCTTTGTTTTTCTTTGCTGACAGAACTAATGAAAATAATGGTCACACACCATTAGTGTTGAACCTCTGAACTTCACTCAAATCTGGAGGGGAAAAGGAGGATGGAGAAAAAGCATGTCTACATTTGTAGACCACCGCCACCGTTTACTCCTAACTGTCCACCAACACCATTCAGTAACATGAAGGAAACAGGTCCTGGCTGCAAAAGTCAAGGGAGGATTCAACCACCAGATGAATCAAAGAGTGGTCCAGTGAAAGGTCCACCTATCAAATCCCTGGCAGCAGATCGAAGGCTGAAGATGGGCAACAGTGGGGTGTATCAAGATGGAGAATGTACTTACGTTGATAACAGATCATCGTCAGGACCATGCATTAGCTCTCTATGGTATGTTTCTCTTCCTATACTTCAACTGTTGATACATAGATCTTGTATAAAGTACTATAGCGAACGTTGTGGCTTAATGGGCTAAGGCGAGACTAACTTGTCTTGTCCACAGGCCAGAAACCAGTGGCGCCTGACAGATGTGGGATCGCTCCAGCATCTTGACCTTATGTTTTTCCAAATATTATTTACTTTCGACTCTGGCAACATCTCAGGGGTTTTCTACGGGTACTCCGGTTTGCTCCTCCAGCAAAATTTCAAAACCACAAATAATATTAGGTAGGTTGGGTTTGGGCGCCCAACACAGGTTGCGACTATGCCTTCCTTAGGGGAGGCGGCCCAGAATTTCCCAATAAAAAAGGACCATAAAGTGTTACCCAAACCAAAAATTAAATTAAAAAAAATCTTAGTTTAAAATTTAATTCAACGAATTTTTATTACAATAAAATAAATTTTATGTACCGCCATTTGTGTTGCATTTGAATATATAAAAGCATGCAAAATAAATGGCAATTTTTTAAAACTTAAACTTACATTTTAAAAAAAGGCATTCATTTTACAGATTCATTTATAGTTCATGCCCACACACACTTTAATTAAACACCCCTATGTATGCCATAGTAAAAAACATAAAAACAAAGTTTGTTATTAATGCATTCATTAAAAATCAATATCAGGAATACAATAATTATTGCCCAACAAAGTATTAAAACGATATATTTTAATTTAAAAAATTTACAATCGCAGCAAAGGAAAACAATTCTGTATAAAACACATACCAGGACAACAAACATTAGAAAAGACATCGCATTGTTGCATGATCTTGCTAGAGACCATCAGTGATCTAAACTGGCATATAGCATAAACATCCTTTGTTAATATGTTTTTAATCAGTGTACTGAGGTATTATTCACCTTAATTCTTTCTATTGTCTGACCTTTAGTTGGAATGCTGCCACATCTGTCCCTTTTCTTCTATAATCTACAACCATTTCTTTTGTTTTGCCAACATTTAATTCAAGAGAATTGGAATTGCATCAGCAGTCAAAATTTGCGACACTTGACATCAGAAAATGTGGTTATTATTGCAACTCTGTATTCATTTGCAGAAAAATGCCTGTCATTGTCGCAAAAATATTTGTTATCACTAACAGTCAACAGAATGCAAAATGCAATAAGCGTGATTCCTGAATTTTCATTATATCATAAATAAAATAAATTCATTTGCTCTGAGTCTGAAGTGGCAAATTAATTTGTTGTTGTTGTTTTGATGCTTTCAGATATAATATATATATATATGTTGTTAGTTTATTGTGAAAGAAGTTTTATTTTGGCATTGTCATGTTTTACTGATCCGTATCCATGCAGTTATTTTTGTTGACAGGCATGAAACAACACGAAAGATTCTGTTAGGGACTCCACGTGAAGAGAAGATTGATGAACCAAAACTGATGGAGCACGATAAGCATGCTTTGGGGTCTAACCACTCATTATCTCTAGAACAGCCTTCTTGTCCCATCATTGAAGGCAAAACGCATCTGCCATCTTTTCCAGTCCCCTCAGAAAAGACAAAAGATTCCAGAGGTTTGCACATGCCGAATCAAGTCAAACGCTACAATTATTTGAATGAGGAAGAGCTCAAGATGCTTCGTAACAAATCAAGTGACGTCCTTGAGTTTTTGAGAATCCCTGCCCCTTGTGAAAAGAATGTGGCAAATCATAAAACGGGCATGGAAAGTTTCCTTCAGCGAGAGCAAAACAAGGGACTGCAATTTTGCAAAAGTGATGTTTCTCCTGAACTGGACAACAAGGTACAGGAAGAACTGTGTTCATTGCCCATGCAAGACCAGATCCTTCAGAAAATCCTTTTTATCTCATACAACATGCAAAGGGGTAAAATGAATGAAGAGGGCATGGAATTTGCCAGTTTCTATCGGAGTAAAGAGAAACAGATTCTGGCAACTTTGTTTTCCCTTCAAGAAAGCCACACTGAGCAGGAAGAAATGCTGAAAGCTCTGTTCAACACCTTCTTTGCTTTTGAGACTGCAGCAGTCAATGACGAGAAAACAATGCAACAAGATGGTGTAAGCCTACAGAGCCAGAAAGCATTTGAAAACAAGCTTTTTATAAACGGGCCCGGTCAGGATTCAATGCGCGAGCTGTCAAGCTTGAAGAAAAGCATAGCAGTGTCAGTCAGCCAGGCAAAGGGTTTGAAATTCACAGCCAGCCCTACCATTGAAGTTAGACGAGACCAGGAGTCAATCTCAACCATGCCAAATGAAGAACATATGAGTGAACTTTGTTCCCTGGGCATCGAACCCTCTGTCCGGCTGCCAGTGGAAAATTCTTGTTCCTTCGCTTCCAGTCTTACTGTGCTGACTGGAAATTCAGAGCAATCTGCAGGTATCTTCACAAATGCACCTGTCTTCAAAGATTTTATCAGATCCTTGATGCGTACATTAGTCACTGTAGTCCTTGAAGGGAAGAAAGCAACTGCACCAACAGATGAAGAAATCATGAAAGAAGAGGAAACAGCAAAAGAATCAGGTACTTCAGCAGATTCTGACAGCACTGAAGATAACAAAATAATGCAAACAGGGGAGGTTTCATTGAACCCATGCAGTGCAATTGCAGAAAAGGCTAGAAGAGAAAATGGACAGGTCGGCAAGATGGAGGAAGCTAAAAAGGAAAAAGCGTTTGTTGATCAAATGGCTGATGCAGAAAAAACGGGACAGATGAATGAAATAGAGCGAAACTGCAATAAGACAAAGGATGAAGACTCCGAAGTTAATGCCCTGGAGAAATCTGAAATTGAAGTTTCTGAAAAACATCTCCAAGGTTCCCAAAAAGGCAAAATAGATGGAGATGTACCCTGTATCTCCAAATCTCACCCTTGTGCACTGGAGCCATCTGCTGCTGTAGAAATTGCAGAGGAATGCAAAGGCAATGAAAGCCAGGATTTTACATCATCTCAAAAAGTGGAAAATCTTGCACCAGTTGCTGTGGGGAAAAAGGAATTCAAAACCACTCAGAAAATGGAAGATCGTGCAACAGGTACCTTTCAGGTCAAAGATGGAAATGCTAAAACCAAACTTCATGGAGGAATGGTTGGAGCCAAAATGAAGAAGGGACAAAACAAGAAAGCACCAAAGATAACCGGACAGGAAATAGAAAAACCAATGTCTAAGAAAAACAAAAAAGTCCTCAGTAATCATTCATTTTACTTTAAGATGAAACAGGAGAATCCAGATCATCCTACAGTACGAATGAAATGGGATAACAAATCCTTCTCAATGAATGGAGGCAGTGATTTCCCAGAAATTCCCAGGAAAATAGATGTCCGGTTTTTGGCTGTCAGAATGATCACAGCAAGTGGGAAAGGTGGTGCTGGAGGTTCTTCAAACAGTGGAGGAAATGTTAGCGCTGTAAGCATTGACCCCATTGTTCTCAGTTATTTTCTAGCTATGGAAATCATCAACCTTTTCATCAATATTTTTATTTATTGTCTTGCACGCTTAGGGTGTCTTGTTTCAGCAAAGGTCTTTGCACAAATCAATGTACATTAGATGTAGCTTCAAGACATAAAAGTTTGATCGCAATTATTATTATCATTACTGTTAGTCATTATGTGTGGCCTTCTGAATGCCAAATCGACCCTTACACTTCCCCTGCTGAAAATACACTCTGGTATAATTACTAATTTCTTTTATGGTTTTGTGCATTCTTAATTGATTGTAGTTTGTGATTTGATGTAGTTTTATCCAACTTATCAAAATTAATTTCAAAGCTGATTGTCATATTTCATTGTTACAGGGAGGAAGCAGCAATGGAGGAGACTGGGGAGGTGCCAGACCCAAAACACATCGCATCAACAATGGACAGAACAATGGCGGTAGCGGAGGAGATGACCCTGATAAAAACAGAACCCCAACAGGAAGGACTCCACCTGATTCTTTACCTGCAGGTGTAGACGTTCCTGGCATTTGCCAACCCAACAGTGAAGACACGAGGCCAATGGCAGACTACAAGCGCTACAGAAAGAAACAGCATGGCACCATCAGCAATGAGCAGTTGTGTCACTGCCTTGGAAAAGCTGTGAGTAGTGCTGATCACTTATGCTTGTTTGTTTGTATTGTTCTGCAGTGTTTGCACTCTTGGTGTTCAAGTAAGTTTGGGTGCTTATTAGTCAGTCAATCTGAGTGCATTTTGTGTCTTACCTATTGTTTATCATGAAAGTTGGGATGCCGCGTTTTTTTTTTTTAAATAATATCCCCACTTTTTGGAAATTTAATGCTTTAAATTACCACTGTTTCTGTCATTTGCATTTGTTCTTTCTCGTTCTTAATCTCTTCTAAGTTCTATCTTTGCTAGACCAGTCACCTATATTTTTTCAGGAAAATTCTCCCAATCTCCTCGTCTGTATATGGGTCAGCTTGGGGATCTTGGATGCTTTCTGTTAAATGGTCACTATAATAATAATAACGGATTTTTATATAGCGGGTACTCCAGCCTATGACCAGACTCACCACGCTTTACATAATCATTACATATAAATACATGCACTCGATAAAACATTGCTTTTGCTACAATACACCAAAAGACAGAACAGTAAGGGTACAACTATTTACAACTATGTACACAAATTTAATTTAAAAAAAAAAGACAGAAATAGACTATTTACAACTATGTACACAAATGACAGAAAAGACAAAAATAGAATAGCAAAAAACCTATTCACAGCTATTTATATGCCCGGTTAGGCCCAAGAGGAAAAACAGTATAAATATGTACAGCCGTGTATACACTTACGGATCAGACAGAGACAAAAGAGGAGAGAATGTCAGCGGGATACAAATCAGTCTGAATAATGCAGTTTGAAGAGGTGGGTTTTGAGGACCTTTTTGAATGCTTGTGTTGATTGTATGTTGCGGATATGGGAGGGAAGGGAATTCCACTGCTTAGGTGCGGCGTAGGCGAATGCACGTTGGCCGTATGTCTTAGTGCGGGTGACGGGAACCTTGAGTGTGCGAGTTTCAGCAGGAGATCTTAAAGTGCGTGAAGGGGAGTAGACAGACAGCAGGTCAGCAAGGTAGGAGGGACAAGAATCAGTGAAGAAGTTGTGACAGAGAACAGAGAGTTTGTACTCTATGCGTGCTTGCACAGGAAGCCAGTGAAGGGAATGTAGTAGAGGTGTGATGTGATCGCGTTTCTTAGCTCGGAATACTAGTCTAGCTGCTGAGTTCTGAACCTTTTGTAGCTTGTCAATGATGTGTTTTGGGGAGCCAGCGAGGAGAGAGTTGCAATAGTCAAGACGAGAAAGGACGAGAGCGCAGACTAGGGTTTTGGTGGCAGTGACTGTAAGATAGTGGCGAAAGGAGCTGATTTGGCGTATGGCCGTGTATGCAGAGCGACAGACGTTGGAGATGTGGTTGTTGAGGGACAGGTCATCGGAGAGAATGTAGCCGAGATTTCTTGCTGAGGATGAGAACTGAATGTTTGTTGTCCTTACTGTAAGCGATGTTGGGAGAGGCGGGAGTGAGGAGGAGGTGTTGTGCTTGTGAATGAGGAGGGCTTCGGTTTTATCGTCATTAAGCTTAAGCTTGTTGAGTGTCATCCATGACTTAATGTCTGTGATGCAGTTCTCCAAAGTCTGAACAGTGGAATTAATGAGAGAGGGGGCAGTGGATTTATAAAGTTGTGTGTCGTCTGCAAATGACTGACTCTCAACAGCATGCTTTCTAAGCAGGAGAAGCAGTGGCTTGGTGTACAGAGTGAACAACACCGGCCCTAAAACGGAACCCTGAGGCACGCCGCACACCGATTCTGCTGTGCTGGAGAAACAGCCATCGACAGTGACTGCTTGTGATCTGTCAGAAAGATATGAGTGGAACCAAGCCAGGACCGAGCCAGAGATTCCAAAGTAGTGTTGAATAGTGTTAAAGAGAATGTGGTGGTCGACTGTGTCAAAGGCAGCTGAGAGGTCTAGTAAGGTGAGAACGGAGACGTTACCATTATCTAAGGCCAGCAACAGATCATTGGTTACCTTTAGGAGGGCTGTCTCAGTGCTGTGGAAGGGTCGGTAGGCAGACTGGTTGGGGCAAAGTAAAGCGTTATCATATAGGTAGGCAGTTGTAACAGTTGTTTGAGAACAATTTTTTTCTATGACTTTGGACAGGAAGGAGAGGTTTGAAACAGGTCTATAGTTCTTTAGATTATTTTTGTCTAAACTTGGCTTTTTAAGGAGGGGTTTGATGACAGCCGCTTTGAGCACAGACGGAACAACACCAGAGGACAGACTCTCGTTGATAATGTGGGTAATTGTCGGGAGTAGAGGGTCAAGATTCTCTATCAACATGGGGGTAGGAATGGGGTCAAGAGAGCAAGATGTTGGTTTTGAGCTTTTGCGGTAGTGAGGGAAGGTGAGAGTGGGTTAATGAGTGGGATCTCATGGCTGTCAAGAGCGGCCCTTATGTCAGCCACTTTCTGTGTGAAATAAGTACAAAATACATCTGGGAGCTGACATGGTGGATGCGTGGATGGGAGTGATGTTGCATTGCTCTTACCCCTTAGCTGATTGCAAATGTTGAACAACTGTTTGCAAGTTTCGCTGCTGCTAATTCTGTCGCTAAAGTACCGGGTTTTGGCAGTCTGGACTATTTTAGTGACCCGTTTTTTTGCAGCGGTGAAAATCTGCTTGCTGACTTCTAAACCCGATTTAAGCCACTTTTTCTCTGCTTTGCATCGGTGTTTCTTCGCCTCGGAGAGCTCGTCTTTAATAGACTCGTACCAGGGTGCTGAGCGTGTTGCCTTGACCTTTTTCTGGGCCACGGGGGCGTGCCGATCAAGCACCGCATGAAGTGTACTATTCAGCTGATCCACAGTGGGGCACAGTTCTGGGGTCACTTTAGCGGTAAGCTCTTGCTTGAAAGCATCCCTATCCATGGTACGCAGGCTGCGAGCCTCCCTGAACATGGGAGGAGGAGGGGGGGCTGTGACGTTTAGTTCGCACACGACACAGAAATGGTCAGATGTTAATTCCTGGGTGACTGAAGTTGATCTAACAACATTATCCTGAGGCCTATGCATAACCCAATCTATGATGTTACCACGGCTATGGGTGGGTTCTGTGACTGACTGAGAAAGACTAAACTGATCTAAAAGTTCAATCATTTTTGCGGTGGAAGGTTGCTGGGGTTGGTCAAAGTGAAAGTTAATGTCTCCTAAAACCATGTATGTTCCTGACAGTGTGTTGCAATAATCGAGCAGGACTGGAAATTCTTGGTGAAAAATTGCATCAGTTAATTTATTTTTCTTGCTTGGAAAGGTGCGATATATGCATATGAAGTGAAAGTTCTGCTGTGGAACGGACAGACTGAGGTGAACAACTTCAAAGGACGAGTGAGTGAACGCGAAGTCTGTAATGAAGCCTAGGTGACGGGACAGACTGTTTCTGTAAATGATAGCGAGGCCACCACCGCGGTTTGAGCGAGGTAACGAACATACAGAATAGCCAGAAGGGGTTAAATCAGAGCATTTACCCTCGTCACCAGTCTGCCGAAACCACGTTTCTTGTATGAACATAATGTCAGTCTGCTTGTCTGAGATGAATTCATGCAAAGCCGTACGTTTTTCTAGGGCTTTCTATTATGTTAATATTTAGCCATTTAGGCATTTCATATGTATGGTAACGCTTTATTGTCCCTTTTTATCAGGAAATTGTGGGCCGCCTCCATTGGGAAAGGCGAAGTCGCAGCCTGTGGCACACCCAAACCCAACCTATCTAATATTAGTTGTGTTTTTGAAATTTTGTGTTTTGTTCATATTTTATAATGATGTTTATGTTCTGTTTTTGTAAGCGGGGGTTCAATAAATTATAAGACTACAGTCTCAGCATCCCCTGCTTTGGATGCCTTTATTGTGAAGTGACCGGCTGGTAGAGTTCCTTCAGTGTTGCCATTAGGGTGTTTTAGCAGATCTTTTTTACGGATCGGGGGGCGAGTCCTCTTTCAACCAATTCATGGTCCTGATTCGGCTCTTTGCAGTCCACTGGACCCTATAAACAATCACTAATTAACTAACTAATCTTGTGGATGGGAAGTGTGTTATGTGAAAACAGTAAATTTTATAGATATTGCTGTTGATGTTCCTATATTTATAGATACTGTCCAAACTCATACTGTTTGTATTAGTTGTAGGTGCATGTAGCTATGCTGGAATCCAAAATTCTGTTCTTTTTGACTCACTGGCATAACAGTATGAGTCTATGTATTCATCCCAACAACAAAAAATCCAGACTTTTGCAAATATGTGCTAGATAAGTCCAAAATAGTCCAAAACTACATAAAAATTTGTGTTTGTCTGTCCGTTATCTGCTGTTTGTGCAAAACTTGGAAGTGGATTAATATGTCAGAATCTATTTTAACAATCACAACCAAACTTGGTAAGACTTGGTAAGAAATACCCCTGAGACCTCATAAATGATCAGTGTATTAATGACTTCGCTTCAATGTCAAGGTACATGGTCAACAAATGTTTGTCCAAAAATTGATAATTTTTAACAAAATTCTCAATTTTTTTTTCTAAGTTATTAATATTGAACTTATGGTTCTTTGATGCATGATTAAAATATCAATGAGACACAAATAACAAATTTGGTCAACCTCACTCCTAGGTCAAGGTCACTGGAGCTGTCCAAAGTTGGTTAGTATAGGTACTTTGAAATGACCTTGACCGTAAACTTTGAGAGATATAAACTCCAAAATTGTTGTATTTAGAGATGATAGATTGGTCTTTCATATAATTATGTTACATTTTTGTGTTGATCTTGAAGGTCAAGGTCATTTTAGGCCTTCCAAAAACATACAAAGACTAGGTCATTATACCATGGAATGGCTGTTTATTTAACTCATAGTATGCAACAACATTGAGTTAAACATGCTTGAGAGGTCACTTGAAGGTCAAGATCCCTAGGCAAAGATCAAGGTCATCCAAAGGTCACCTTTTTTTATGTGTGTCATAATACCACTTTTGCTGTAGTTTATTTGATAGTACATGAGTATATTTGGAACAGGAGGTTAATGTCATCTCAAGGTCAAGAGCATAGAAAGATCGAAGTTGATATTACTTTGCATTTTAATGCCACCGTGGTTTTTTTTAAATAATTTTCATGATAAATATTGCGCGTACCATAAGGAGCATGCGTGTCATATGGGTTTGGCCTTCTAGTTTAATATATATTCTGGCAGGCACAGTGCTGAAAGAAAGTACAGGTTGATGCAGAGTCTAGGAACAGACAGTTAACAGTAGTATTTACTACGAAAACAGTTCAGGCAGACTTTTGGGACCCCATATGCAAGTTTCCTGTTGAGTTTAAGTTTTCCAGCTACTCTCCAACAGAAAAGTAGGTTGCAGTGGTACAGTTAGAATGCTGAATTTATTGTGTTTTTGTTTGTTTGTTTGTTTTACATTACCTTTACCTATCTAATTCAGGGGTAGAAGAAAACAGCTTCCAATTTTTGCTTTCTAAAACCGAATGCATTCATTTTCATCGCAAACAGAACCAGTTTTTGAACCCTTCTCTCCATGTTTATGGCCAACTCATCAAAATTTCTAAACAAGTAAATTTTGTGGGTATTATTTTTGACAGCAAATTTAGTTTTCTGCCGCATATTAAATACCTGAGGGAAAGCTGCCAGAAAGGCCTTAACGTTTTGTAAGTTATCAGCCACACAGACTGGGGAGCAGACAAGCAAACTTTGCTCCTCCTCTATCATTTTCTGGTACACTCTAAATTGGATATCATTATGGTAGCATGGTGTATAGTTCCACTAGGAAAGCCTATATTTGAAAGCCTTGGATCCAATCCATCATCAAGGTCTTCGGATCTGTCTGGGTGCGTTTTGCACTTCACCGAAGGAAAGTCTCTATGCTGAGGCTGGCGGATCTCCCTTCAAGATCCACAGGCTTCAGCTTGTCATGAATTATTTTCTCAAACTTAAAGCAAATCCTGAAAATCCTGCTTATGATTGTGTTCTAAACCCGTTATTTACGCTTAAATATTCCAACAAATCAACAGAAATTCCTCCTTTTGGTATCAGAACACGTCTTCACTTTGACACTGCAGGCATAGATGTTGACTCTGTTAATGATGGTCAATTGCTAACTGTACTTCGACCTTGGAACCTCATCAACCCCATTATCAACTTTACTCTCACATCCTTCTAAAAGACGAAAACTTCCAAAACTGTTTATAAGCAACTTTATCTTGAACAATGTTCATTGTATAAAGGATATGAAAAACTTTTTACAGACGGGTCGAAGAAAGGAGACTTATTTGCTGCTGTGTTGGTCTCTGGGAGACACCTAGACCAGCCTTTGCTACAGCATCTAGCTGATTTTTGTTCTGTTTATACAGCTGAGCTCAAGGCAATTCATCTAACTCTGAAACAGATTTATCAATCCAAAAGAACCTCGTTTTTAATCATGTCTGATTCACTGTCAGTGTCAGCACTTCAGGCTCTTTCCACAAGAAAGATATCTCACCCTTTTCTGGCAGAGATCTATGACCTCCACACACAACTTGTTTCTGAGGGTAAAGATAGTTTTTATGTGGGTACCTCGTCACATGGGCATCCGCGGCAATATTGCAGTGGACAAAGCGGCTAAAGAAGCTCTGAATCTGGATTTCCCTTCAGAGATTTTCCAGTTTGTTCAGTACTCTGACCTGCGTTGTGTGACTGGATCTTATTGTAATCGCCTGTGGCAGACTGAATGGTCTAATCAAATCAATAACAAATTATTTCAAATTCTTCCAGATTTGTCTGCTTCTTTGCCTAACTTTGCATCCACCCACAAAGAAGAAACTGTTCTGGCTCGCCTTCATATTGGGCATACTTATGTCACCCATAGTTTCCTTTTAAAAGGAGAAAAACTACCATGGTGCTTTGCATGTGACAAATCCTTCCCGTTCGCATTTTATTTCTGAATGTGCTGATCTGGTTAATGAAAGAGAAAGATATTTTGGTTCAATACCTTTTAATGAGATTTTTAAAGTATGCAATAGTCTACACCTGTTTCAATTTTTACATGATGTTAGTTTGTTTTATCTCATTTAAATCATATCGTCTTGTTGTGTATTCTCGGTTGGATTTTATTAGTTAGACTGGTTTTATTTACATCTTTTATTATATTTTATTTTTAATGTTAACAGTGTAGTCTGATTTTATTTAAATTTTGTGTGGTCCTGATTTGGCTCTTGGAAGTCCGCTGGACCCTATAAGCACTGAATATCTATCTATCTAAAGATTCAATGATTTTTTTTTTCTGTTTGAAAGGGAGCAGGAATTGGTGCCCTTCATGGCACACCTGAGTTAAAGAAATGGCTTGAGGGCTTGGACAAGTGCTTGGTGCTGTGCCTGCATCACACCCAGACCATCACCTCCCCATCCCTTGAAGATCTGGCCTGCTGCACCTGTGCTGTCCTTCACTCCCTCCTCTGCCATTTTAGCTCCTCTGCCCACGGGGCTGACTGTACCCTCTGCCTGCAGCTCTTCACTCTGGTTCAGTTCCATGTGCAGCAGTGCCCGGTAGGGCGAGAGAGGGAGCCTGAAGGAAATGAAGAGGAAGGGGAAAACCAAGGAAGCATATGTCTCAGGATGAGATCGGCAGGTTTGTGCAACTACAGCCAGGCTATGGTTGCCCCAGCAAAGGTTAGTTCGTAGGTAGAGATAAATTATGGTTGATATTTTTATGACAATTTACTGAGAGAGATATTGATATTTTGCTTGCTCGAATGAAAATTAACATGGTTATTATTGCCATGAGCTTAAAGCAGAATAGACATAATGTTTGGTGCATTACATTTTCTCAACATCTTATTTAAAAATTTGTACATTCTTGTGTTTTAAAATAGGTGTGGGTGAAGGTACGGAAATACCTGAGCGCAGCATTGGGACCAGTGCTTCTTCTAAACATCATGCAACCAGACATGATGGAACAGCAAGTTATAGCCTCTGAGCCGAAGCAGGGAGAAGCTAACTACATCGATGAAGCCTTCCACTCGGCTGATTTGTTTACATCAGGCAAGCAGCCACTGCAAGACCAAGCAGAAGTCATTGCCTCTGGAGAGCTGGCAGCCAGTTACGGTGTTCCTGGACGTAAAAGAGAGGCAGGAGGAGGAGGGGCACCCACATCAACAGCCACATCACAGGCAGGAAACGCTCAGGTGCATGGGGTTCCATCCGCCCATGCTGCCACAATGCAGAAGTCTGCCAAAGATCCCCTGAGACGAAAGCCAAGCGTGAAGGTTGTCCCACAGAAAACCATCCCAGAGGAGCCAGCCTCCATGTCCTCTTCCACACACGATCTTGAAGCTGAAGCAACCAATGAAGTTTTTGCCGCAGATTTGGTTCAAACACCCCAGGGTGCTTCTGCATCAGGAGGGGAGGCGCAAGAAGAAGGGGAAGACATCATGGTGTACATTGAAAAATTTCAGTTTTCTGATGCTTCAAGAGTGGATAAGGACTTATTGAGACGTCAACTGCTTACTGACCCTTACTCAACACAGCCAACTTACGGACAGCATGGGACGGTCAGCATGCCAGAACCCAGGGAGCCAGACTTTATGGGGAATCAGACCTTGTCTGTGGAAAATAGACCTACTGGTAAATATGGTTTCAGAATTGAAAGTAGAATTATCTGTGTTACAGTACATCGCTGGCAGTTGTTCTTGTTTGTTGTCTTTTTTTTCAGTTGTGAAGCTGATATTCCATTAATCTTTTGTTTTCAGTCTATAATTTCTTTGTGAATTTAAGATTTTGTGAATGTAAACCTTTAGTTTTTACTCTGTTTTACTGTTCCAAAGAAAAATTGGTAGGGGAGGTAACACTTGTTTCTTGAATGCACTTTTACGTGCAAGAATCGTTATTGCCCATAAAAACTTTGCTTTGAACTGGTTTATCCTTTGAGAAAGTATTGCATAAAATAATTACCATTATTATTATTATTATTACATTGCTTTTTTTAGAGTACTATTTTTATTGTTACTAAGAACAAATTGCCTTTTACCCCTTTAAATCCTTTGATAAGATTTGTGATAGCGTTGACAAAATTTTGTCTTGGTAAAAACTTTACTCCGTATTTGTTGTAACAAGTATTTTGTAATATCAGTTCACATTCATTTTTGTTGCTCTATAAATATTTATTTGTATAGTCCTAATTAGCTTCAGTTGAGTATTTGTATTTGCGCATCACATTTATTTGCAGGCGTGAAAGGTATTGGGGAGGTAGTCTATGGCACAATCCAGCAGTTGCGTCTTGTTGCTCATCAGTGGAGTAGAGAGAGAGATCGTTGCAGGCAGACTCGCTACTGCGAATATCAGATTCGCGAAGAAGGGGTCATTCTCCATCCCTTCAAGGTCAGTGGCTGATGTCGTCTACTAACAGTTGCAGAAGTATGGGTTGCGTTTAAATTTTTGTTTAGTTTATCAACTATGCAAGTAATATTGTTTTTCATAATTTATATCTTTAGTTTCTGAATCTTCAACAATCGGGCAGAGGTAAAAGCACTAGAACCTTTCTTTACTCTAAAACGTGTTCAACATTATTACAGCTGAATGAGCCTGATTTGTTGGAAGATTATGGAAGAGAACGTTTTGCAAAAGAAGAATATGATAATTTTTTTAAGTGGTTCATTCTCTTCACAGTGTTCTGGGTGTTCATAAATTGTTATTGGCTTGATTTTATTCTTTATTGGTTATATTTTTTAATATTTTATTTGCTGCAGAAGCAGTTAGTGATCTTGCGCACTCGCTATCAGAAGCATCAACAATGGGAACGACTGGTACATTTGGGCAATGGTGTGCAAGGCAAATGTCATCTCTGTATTGACAGAACTTCCAACTTCAAGTTCTGCTGTAAGCGTGTAAGTACTTCAGTTCTTCCTTTTGATGAGTTTATACTTCATGTTGCCCTTGGTGCAAAGTTTTTTCAAAAGCATCTTTTCCCCAGAACTGCTATTCCTCATTTACAAAAGAGACAGAATAACTAAAAGGACTGATGCATTGATTTTGTTATCTTAGTGTGGCTGTGATGTTTAGTTTGATTGGGGAAAAAAATCTTGTTAATTGGTATCAAAACATTAATTATTTTAATTTTTAAATTGTGCAGGTTCACATACTTCGTTATGATGACCAAGAGTTGGACATTTGGAGTGGACTAGAGCACACAAACATTGTCCGCTTTTATGGGGCGCTGAGGCATGGAGAGAAGATCTACCTGTTTGCAGAATTCATTGACGGTGTGTTGAATTATATGCTTTGTTGTCACGTTTTTGCTCCTGTTGTTGTCTTGTTGCTGCATTGGTACCTGAATTATGTAAAGATAAGAATGACAAACACTTGGAACATTAATAATGAATTATGCAATTTAATTTATAAGATGAATGAATACTTTATATTTTTCTCTGTGAGCACATTCAACATTTTTAGATTGAAAGTAGATGTTTGAATATTGTATACAATTTTGACAGTTTTGCTGTCAAGTATAGAGTCACTTTTTCACAATAAAATGTCCAGATGGATGTTTTGTGGGGGAAAATGTTAGAGTTAATTTGCTAACCCAAATATTGATGATTGTTATTATTATTGTTGTTGTTGTTGTTATATATTCCATTTGCATTCTTAGGGGGCAGTTTGACAGCTATGATCAATGAGCAGAGATTGGTGGGGCGACGTTTGAGTCACTGGACCGCCCTCAACTACTTCCGACAGATTCTTCACATCCTCATCTACCTGCAGACCAAGGGCATTTTGCATGAGGATATCAAAGGTAAAGAACAATGACATTTGTATTTTGTTTGTACAAATGGAGTTCGCTGTGTCCCTCTTGTCTGTCAAATACTGTGACAGGACAAGTCATTGAGATGAAATGTGTTAATCCTTTTCCCTTCTGCGTGCTACTTTATCTCTTCTATGAAATAAAAACTTGCTGCTCTCCCATTCAAGAAAACTGTGCATTGGTGTTTGTTTGTGTTGTTGCGTGAGGTTTCTTTTTAACTCCTCAACGTCACAGCATCAAATTATTCTTTTTCAGCGGATAACCTGCTTCTGAGGCAAGGTTCTACAGAGATCATCTTGGCCGACTTTGGCACTGCTCAGAAGATCCCCCATGACCATGCCCCTCCAAACAGGGCTCCTACTGGCTCTCCTGCCCACTGGGCCCCTGAGAAAGCAACCAGCGAAGGTCATGGGTTTCCATCCGATCTGTGGGCTGCTGCTTGCGTCTTGATACACATGCTGAGTGGTAATCCTCCCTGGATTGTCCGCTTTGCCAACGCTGCTATTCTGCACTATGTGGTAAGAGCATTATTTTCAGTCATCAGTTCTTATAAAAATGAAATTGTGATGTGGTCAATGTTTTTTTTCTTTCTGAAAATGATAATGTTCTTATCAAATTGTTGTGCACATTTCATAGAACAAATTCCAGAATTTTGTTGATGAATTAAGTGTCATGTACAGATTTTTCATAGTTATCTATGTCTACCTCTGTTCTTTGTGCAGATCTACTCCAACCCGGCACCAATGGAAGATGTCCCAGCAGATGTGAGAGAAAGCGTTCGCGACTTGATCCAGGCATGCCTTGTCAAAGACAAAGCTATCAGACCCTCTGCAAGTCAGATCCTTACTCATCGAGCTTTCCAGTTGCTTGGTTAGTATTAAATGGGATAAAAATAGAAACTGCAAGATTTAAGTTTTAATTAATATTGGTCTCGATTAGTGGCCCAATAGTTAATGTGTTTATTGAGAATCTCAAATTTATATTTCGAGAGGTCGTTACTGATGGCAAGGGAGGTAATTAGGTAGTGTGATGCAACCACTTTCAGTTTTATACAGGGTGTTTTTTTCCCCTCATCCAAAGATAGTTGAATATTATTGGTTGGGTTATTGTTGTAAAAAGGATATGTACTGTGTGATTATTTATTTTTGCTTATTTCTTTATTTTACAGATCAGTCTGGCTCCCTTTTTTCAACATTCAATTTTCCTGGTCTTGGCCTAGGGGCTGCTGCTAACAGTGTTGATCATCCAGCGAGGTCTCCACGCTTGCCACAGGATGAAGAGGAAACACCAAGTTATACTTACCCTGAAACTGAAGAGTCGGAATCTTCATCCGATCCCTCAGTGGAAGACGCGCGCACTCAGTTGGTCGGGAGCCAGTTAACTGAACGTCATACAGGCAACTCTGGTCCACAATCTCTTCCAGCTTGTCTGCACCAAAGACTTAAGCCCAACCATGCTGCTCTGAGGCGCAAGACTTCAGACCCTTTGTACCTTATTCAGGAGACTTCTACAGTTGGCGAAAGATATGGTGGGAGCAACTTCCCCAATATCAAAACATCTACTCCCCAGAACTCAGCTGGCACACAAGATGAAAGATTTCAAAACGCTAGCAACATCCAAACAGCAGATTCTGGCTACTCTACTAGTACTTCTACAAGTACCAGTAGATATCAAGCTGGGAATATTATTCAGTCACCCAGAGAAGAGTCAGTTGAGTCATCACAAAGACACAACCCGGGCAGCAGACCTGAGCATATTTCCACCAAGCCTGCAGACTTAACAACTGCCTTTCATCCTGCTCCATGGCCTGATTTCCCATCGCCTGTCCTGACCCAAGCGCTGACGGCATCTATGAGAGTGGAGACCAGTAAGGAAGGAATTTATACCACAGTGGCTGGTCTGAGCACCCCCTCTAGCGAACTGCCAGCATGGAGACTAGGAATCACAATACCTGCACAGTTAACATCAGGCACCATTTCATCACCACACCTCAGCGCCCCAAGTTCTGGATTCTCCAGCTGCTCTCAAGGGCATGGAGCATCGACAGGTACTTCACAAATGCATCAGATGAGAGGCATTCCATCAGTTCCATGTGTAGCTCATCCTGGGCAAGCAGAACTCTCTTCAAGTCCCGGGCAACCAACATCCACATCAGCTTTGCCCACTGCAACAGCAATCGGCAATACAGAGTATCCCCCTCTGTCAGAAGATGATATCCAAGTGAGATGTGATAAGAGATTTTTGTCAATGATACCTGAAGCTGTTGGTCAAGAGTCTTTATCACCATCTGCCCAAGCTGGAAGCTGCGGTGATGATTCTAGTGATGAGGCCATCTTCTGCTTTATTCAGGATCAGCTTACTGGGGAGGTGAACCAGCAAGAACACCAGCAGTCAATGTTATTCCGACCACTCCTCCAACCCTATGGTAACCCACCAGAAACCTCGGGCCAATCCAACCCCTACTCTGAGAATGGCAGGCAGGGTTTGCCAAACTTTACCCTCCTCAGCATCAATTCGTTTACTAGCACGCTCAAATCTGGCAGAATCCATTCTGCATTTGGTGATTCTCTGCATGCATCAGGATGCAACGAGGAGGCCCATAGATTTACCACTTCCAGCAGTTCTCAAGGTGCTCAGCAGATCAGCCCTCTGGCTGTGGAAGCTACTGCTGCTATCCCTAATAATGCTGTTGCCACTGCCAAATACACAACAGGCAAAACTGCTTCTGCTGATGTTTTACCACCACAGTCCACAGCTCCAAGTCATCCAGGCATAGCAGGACGCATCCGTTCTTCCCCTGGGAACTCGGATGAAGACCACATCTCTAGCGGAGACATGTTTGGCTCTGGTCCTTCTGGCAGCCGGAGAGATTTTCTGGAAGCTTCTCAGTACAGAGAAAAGCAGCTGTGGGCAGCACAGGAGAGAGGAGGAACCAGGGACCAACAGTCTGCAGCAACCATGCCTATAACCACTGCTGCTGCAGGCTCCCCAGGCTCAAACCGCAAACACCCCAACCTGCGCCTGATGGTTGTTAACAGCATCGTGAACACATCAACGAAGAGCACACCAGCCAGCAGAACAGATCAGACTGCTTCCAATTCAGCCGTCAAAGGGGGAGAGAGAGTGTCAACTTCACCACAGTCTGCCAATTCCAACAATCAATCCAGGTCCTCGACACAGGATGACGTTTCTTTCCTGTTGGAGTCTAGCACCTCACCTCTCACAGCTTCTCCTTACACACCAGGAGGGAGACAAGTCAACGACGAATTACGGTCACGCAATGGATCTGGATCATCCTTATCCACACCGAAAAGCAGTACCTTTGACAAGCAAGACCATGAGTGGGGTGAATATGGTTTTGTTTCAGACTTCCATTTATTCTTTTGATACTAACATAGGTAGCATGTTAGCATCATGGCAGAACGCTGGTCTCCAATGCTGAAGTTGCAGTGCTGAATGTATGAGCATGGGTTTTAAACGACATGAAACAAAATTAGGGATGAGGCTTTTTAGGTCACCTAATCCTTCAGATGAGAGTAGACCGAGGTCTTGTCTGTGTACGCATCCATTCTACTATACATACTTTAAAGATACCGATGCTCATGTCGAAAATGGGTGAGTGCTATAAACACCCAGCATGCACTGTAGGTCCAGTTACTCCCCTGTCCTGGGTGGGGCTATTCTCGTGGCTGCCGAGCTTTTGCTATGCAAACAGCTCGAATGTGTGGGTTTAAACAGGAAGATGAAGGGCTTAGTGACATTTTTGGTATTTCATTAGAAAACTTTGTTTGTTTGATGTGGGGGAGATGTCCATAGAGGTAATAAAGCAGAACTTTATAGTCTTTTCATTTTCATCTTTGGAGTTGTCAGTGTATTAGCTATTATAGCTCGTGTTAGCAGATTAGCATGGGCCATGCTATCTACAGACTTTACATTTTCAAACTGAATATGCATGCCTTGTATGCAGGGCTGAGCTTTAACGTTCGCCAACTCGCCAATGGCCCCTAAAAATAGTGTGTGGCGAGCTCGATTTGGGGTACCATTCGCCCGTCTGGCGACTTGAAAATACCGCCAGTGGTAGAGATTCTGTACCTGTACACGGACTTTTGACTTGCAATGTAAAACAAAACACGCGCCAACCGCTTCTGCAGTCAGCACCGGAGACCCGTTCCGATGCATGCTAGGAAGTTAGGTAACGCTAGCAAAGCGAGGGATTTGCGAAGTAAAAATAACCTTTTCTCGCGAGACTTTCTTCTTTCCCTCGCCGCGAAACGCTACTGCCCTGCGAGATCCTAGCCTTCTCGCTTCCTTGCGTGTATCGGAACGAGTCTCTGACTCCCTTGATGAGTCACGCGAGACTTGCCGTACTTTCGATATTCCCCATTCTCAGTCTTTTGTCAATCTCGAACGATGTGGCGCTTTTTAAGCGGTGTCTCGGAGCCTCCAGCAAAAA
Source organism: Oncomelania hupensis (assembly GCA_036898135.1). Classification (NCBI taxonomy): domain Eukaryota; kingdom Metazoa; phylum Mollusca; class Gastropoda; order Littorinimorpha; family Pomatiopsidae; genus Oncomelania; species Oncomelania hupensis. The sequence continues at coordinate 118,881,336 of CM072511.1, read as the reverse complement.
AAATAAAGTCCGAAGAAGAAAAAAAAAAGCAGAATAAGAAATACGAAGAAGAGAAGCGAGATCATAGAAATGTCTCAGTCTGGGGGAGATGAGGGAGGGAGACAAGAAGAGGAAAAAAAGACAAAGAAGTTGAAAGTAATGATGAATATGATAATGCAGATGAAGAAGAACTTACTGTTGGAAAGTCTGAGTGCTCAGGTAGATGATGATGATGACTTAGCTGGCCTGAAGAAGGCACACCCAAGCTCCTTCAAGTTTTGGAACATTGAGGAGGAGGATGTCGATGATGAATAAATTATACAGTGCTTGTTTTAAAAAATGAAACAGTGTTGTTGTTGAAATTTATCTTGTTTATTAGCTGCAATAGTTATACAGTTTAAAAAAAAATGACCGTGCTTTCAATCAAGGGGCCCTTGATTGAAAGCACGGTCATCTGGGGTCTGGCAACCTGAGAAATATTTTGGCAACTTCAACTTCCCAGGTTAGGAGCCCGGCTGGCTCCTTAGCCTGACTTGCTAAATCTCAGCCCTGCTTGTATGGCCATGTACATTTTGTTTCTATAACTTTCCAGCTGTCCTTCAGCAAGAATCACCTTTGGAGCTCAGTCTGAACACAGAAGATTTTCATCAAGAGCATTTGACATCATCGTCTACTTGCGCCTCCGAGACCAACCCACATCTGCTATACCACCCTATGGTAATCAGTTGTTTTTTCATAAAATGATTGTTTTGGCTACATTTCTTGGTTTTGTTTTCATAGTAGATTTTTTATTACATTTTAAAAAATTCAATAAAGTACTGCTTACATTAGGAGATTGGCAAAAATGACGTAATTGCTATGGGAGGAACAGTCTTTGCATTGATTTTTGACTCTTCTGGATACTGCATTGCTGGGGTCTTCTCTCAGTGGTCAAATGTCAACAAAAGAAGGAATTATTGATGCCTTTCGTCATCATGTATGTTTCTTATCAATAGTTGTTATTTTTTCTTCTTCTTCTTCTTTACCATCGTTCTTTATTTATTTTATTTTTTTTAATTTATAGGCCTACAGTTACATTGCACAGTGCTATCTTGATGTTCTAAACTATTTTTGTATTTTTGAGTGTGAACATGTAAGTGTAAAACAAGTCTTCTGTGTTTGTTTTAGCATGATGAACAGTTTGGCCAGGAGGAAAGCTTGATGCTTTCATGTTTACAGGAGGAAATTGCTGATGATGACATTGGTAAGTTGATTCTCTTTGTTTCTTTCTTTCTTTTTTTCTCTCTTTGTTTCTTTCTTTCTTTCTTTTTTTTTCTCTCATTCTCTTTCTTTCTCTCTTTCTTTCTTACTTTCTTTCTATCTGAATTTTTTTCTTACTTTCTTTCTCTTTGTTTCTTTCATGCTTTCTTTTTCTTTCTTTTAATCCATTTTGGTGTGTGTGGGTGTTTAGTCTTTCATCAAGTCAATGCCCATGTAAAGTCAGTTTTTATCACCAGTTGAATTTTATTTTTTACTAGGTCCATCATCATTTTCATCCAGGTGTTTGTGTGCATGCATGTGTATAATAATGAAACAACTCCTGCACAATAGGCATTAAAAATTGGTTTATTTAGCTAAAACCTTCGTAATTTAAAACCAGTGACTGCATGAAATAAAACACAATCCAAGCATCATCAGGAATGTGAATTTCTAAAAATTGATAAATGAATACATTGAACAGTATTCGCTAAACAAATGAAAGATCCACTGAAACATTCTATTATTCTTTCATTGATTTACTTCAGCATATATTTCACGGAAATGTTTTACAGATTTAATTGAAACACTTCGCAATTTTGCTTACTTGATATAATTTGATTGTTGCGTGTTCATGGCAGGTGGACAACGTATGACGTTCACAGATGAGCAAGGCAACGTTTTGTTTGTCATGCGAATCCCAAATCTCAACAAAGGTTGGAAAGAGTTAGCCCAGACATTCAGAGGAAAGGTAAGGTCATTCAACTTTAAACCTTTTCAGAAGAAAAGCGTTTTTATCTAGAAATGAAGGCAAAAGCGTGTTTATATAAATGTTTACGTTTGATGGAGCTAATTGATATGAAAAAAATAAAATATAACCCTTTGGAAGCCTGCCAGTTGAATATTCAGTCACAAAGTGTCTAATATTTATGTGCCTGTTGATAGCTTTGGTGCCAGTTTTCTATATTATTAGCCGAGAGACAACTTTTGTACTCAACACAAATACCCACCAATTGGAAAGCTTAAAATATTAGCTGTTGAATATTCAAAAGTTAGGTATAACAACTTTTTGTCTTTAGTGGGTGTTTCCAAGATCTCATCACACCCCTCCCTTCACAAATACCTGAATAGCTAATCAGGGAAATGGACAAAAGGAAAACAGCCACTTTTGCCAATAAATCAAAATTATAGCAGAGATGGCTCATTTGTTTCACTTTCTCTCACACAATCTCTTTTGGACTCACATTAAAATAAAGAAATAAATGTTTGTAAAAAAATTGAAATGTTTGGTTTTTTGTTTATCCAGATAGAGCATACTGATGTAGAAAATCACATTGTCTTTAACAAATGTGTTGCCGCATGACAAAACCCGGCTAAAGACGCCAGGATTGATTCGCTGCTACAGCCGTAAAACACTAAAAATAGGCTACCCCATCAATTTTAGGATTGTTGCCTCTTTGTCTTTATTTAAGACTTTTCTTTAATATCCCAAACGGATTTTGTTAAAAAATTACTAAAACATTGTTTATTTTGTTGATTTTGATAAGGGTGTTGATCACACCTTGCTAAAACAATGGCACTAATTGACCTCCGATACCCCAACTTTTCTTGTCCGACTATGAAGGGAAATCCCCAATGTGGATTGATATATAACGTCTGGAGAGTGAAAAGTCCCTATTGCTACTACTTTTTGGTACATAAAAGTGTGTGGCGTATGAATTTTTCATGAAATTCCTTGTTCCGAAGCTTGCTTGTGACACAAGTTGTGTTCGAATGTGTCTCTAGCAGGGTCGTGAAAAACTTAAGTGTTGCCTATAGATTTTCGACGATTTTTAGTTCAAAGTGAATTTTTTAATGTAGATAAACTCATCATACATCTATTTCAAGTGTTTTCTTGCAACAGTTATGTTGCATTTGTTAGAAACAATTTGTCAAAGTAAGTGACCGATTCTTTTTGGAAACCGGAAGTGATGGCTTCGTCTCCAGCGTCAGTAGATGTGTCGTCTGCTAGAGTAGCTAGGGCCTTGAATCGACCCGGTTTTGCTTCTGAAGAGCTCCAAGACCTGCTTTCAGACTATTTTTATGATGGTGCCAGTGGGAACTGTGATGAGGATTATGATTCTGACGAGCAGAAACTTGATCCCGTTATTAAACGATACTGTTTGTTTTCATTCAATGATTCATGTTTCGTAGGCCTCTTCGCTATTGGCGTGTCTTTAATAATCCGTCATTCTACTTGCATAGATTTAGGTAAAGGTTGAAAAGGCGATATCAGTGAAAGAATTACAGTAGGAGTGTGGAAAATATTTCAGTAGTATATTTTGTTGGGTGGAGGTGGGGTGGGGTGGTTGAAAAGGTAAGTAGTCTGGCCTGCATTCAATACTACTAGCATGACAAGTTGACTATTTTCTCAGTATTTATTATTGTTGGTTTGTCTGTTTTAGGAAATGAACATGAGGACTATTTACCAAATTACTAGTAATTAGTATTTGCTTTGATATTTGTGTTTATTTAAACGTTATAGAGCAAAATGACATGTTATTTTGATTTACACCTGTGACGCGACAGATTTATTCGACGTGCGGAAGGGAGTGGAGAATCGGGGAATTATTAAAGCTTGATTATTAGGACTGAAAACTACCTAATGAAACTTTTGTTTTAGGTTTGTAATCTTTGTTTGACTATTTGAACTGAGCTGATGTAGCTGCTTGCAATTAAACAAAAGATTACTTGACGGACGAGGGATTTAAGAGGGGGGGGGGGAGGGAGGGAGGGGGCTTTATGATAGGGTTTATTTTAGAAAAATGATTGATTCAGGCCATGTTCTTGATATATTATTATGTGTTTGAGTTATTATAGACTTGCTAAACGCTTGTTTTATTTCTAATATGTTTAAAAACACTATGCATTGTGGATGGGTACAGAATAAAATTGTGCGTACTGTTTTAATTTGTTTATGTTTAATATTGTGTGGATGGTGTATAATGTGAATTTTCTCATCTTATCTCAACTCACTGCCATATTGCTGCCATCTTCCTGATTGTTTTGATACCAAATACATGCATGGGAAAATTCTGGTTGTGAAGTAATGATCATTTTACAATTCAAAACTTTGAAGGCAATTTCTGGAAATTAGCCCCCGAGAAAATAAAATATTAAGAAAAATCATAAAACATCAACCAATAAAGATAAAACAATTATGTTTCTTGCATTTTGAAGATTAATTTTAGTACTTTGTTAATAAATAAATAAGTAATTTTTCATATTTTGACACTTTAGCCTGGTTTTCTCATGCTGCAACACAAATGTTTACGTTTTACAGTTATTTGCAATAGTATACAAGCATTTTTTATTTTTATTTCTGTTCTTTTTTTTTAAAATGTGGACGACCACAAGTTATATTTTTTTGGCAAATGGTTATAAGTTGGTGCAATAACCCCTCGGCATCCAAAGGGTTAAACCTATCTCAGCTTACCTACAATCTACCACCTCCAACCTCTCTCTTCCATCCAAGCATGAGACCTTCCTTGGCCCTATACCCCATCCATATTATTTGTTCCATTGATTGAAAGATCTGGGTTATTTTTCAGATCCGCGTAGCTGGGTTTCATCACTTCACCTTGTTTCATCAGGACAGTGTTTCTCCAGTGGATTACTTCACTTATGACTCCTCCATTACTTTGGTCAGGGTCATCGAAGTGCCTCACGATGACAGGAAAATTGCTGAAGTTTGCTGGTGCGAGGACCATTTGGTCTACTGAAAAACGAAGAAATTGCTGAGGGGCAAAGGCAGTCTGGTCTATTGAAGACCTTTTAGTCTTTTCAGAGGACCACTTGGTCTACTTTATTACGTGTGCTTACACAACTGATTTCCAGCTTAGTAACACAGAAGAGGCAATATTCTCTTATTGGCAACATTTCAGGAAGCGATGTTTGCTCTGTCATCGTGTAGTTAGATTTCGGAAGCCATTGGGTTGGATGTAGAAGAGGGAATAAAGTTGTTATTAGGCTTAACAAACAGTTGAACTTGCTGTTAAAATTTCAGATGTCGGCAAGTTATGGTTTTGCCAAATGATTTAAAACTTGTGTGCGTTTGGCTAAAAAGAGATGATGATAACTAATAATATTAATAATATTAACAATATAAAACTGTATTTAAATGTGTCAGAACAAAAAAGATTTTTGATTTGAATGTATTGCACTACATTTTTTCCTTGATCTTTCCACTTTGTAGCTTTAATTTGAATTAATTTTCATTGGTTTCTTTGCCGTTGTATATTTATTTACATATGTTCTTTTTTATATGCCTATTTGTTTGTTGTTCATAGTGCATAATATTTATTGAGTCTTTTGTTGTTACTTTGGTTTAGTTTTCCCTTTTCTTATCTGTTTGATTTTTCAGATTTTCATTTTTGACAATACGAATTTTATCACATTATTATGTGCATATTTTGTGCAATTATTGTCTCTCTGTTCTGGATAATTTGTGAAATCTTACAGTTGACCAAACATACCCTGTGAGTTGTTGAGATTGGTTGTAGAGCTCCTTTTTAATTGCCAATTTTGGTAAAATTAACCATGTATGATTTTTATGCCCAAGTGTAATTTTAATATTCTTGTGAGATTAGGGTTGAAGAAATGTTCAAAATTCTTGAAGCGAAATGAGCTTTACCCAGATTGATCATTACAAACTTGCTTTGTTTGCTTGTAAACATTTCGAAAAGAGTGTTTTAGATTTGCTATTTTTGTGGATACTGTTTCCTTTAGTGCATATTTATTATAATAATAATTATTATTATTATTGTTGTTTTTATTTTATTGTAATATTATGTTATATGTGTTGTAATGACAGGATGTACAATGGATGAATGTGAGTGGGTGAGCAATGAGTCACAATGTGAGATTTGCATGATATAAGTACCATTCATTATTATTATTATTATTTATTAACATTAGTTCAGGAAGAAAAGTTTAAAGGTTGAAGGAGATAAAACACACCAGATTAAACAATTATCCATACATGTATTTTGCTCAAACGCTTAGTCAGGAGTTACAAGCTTGTGCTCTTGTTTAGAGTTTTTACCACTTAGGTACTTTGATCATCAATTTCAGCTAGATTGTAGCTCCTTTTGGGAGCTGTGTGGAATTGAAATGTCAAGGGAATGGCTGTTCATTACAAAAAACAAAAGAACAAACATTACCTCATAATCTGAGGACATACAGAGCGATCCCTGAGGAATTGTAAGAAAATGATTTTGCGCAGTTAAGAACAGCTTCAGTCCCTTGCCTTCATAAAGAGGCTTGAATTTAGTAATTTTACTTCGAGTAATGACCACAATAGAAGCTCTTATTGATGTTTGTGCATAGCTGATTAACTTACTGCAGAACACATTTCTTAATCATGTGAAATCCATGCTAAAATACCAATGCACTACCATTTATTGAAAGATTCTTCATGATTGTTTGATGATATAGTAGCTGGTTGTTTTGCATAATTATATATCTTACATTGTGTTGGTAAGAAAATAATGTGACGTTCTGTTAATCACGTCTTTATTTGTTGTTGGTGTATTCTTTTCTTTTGTTACACTATTGTTAATGTTTTAGTGTAGTAACATTTTTCCTAAATGTTTTCCCAACACCATTTTTAATCGCCCATTTATAGACAGGACAGGATTGCCTTTGCACATTCCTTAGCTAACACAAGGGAACATTATTTGTTTTGCTGTCATTTATGTTACTGTTTTTTAGCAGTATAGTTTGTTCCATTAGAAAACATTTTCATTAGTGTTTTCTTGCACAATTGCCTGTATTGGCCTATTGATAGGAACATATTTTATTTTGCTGTGTTTGTTTTTATGTAGCTCAATTTATTTCATGAATCACTTTTTTTACTAGTGTTTTCTGGCTTGTATTTGTTAGTATTATTTTAGAAATCATCTGTGTATCTGGTTGTTGTTGTTGTTTAAATTGATTGTTTTGTGTAATATGATTATTGTCATGAGAAAACATTTGTGCAAAGTGTTTTGTTTAATGTATTTGTTAATAGCAAGGAGTCCTGTGGTTAATTTCTCTGTGTTATTCTATGTAAATTATTTGTATTTCTGTAGTTGCCTTATGCCTTATACAAATTGTGGATATGACTGGAAAACATCATCAGGTGTTTTTCTGGACTGTGCATTTTAAATTGTTTATATCATATTATATTTTAATATGTGTTGCTTTGTTTCTTGTTCTGTTTAGAAAAAAAAAATTATTTGGTCTGACGCCAATTTTTATTTCAAACTTTTAGACTACATAGACAGTTTATGGATGTTAGCAATGTATGAATCCAGATCCATATCCATCCAGATCAAAGTGGCATTTGTTGATTCACGTTTCTGTTTTGCCTGTATTCTATGGAAGATAAGCCATCTCCTGCTATAGCATGCAACTTTTTGAACACTTGGCCATGATATTTGAAATTTGGCTCGGAAGAGTCCGCTGGACCTAAAGCAATAATCATGTAATGTAATGTAATGATATTTGAATTCAAAGTTCGCAACAACAAACACCCCAATCAAAATAAAACTCGTCACCGGAAATATGCACTGTCTTACGTCATAGAACATTCTTTTAGGTTAGAAGAATCGCTTTATTACGAGACCTATCGGGAAGCTTAAGTCGATAATTAACAAGTAATTCCAAAAAATTCTCAATATCGATGGACGAAAATTATCAACATTATACAAAGCTTCTTCTAGCAACAGCGCAAAATCAAATCAAAGGTACATATACACTATCATTGCATGCTTTGCAAAACAAAATGATCGGATCTATCGTGCGCGTCTCAGTCGTAACAGATTGAAAAACATCATCAGGTGTTTTTCTGGACTGTTCAGTACTTGAATCTTTTTCATGTCTGTTATTTTGTTTGTGCATTCTTTACTAAGGTATTTTAACCAGTCTGGCACTCTGAACATTGTAGTTTTGAATGGTAGCGGGCTACTGCAAAAAATCTTCAACATTACTCGACCTGCATTACTCTTCCCAAGACTTACTAATAGGTATTGAACCATTAAAACAAATAATCATGTTCTTTTTCTTCTGTTGGAATTTGGGTGGGGGAGTGGGGAGGGGGTGGAGTAGAGGGTGTAGGAGTTGGGGTGAAGGATTGTTATTGTGAAATCATGTTGTATTTTTTGGAAGTTTTTGCTCAGCGTATTGAATATTCTTGCTTTTTAGCTGTTTGGATTGTTTTCGACAAGTTTTAGGACAACATCTGCATTTGGTGTTGTTCATTCTTGCTACAATTTTATCTTTATCTATTCATATATACAAGTATAATAAAAACTCCAAAAATCAGTGACTGTTTTCTTTGCAGGTGTGTATGTGTGTCTCTGTCTGTCTGTCTATCTCTCTCTCTCTCTCCCTTGGCTCGGAAGAGTCCGCTGGACCTAAAGCAACAATAAATCAATCAATCAATCTCTCTCTCTCCTTCTCTCCCTCTCTCTTTCTCTTGGCGGTGAGTGAAAATCTTAGTTATCTTCCACTTTCACAGTGATTGGTGCAAGCAGACAGTTTATGTATCACTGTTTATTGAATTACCCCAGATTTAACAACAAAAACTGATGTAATTATCCCTATCGATAATTTTTAGCACAGCAAATTATATCTTGTATAGATTTATTACATCGTTAGAACTATGAACTATGGGCAGGGCGATGTACCACTGAACAGATTTTCAACCTCAGAATAATCTGTGAGAAATATCTACAGCACCAACATCTATATCATGTGTTCATAGACTTCAAGAAGGCGTTTGACCGAGTCTGGCATGCAGCTCTATGGGCAACAATGAAAGTGTACAACATCAGCCCTAAAATTATTGAAGTCATCAAAAGCCTGTATGACAAGGCTACCAGTGCAGTCCTCCATAACAGCGTCACCGGGAACTGGTTCAGAACAACAATCGGTGTGCGTCAAGGATGCCTACTCTCTCCAACACTCTTCAACATCTTCCTAGAGCGCATCATGTCAGATGCTCTTGCAGATCACGAAGGCACAATCAGCATAGTGGGTAGGGCAATCTCCAATCTTCGTTTTGCGGATGACATTGGTGGGTTGGCTGGAGAGGAGAGGAGCAAGAACTTGAACAGCTGGTACAGAGGCTTGTCACCACCTCCAGAGGTTATGGAATGGAAATAAGTGCAGAGAAGACCAAAAAATGATGACCAACAACACCAATGGCATCAGCACGGACATCAAAGTCCAAAGTTCAACATAGTGCATAGCTTCAAATATTTAGGAGCCATTGTATCAGACAATGGGTCCCGACAGGAAGTCCTCTCCAGGATCGCACAAACAACTGCTGCCCTGACAAGGTTGAAGCCCATTTGGAAAGACAGGACCATCAGTCTACATTCCAAAGACTGCTGCGCTCCCTTGTCATTTCCATCTTCCTATATGCTTGCGAAGCATGGACCCGCACAGCAGATCTACAACGAAGAATAAAAAGCATGGAGATGAGGTGCTACATAAGACTTCTGGTCATTTCCTATACCCAACACATCACCAACGACGAAGTCCGACAGACCATCACACAAGCCATTGAACAACACGATGACCTGCTCACAGTGGTGAAGAAACGGAAACTCCGATGGTATGGCCACGTCACCAGATCATCAGGCCTTGCAAAGACCATTCTGCAAGGCACAGTGCAAGGAGGTAGAAGAAGATGGAGACCGAAAAAGAGGTGGGATGACAACATTCGAGAATGGACTGGTTTGACACTGAGCGAAGCCATCAGGGCTGCTGAGGACAGAGAAAGATGGAGTATGCTGGTTAAACGATCATCTGTGGTGCCCCTACGACCTCCGGGTTACGGGACAGGATAGGATAGAACTATGAACAGCAAATAATAGATTCAATGATAATTTGCAGCACACAAATTTATATAATGCATTGTATATAATTGTACATGTGTGTATTGATGAAAGTACCTTTTAAATGACATCACAGTGGACACAGAAATGTATTAGGTACCCAAATTTTTTATTAAAAAATCATTACCACAGGACGGACTTCATGTATGTCAAGTAACCATTAAACTTAATACATTTCTTGTTGCTCAGCTCAATAGATTTTTATTTATATCTCATAAATTATATAGATAATATAGAAAGAAAAGTGGCGTTTGTTTGTTATTAGATAGAACTACGGCAATTTCATAAGTGAAATTGGTTCTTAAAGGGATTAGCGTTATATTCTCAGTGTGATCTTAGTGCGTACTTATTAAAGTGTGACTTGTTTTAATTGTGGATTTATGCAAAGATGGCGATCTTTCCCATAAACATCAACAGCAGTATTTGTAGATCCGACCTGCACACACATACATACATACATACATACATACATACATACATACATACATACATACATACACACACACAGCCACACACACACATACATACACACATACACACACACACATATTAATTAGTATTCATTATAGTTATATTACTAATAATGTAACAAATAAAAAAAGATAATAAAGCATAATAATATAGTTTTTGGTGGTAGTTGTATGTCGTTGTTGTAGTGGTGTTTTGTTTGTTTGTTGGTTTGGTTGGTTGTGTTATTAACGTCTTCTTCATCGAAATGATAAGTCGCACACTCGCACGCACGCATGCGCACACACACACGCACTCACACACACATTACATTTTTTTTTTAAAATCTAATCAAATAATCCGAGCTACTGGAGAATCAATTAAAGCTTTGCTAAGCTAATGCTCAAATCAAAACTTATAAACTTAAGTTATCAATAGAATTAACTCCTAGTTTGTAAATCAGCTGGCTAAAGAGACGAATGTAACTGCATTTAAGTAGTAATACACGCTTCAAAGGTAGTTTCATTACATACGCAGTTAACATTTTTTACAATATTTTATTTTGATTGAGTTTATTATTATGCTATGTGCCATGTTTCTTTGTTTTTAAGAACATTTTACACATCCGCAATTGTGTAAAATAGGAATGAGAATACAGAACAACAAGCAAGTTCACGCCTTGGGATGCTTGAGCTAGATCCTGTTTTCGGATCGGCAGCGCCTTGAGCAGCTCTTTGAACTGATTAAAGGCCTTATGTATAAACAATTCACAATAATAAATAGCCATAAAGCTCAGATGTCTCTGTATTTGGGCTCACCTGAATGCGGTTGCGGTTCCTTTGGGCGTAGTCGGAACATGGGTAGAAGAACCAGTCACAAGACCTCCCGTGGTCACGTCAGCTGCTGTGGTCACTGCCTGGCTGGTGATTTCACCTATACATGACAAATATATAGACTAACCAATGTTAAGCGGCAAAAATGACCGCTGAAACTTGAGGAAAATATGGAGAAAATTTCATAACCAGAAATAAGGTGACTGTCATGCCCGGTGTATGCAGTCATTTTCTTCAACAAGCTTAATTATAAAAATGGAGTTTGGGATCTTTTACACCGACAATTCTCTTCTATCCTGTAGCATTCTCAGCGTGCCAGATGTGTGTTTACATCTGTGTACATCTACAGCTGGGTATGAATCAGAGACTTGAACATGAAGCTGTTAGTATGTCTGCTGGCTTGTGTCTCTGTAGGGTTATATATCTGCGTATCTGAGCTTATTATAAGTACATCTTACTAAATGACTGCAAGTTTCTTTATTGTGTTGTTGATACTACACGGCTGAAAGTGGAACACTGACTAAAGTGACAACATAATCGCCAATAAGCCTACCTCTGGTGGTGTTTGAGTGCTGAGTGGTGATGTCACCGGGTGTTGTGACGCTGCTATGACCATGGGTCGTGATGTCATCAGATGTTGTGGCATTGCTATGACCTTGGGTCGTGATTTCACCAGAGGTTGTGCCGTTGCTATGACCATGGGTCGTGATGTCACCAGGGGTTGTGACGTTGCTATAATCGTGGGTGGTGATGTCGCCAGGCGTTGTGATGTTACCGCTGGTAGTGGTGACCTCAGGGTGTGCCGAGCTGGAACCGCTTTCAAACAAGCACGCGTTTGGTCCGATCAGTTTCATCAGCTGTTGACCACACAAAGCAAATTATTTCGTAGCTTCCCTCTCATATTCTACAACACCAACAACAATTACTACTACTACTACTACTACTACTACTACTACTACTACTACTACTACTACGACTACTACTACTACTACTACTACTACTACTACTACTACTGCTACTGCTACTTCTACTACTACTACTATTAAAACAACAACTACTACTACAACAACTACTACTACAACTATTACTGCTGCCACCACCACCAACCACAACAACAACAACTACTACTACTACCACTACCTAAATCAAAAACTACAACTACTGTTATAATCGCTAATACCACTACCACCAATAACAACAGCAACCACTACTACTACTACTACTACTACTACTACTACTACTACTACTACTACTATTACTACTGCTCCTGCTGCTGCTACTGCTATACTACTACAACTCACATAAATGTTAGATCCAAAAGGAGTTTCTCCTGTGACACTGAGCGTGTCTTTGTCCGCTTTCTTGTCACACACCAGAGACACAGTCGTTGTCCTGGAATCAAACAAACAGTTCCTCGCTTAAAACTTAAAACTGGTTTTAATCAGAGACAAACATCGCCAATATGGTTGTCGGTGGTGCCAATGTTTATATCGTCATAGTCGAAATAGGCACACTCTTCCTCCTTCTCCTTCTTCTCCTCCTCATCCTCCATGTTCTCCTCGTCTTCTTCCTCTTCTTGTTCTTCTTCATCCGTTAATTTTATTCCTGCTCTTCTTTCCCCTCTTTCTTCTTCTTCTTCTTCTTCTTCTTCTTCTTCTTCTTCTTCTTCTTCTTCTTCTTCTTCTTCTTCTTCTTCTTCTTCTTCTTCTTTACCTTTCTACCTCCTCTCCTCTCTCTGCATGTCTCAGTCTCTCTCACTCTCTTTCTCTCATGTTCTCCTCTTCCTTTCTTCATTTTACTCTTCTCGCTCATCCTCTCCTCCTCCTCCTTCTCTTTTTTCTTCTTAATTTTTATTTTACTGTTTAACGGTTTCTTTTAATTATTTTGGTCGGATGAGGGATGGATGTAGGGGATGGGTGGGGAAGAGGGGGAGGGTAAACAATGAACAGCATTATGAGAATCTCTAAACTTTATAGAAAGCGCCACTTCGCACTCTTGCATCACCTAAAAGACTTATGTAACTTAAACAATTGCGTGAGAATATGAGCCGCTTTCCCTGACTGGTTCCGTTGCGTTGTCCAAGAGGCCAATGTATTTTTACGTTTGCTTACACGCCCATGTGAGAGCCTTCACCTCAATAATGTGGACTAATAAACTCTCCCTGGTATTGTCCTGCGGTTCGGGCACTGAGTAGAATAGACCCAACGTTTCCCGGCGTCTCGTAAGAGGCGACTAACACAGGGGTGATGTCAGTCAGCACCGCATCACTGGGCGAAAGTCTTCTACACAGACGTCACCGGCCAGGACGGAGGAACCTCATCTTACTACAGGTTCAACGACAACGTGCTCGGGGCCAAGGCGAGCCACACTGTATTCGTGGATATCGGCTGTGGCCAACAGCCTGGGGAGGATTGGGCCCTGCCAGGTCTTTTTTGCCAAAAACACACTGCATGATGAACAGAACCATTCACTCCATACCGGATCGGTCACTAAGGACCGCGCCTTCCGTTGGCCACCAGGACGGAGGTGATAAGTGTGCTACTGATGGACAACTTAACAAGATCCGCGCCAGAAACAACATCGTCATAGAAACCTGGAATGTCAGGACCCTAACTGCGGAGGAAAAATTAGAAGAATTATCCCAAGAGCTGGACCACTATCGATGGAACGTTTTAGGTATCAGCAAACTGCGCTGGAAAGGCATAGGTGAAACAACGACCGACAAAGGCCGCAAGCTTTATTTCAGCGCTAGAGATGACATGCACGAACACGGCGTTGGATTCTTGGTCCACAAGAACATTCTCGCCACTGTCATGGGTTGCCGCCAAGTCTCCAGTAGACTCATTACCATCCGTCTGAGAGCAGCCCCTTTCAACATCACCATCATCCAGGCCTATGCCCCAACATCAGACTATGACGAAAGCGAAATGGAGGATTTCTATGAAAATCTACAGGCTGTCCTTGACCAAGTGCAGAAGAAGGACATAGTCATAGTGGAAGGCGACTGGAATGCCAAGGTTGGCTAAGATGCGCACCACAACTGGGGAGACACATGTGGACCCCACTGCAACAACGAGACAAATGACTGGGGTCTGAGACTCCTGGAGTTTACCAGATACAACAATCTGATACTGGCAAATACGCTTGGTCTCCGCAAAAAATCCAGACGATGGATATGGCACAGTGCTGGCTAGGAGCATCTCAACCAGATCGACTACATAATGGTCAAGAAACGCTTCAGATCAAGCATCAACATTTACAGGACACGCACTTTTCCAGGAGCAGATATCGGAAGTGACCACGGTCTCGCGATGATGTCTTTCTGGCTTCACTTGAAGAGAGTAAATACAGCAAAGTGCACTAGACAAGTTCGACCTGGACAAACTGCAAGACCCGGAGGTGGCAGAACTATTTCAGGCCACAACTGGAGGGAAATTTGCACCACGGCCCAAATTGGGAGCTGGTGAAGTAGATATCAACACCATGACCACCACTTTCAACTCAGCTGTGACAGATGTCGCCACTGAGATCCTTGGCAAGCACCGGCCAAAGGAGAAGCCGTGGATCACACTTGAACTTTTGGACCTGTGTGATAAACGAAGAGAGATGAAAAAGAAAAAGAACATCTCACAGGGAGCTGATGCCTACCGAAAAATCAACAATGACATCCGAAAAGGCATGCGCACAGCAAAGGAGAACTGGATAGAAGATCAATGCCAGGGAATAGAGAAAAGTCTTAACAAGAACAACAGCAAGAAGACCTACCAGACTGTGAAGCGGTTGACAAATTTTAAACAGCCCAAGGTCTCAACGATCTAAAGCAAGTCTGGCATATGTCTTACACAAGAACAAGAACTCTTAGATAGATGGACAGAGTACTGCTCTGACATTTACAACCACACACCAAACGGAGACCCATCCGTTCTAGCATGTCCCGAGAACATAGAAGAAGAAGAAATCCTCCCAATTCTTCAAGAAGAAGTTAAGGCAGCAGTGCAATCGGTGAGAAAGGGCAGTCAGCGGGAGTGGACAAGATACCCCCGGAAATGCTTCAAGCAGGAGGAGAAGCGATGATTGACGCACTAACCATTATCTGTAATAAGATCTGGCAGAGTGGGGAGTGGCCTACACTACGGACCCAGTCGCTTGTCATCACTCTTCAAAAAAAAAGGTCACCTTCAGGAGTGTGAACATTACCGCACCAGCAGCCTCATCAGCCATTCCAGCAAGGTCCTCCTGAAAACAATACTCAACAGGTTGAAACCCCAAGCTGAACAAATCATAGCTGAAGAGCAAGCAGGATTTATGGCAGGGCTAAGTACCACTGAACAGATTTTCAACCTCAGAATAATCTGCGAGAAATACATACAGTACAAACAACATTTATATCATATGTTCGTAGACTTCAAGAAGGCGTTTGACCGAATCTGGCATGCAACTCTGTGAGCAACCATAAGAGTGTACCCCATCAGCCCTACAATTATTGAAGTCATCAAAAGCTTGTATGACAAGGCTACCAGTGCAGTCTTCCATAACAGCGCCATCGGAAACTGGTTCATAACAACAATCGGTGTGCGTCAATGATGCCTACTCTCTCCAACACTCTTCAACATCTTCTTAGAGCGCATCATGTCAGATGTCCTTGCAGTTCACGAAAGGACGGTCAGCATAGGGGGTGGAGCAATCTCCAGCCTTCGACCAAATTGATGACCAACAACACCAATGGCATCAACACGGACATCAAAGTCCAAGGCCAATCCCTAAACACAGTGCATAGCATCAAATATTTAGGAGCCATTGTATCAGACTATGAGTCCAGACAGGAAGACCTCTCCAGGATCGCATAAACAACTGCTGTCTTGTGAAGGTTTAAGCCCATTTTGGAAATTCAGGACCATCAGTCTACATTCCAAGGTAAGACTGATGCGCTCCCTTGTCATCGCAATCTTCCTATACGCTTGCGAAAGATGGACCCTCACAGAAGATCTACAACGGAGAATACAAAGCATGAGGAGATGAGGTACTACAGAAGACTTCTGGGAATTTCCTATACCCAGCACATCACCAACGACAGACCATCACACAAGCCATTGGACAACACGATGACATGCTCACAGTGGTGAAGAAACGGAAACTCCGATAGTATGGCCACGTCACCAGATCATCAGACCTTGCAAAGACCATCCTGCAAGGCACAGTGCAAGGAGGTAGAAGAAGAGGGAGACCGAAAAAGAGGTGGGAGGACAACATTCGAGAATGGACTGGCTTGAAACTGAGCGAAGCCATCAGGGTTGTTGAGGGCAGAGAAAGATGGAGTACGCTAGTTAAACGATCATCTGTGGTGCCCCAACGACTTCCGAGTTACGGGATAGGATAGGATAGGATAGGATAGGATATTAATCTGTCTAGAGGGTGGAAAGAATTTTGGGGGAAAAGAGATCAAGCAGATTTAGCTAAATTTAAATGACCACAGGTGCGTAAATAAATACATAAATTGATCTATACAGTACTTCTTGACATTGTTGACGACGTTGGTGTATTGGAGTACTGCAGCGCTGGAAGAGGTATCCACTGACAGAGCGACAGAGGCGGTGGTGCCCACTTCAATAGTTTTGTTGCTGTCAAGATAATCTACTTCACATACCTGTAACAACAACAGCAGCGACAACAAATTTAATTATCATCCTTCCCACACACCCCTCCCAACCCTCCTACTTTTTTTCTTTGTCATAGCCAAGAGTAGCGGCAGAGATTGCAGCAACAAAAAATAATAATACAAATAAAGGAAATCCAAAGAAAAAAAGACCAATAACATCATCATCATCATCATCATCATCATTATCATCATCATCATCGTCGTCGTCGTCGTCATCGTCGGCGTCGTCGTTGTCTCCACCACCACTACAAGCCCATTACCAAAAATAGCATCACGATCATGAACAGAATCATCAGCAGCATCACTATTACCAAGCCCATCCACACCAAAAATCACCATTACCACCATGACATTATCCTGATCGTGATCCTAATGCTCCTCCTTCGCCTCCTGCTGCTCCTCCTCCTCCTCACCCTTCTCCTCATCATCATTATCATTTTCATCGTCGTCGTCTCGCAGTCGTCATCACCATCAACAACAACAATAACAACGACGACAACAACAACAATGCCGTTACCACTACCACTACCAACAATAAAAATAATAATAAATACATTAACAACGCAACAACACAACCAACAACTTAAAGATTAATTGTTAAAACTAAACTATAAAGAAGGGCGTTGATTGTACAGTACATATATATACACAGTACATACAGAAGTATTATGAAGACACCCAGATCCTTCGTGGAAAGAAGAACAAGGACTGTAGGAATACTTGAACTGTCCCTGACTGTCATGTACATCTTGAAATCTGCACATTTCAACCATTGATTTCAGAACTATCGACAAGCATTATTAAACAAAATATTTGTCTTTTGAATGAGAGAAAGTAAAAACAACAGGTACATTGCAAGGTCAGATCGGGGTCACACAAAAAGAGGTCGATGTAATAATACAGACAATATGCTCATAATTGTACAATGCATACACACACACACACACACACACACACACACAGGGAGCGAGAGAGAGAGAGAGAGAGAGAGAGAGAGAGAGAGAGAGAGAGAGAGAGAGAGAGAGAGAGAGAGAGAGAGAGAGCGCAAGGCATCATAAATAGGGTGTAAATAAACACACACACACCTACACACACACAATCCTGTCACACACAAAAAATGTCTGCGTTCTTCAAGAATCATAACCGGGTTTTCTTACACACTAGGTAAGCAATTTGCAATCTATCACAGAACCACTTCTTTAGTTTAGATTGGATTGAATTCTGGACTGAACTGAATACGTTACTGGATTGGATTAGATTGGATCAGACTGGAACTTACTGTGCCACTGACATGTTGCTTGGTTTGAGGGGAGAGAGGTCTAAGAGCTGAAGCTTGTTTGGTCCTGTTGGGCAATGGAAGACACAGGGGTCTGAAGTCTTCTGACATTTGACTTCAGTGCCGCAAGAAGCAGGTTGCCAAAGTAAACCAGCCGACGACAGCAGCAGCGCGAGGGTAGTGACGTAGGCAGCAGCCATTTTTTAAATTATCTGTGTTGTACAAAAAATATTGTTTCAGGATAGAAACATGTGACTGTAAGCTTACTTTAAATTAAAGTTAGTCGAAAAAAAAAAAAAAAAAGAGTGTTGTTTACATTAAAAATGCCAGTCACTTGCTGAAATAGATATTACAGTTGTAACTGCATACCAAGTTTAAAAGTTCCATTCAATAGTTTCAGAAAAAAAAGTGCGTAAAAGTGACAGCCGGACGCCCAAAGCCAAGGACAATAGTTCCCCAGCTTACGCTACAGAAAATGGGTCCCGACAGGAAGTCCTCTCCAGGATCGCTCAAACAACTGCTGCCCTTTCACGGTTGAAGACCATTTGGAAAGACAGGACCATCAGACTATATTCCAAGGTAATGCTGCTGCGCTCCCTTGTAATCTCCATCTTCCTATACGCTTGTGAAACATGGACCCTCACAGCAGATCTACAACGAAGCATGGACCCCTTGGGGTCATGAGCAATCTTGCCACTGTAGATTGTTCTAACCTATAAAGGGAAAAGTGAAAGCCCCAGTTGAAAACCTGTCTTTCCTTTATAGGCATGACCGATTCACTGCGGCAACAGTACCCCCGTTGGAGTGCCGGGGGTTTCAGTATAAATAGTATCCCCACTTTCTGGAAATTTAGGGCTTTAAATTCCCACTGTCGCTGTCTTCATCATTTGCTCTTTCCCATTCCTGCTCTGTCCTATCACTCTGCTATACTATCTTCTTCTTCGCTAGATCAATGACCTACCTTTTTTCTTGAAAACTCTTCCTGGACAAGACTCCTTTTTTGTGTATGGGGTCTGTTGGATCAGCTTGGGAGTATTGGACGCTTTCTGCCGGGTGGTCACTAGGGCTTCCTGTGATGTTATTATTTAGCAATATAGGCATTTTATATGTATGTGTTTTGTTGATAATTTATAATGATGTTTGTATTCTATTTTGTTTTTGTAACCGGGGGTTCGATTAGTTGGGGTAAAGCCTCAGCCGTCCCCTGCGTGGGATGTCTTTATTGTAAAGTGACTGGCCGGTGGAGGGCATTCAGTTTTCCCACTAGGGTTGTTTCAGCAGATCTTTTATGCGGATCGGGGGTTGTCCGGTCCTGATTTGGCTCGGAAGAGTCCGCTGGACCTAAAGCAAAAATCAATCAATCAATCCAAAAAAACGAAGCATGGAGATGAGGTGCTACAGAAGACTTCTGGGACTTTCGTATACCCAGCACATTACCAACGACGAAGTCCGACAGACCATCACACAAGCCATTGGACAATACGATGACATGCTCACAGTGGTGAAGAAACGGAACCTCCGATGGTATGGCCACGTCACCAGAGCATCGGTCCATGCAAAGACCATCCTGCAAGGCACGGTGCAAGGAGACAGAAGAAGAGGGAGACCTAAAGGATTGCTGAGGACAAGGAAAGATGGAGTACGCTGGTTAAACGATCATCTGTGGTGCCCCTACGGCCTTCGAGTTACGGGATAAGGTAGGATAGGATAGGATAAGCACATCAAAGCCCGTGCCTCCAGCTTTGTCAATTAATGCTAACAATGCTATGTATAGAGTGAAGGTTGTAATAAACCTAAATATATAAATAGAAAAATAAATAAATAAAATAATATGTAAATATCAAAATATTTACAGGCCTACATATATACATACATACACACATACATACATACATTTCCTAAATACATAAACACATAAATATACAAGCATATGCTACATAGATACATTTGTTCACACACACATTCACATACACACATCACTCCAAGCGTTTAAACTATTTATTATTAGTTTTTTTTAGCTTGCACAACAAAGAGAAAGTACTTCTTCAATCAAAATCTTTGTGGGACGTTTAGGTATCTTGAAATATTCCCAACAATGTTAACAGCTTCTTGTGCTCAGTAGTTCTCTGTATGTCCGAACGCTCACTTTATTTTTTGTATAAAATTCTCACCTGTAAAACAACTTTTTTTCGAGGAAGTGTCCCACCAGTTGCTACTGCTTTTGACAGAAAGGAGAAGAAATGCCGAGTTGTTATTGTTCTAATGAACTTATCATATCTCTAGAAGTTCGTGATAAATTAACAAAGCCCTAACTCTAATCAAATCGCTCGGGTATTTCGCAATCATTGAATCAACCATTAGCCTACGTTTGACACTTGAACTGGTATCTTGTATCATCTGATTGTGTAGCCAATTATTCAGATTGTAGTTTGTATTTATGACAGGTAAGATTATGTGTAGTGTACATTTTAAATGATGCTACTAACTTCGATCAATCATTTACAAAACACACGCACGCGCGCACACACACACACACACACACACACACACACACATACAGCCTAGGTTACACAGTGTTATCATGACTTTCCCGAAACGCCACATACGTTGTACTGACAATGGGTTATATTTCGTCCTCATTTTTAAGTACTTTGAAGTGTTCGAACCAATTCCCTTTCCCAAACCCAAACCCTAACCCTAACCCTAACGGATCATTGTTCTGACGTCAAAACAAGTAGGCGTGTCAATACAAGTTATGTAGATGTTCACTGATTCGTCCAGATAACACTGTGTAAGTGTGCCCCAACATTCTACCTGTGCAACAGCGGGATGAGCAAGACCCAAAATGTTTTTATCAGATAACCGTAACCATGACCCCGACCATATGACAGAATACACATTGGACCGTGCCGCAAAAGGCACTCCACCGATGATTTTAACACCACACACTCAACCCCCAGCGATATCAAGGTGTTTTAGTCGTCTTTGACTTCAATGTTTTATGGACTTTAATAAAGATATACTACTGTTACTACAAACACTGATAAAACAAGTAATATCTATTTCTTTCTTTGTTTGTTTTTATATAGCGCCTTTCCAGCTTATAAGCTGCTCAAAGGCCATGTTGTTGTTTGTAGATTATAGTCACACGACACTTTCGCATATAGGTGACTACTGGACCGATTTATACTGACACAAGCGGGCCAGTTGTTGGTAAAGGGGAAAATAATATGATCACACGTTGACCAATCCGGGATTCGAACCAGCGACCTTTCGGTTACTAGCAAGACGCTCTTACCAACTGAGCTACCCGGCCCCATGTCAAAGGCCATGACCGATGCAGGACGCTGGCGGCCTCAGGCGCATCGTCTGATTTCCCCGGACAGCTGAGCTCAGTCCTGGATGACCAGGTATGGGGAGAAGGGACCTAGTGCTTGCTATGTGCATGTATGTAGCTGGCACCCACCCGCCTAGGACGTGGACGTCAGTGTCAGGATCTCTCAAATCTGTGCGATGGAAATAGAATGCGTGCGTGCACAGACTGGACCTCGGTTTATACTCTCACCCGACTGAGCACATATCTGATAACTGTGATGTCTGTAAAGTGTAAACGTACTCCGATTTGAGGTCACCGATGGTTTCCTCCGGGCACTCCGGTTTCCTCCCTCCCTTTCAATAATGGTACAGGACGCAGTCAATATAAAAATGTCAAAAATAAAAATTAGATTTTCTTTCCGTCTTCTAATAGCGATCTCCCTGCCTTTACACCACCTGTTTGAGTGATGGATGTGTATTTGGTGTGTGTGTGAGGGTGTGTGTGAGGGTGGATGAGACAGGTGAGCGTGTATGTTGGTATAGATCGCGGCGCTTTGAGCCTGAATGATTTGGGGAAAGGCGCGTATAGCATCCTGTATTATTATTATTATTATTATTATTATTATTATTATTATTATTATTATTATTATTATTATTATTATTATTATTATTATTATTATTATTATTATTATTTAATGTAGAGCGAGTATCACCGGGTCAAATAGTAATATCACTGCAAGCGTGCAGAGCTCTACATGTAGATCTTCTAGAAAATAATGGGGCTCACTTAGTGTTATTCTTTTAAAACGCGGCCCTTTTCACAGTATAACTCACTTTTAGGAAACATTTTACCAAATTTATATTTTAAACAAATGTTATATCAATATCAAAATTTTTTCTATGCTATGAAGCCATCAGGGCTGCTGAGGACAGAGAAAGATGGAGTATGCTGGTTAAACGATCATCTGTGGTGCCCCTACCAGGGCCGGATCTGGGGGGGGGGGGGTTCCTGGGTTCCGGAACCCCCCCCCCCCCCTGGCCATTCGATGTACCTCACTCAGTCAGAAAAAAAAAATATATATATGGAGTTTTTTTAAAGCTCTTAATTTAGTTGACACTGGTGGTAAGTAAAACGTTCCTCATTCTACTCAAGTTCCTCGAGCGGGCACGTTTTTGTCACCCCTAACCCCTTAAAAAATTTTTGGACCCCCCCCCCCCCCCTCCAAGAGTAAGTGATCCGGCCCTGCCTACGACCTCCGGGTTACGAGACAGGATAGGATAGGATAGGATAGGATAGGATAGGAAGCATTTATAGAGCTTCAAATATTCCTATAGGCTAAAAATGTATCCAGAAACGGTACGGTATTTATGGAGAGTTTTCTGATGTCCAAGTAATCTTACTTCCACACTCCGCTTCTTCTTCTTCTTCTTTTTCTTCTTCTTCTTCTTCTTCTTCTTCTTCTTCTTCTTCTTCATCATCATCTTCTTCTTCATCATCTTCTTCTTCTCATCATCATCTTCTTCTTCTTCTTCTTCTTCTTCTTTCTTTTTCATCGTCGTCGTCGTCGTCGACGCCGTCGTCTTCTACGCTAATTCTGTTCTTTTTTTGTGTTTAATTAACAAACATTTTTGGCTGGGTGGCTAAGTCGGCTAGCTTGTTCTTGTTTCTAATGATTGTAATTCATTTTTATATTAAATAGATTTGGGCACAGTTTGTTGGTTTTTAATAATGTATTAACATTGGTGGCATGGTTTCCTAGTTGTGATGGTGGTTAGTTGATCGGTCGGTTGGTTAGTTGATTGGTCGGTCGGTTGGTTAGTTGATTGGTCGGTCGGTTGGTTAGTTGATTGGTCGGTCAATTGGTTAGTTGATTGGTCGGTCAATTGGTTAGTTGATTGGTCGGTCAATTGGTTAGTTGATTGGTCGGTCAATTGGTTAGTTGATTGGTCGGTCGGTTGGTTAGTTGATTGGTCGGTTGGTTAGTTGATTGGTCGGTCGGTTGGCTAGTTGGTTGGACAAATGCCCGGAGAGAAAGACACACACACACAAAAAGAAAGACATGCTAAATACCAAACCACCCCATTGTCCTCTTCCTGCCACTCCTAATAATAATAATAATAATAATAATAATAATAATAATAATAATAATAATAATAATAATAATAATAATAATAATAATAATAATAATAATAATAATAATAATAATAAATTGCATTTATACAACGCATTTTTCATTAGAATAACAACTCAATGCGCTTACACACATCATTCGTACGCATCATCACAACATTCGCACTACATCATGTACAGCATCATTGAGAAAGTATTATTACTGTTCATACTATTACACCGAAAACGCCTTGCGGAACAAGTGCGTTGTTAAGCAGCTCTTAAAGGAAACAAGGTCTGTACAATGTCTTAAACCGGCAGGCAGCGCATTCCAAACCTTGCATGGGTGCTTGAAAACTAAAAGACCGGTCGCCAACTGTCTTAAGCAGACGCTTGGGCGTTTTCAACAGTTTTTTTATCTGATGAGCGCAAAGAACGGGTTGTAGTGTAGGTAGTGAGTACCTCAGACAGATATGGTGGAAGTGACTGGTCGAAGTGACGGAAAGCTAGGACACCCTAACCACACAACACTCTCTCCCTACCCCCCACATTGAAAATACGCTTTAAAAAGTCTAGTTATTGTGCATATGCCATCATGTCACCAACACGCATGCTATACTGTACATGTTTGTCGACGGAAATATCCTATTTGGAGGCCTTATTATATAACTCAAGCTGTAAGGAAAAGAAAGTTGTCAATGGTGGTATGGTCAATACTCACAGGGACCAATATTTGGACACCGTCCTGGATCCACACTGTAATCTTTCAGGAAATCAGACATTTAGTTTTGTTCGTACAGTATTTATTCTGCCTTCCACGCTATGTGTACTGTATGTGTGGGGGGTGGAAGGGAGGGAGGAGTTATTTTTATTAACTCTTTACTGTTTTTCTCATTTGCTTTATGCGTTATTTTCGAGGAGTGCGACCCTTTACAAATCGTCGTAATCATCGTTATGGTCAACCTCATCCTCGCTCTTTTTATTGCTATATAAATGCATATGAGTGTTTTTATGTTCATATGTGTGTGGGGGGTGGTTGGGCGGGGGTGGAGGTGGGGGGTGGGAGTGGGTGGGGGTGGGTTGGTGGGTGAGTGGGTGAGTGTGTGTTTGTGTGTGTGTGTGTGTGTGTGTGTGTGCGTAGGCTACCTAAGAAAGAGACTTGAAATAGGCTTACGTAACATTCCATTTTATTCTTCGGGAGTCTATCCCTGAGTATCGGAGAACAGATGGTTTTCATGTACATCATCATCATCATCATCCTCTTTGACCTCGTCATTTATAGCGTGCGGCGAAGGCGAAGGAAGCGGCAGGTGGAACCAGATGAGCCGAAAGAAACGAAGGAAATGCACGACGATTCGAGAGAAGAAATCAGGTAAAACAGCGCTGATGACCAATTTCCCCGACTTGAAAAGAGGTATTCCAGAGGGAGGCTTCACCGAAAAACATCCCAATTGGCGTCTTCGTAAATTATTGAAAATGAAAACAGAAACCGTTCAACAAGTTTAAACGTCTCACATCTGGCGGCACTGTTGGTGAGAAGGCGCTTGTCCGCGACAACAAATCCATACATGGTGACCCAAGATTGGGGAAGCACCTTCCTGCAATTCCTGGCATGGATGCTGGAAAAGGTCGAAGACAGAGTAAGCCTAACAGACTTCCAAACCTCCCCACGGGTAGCACTGACTGAACTTTGGAGATAGAACCACAGCATCTGTGGTACTCCCTCCGAGCTGAACATTGGGGAAAAAAAACGGTCACTGGTTTACGCCGACTGAATCAATCAGTTCAGGCAAGTAGGTACGGGCGTACGACAAGAACCCATTTCTTGCGAAAGATTGGCAATCCTAAGCGTAGATGTGTCAGGAATGCAAGCTCAGACATCAGAAAGCCAAACTCTATGCCACCACTGAATACCTCAAAGAAAGAAAAAAATCGATCTGAGGTGAACAAGCAGGCACCCGGTCTAGTGACTTACTAGCCAATGCATCACCCGAAATTCAGCCCAAGACACGAATTGAAAATGAGTCTAATCTACTGACAAAAAAAACAGACATAGTTATCACCAGAGAATCAGTCCAAAGCATTGACGGACACTAAGGCTCAGCAGATATTACGAGACAGACAATCGACAGCATCATCAGAAATTCAGAACATAGATCCTCCAAAAGATCAGAACCAAGAATCGCATGAAAGCTAGAGCCCAGGCATCAGAAATTCAAATTAGGGCATCGCCAATAGTGGAGATTATGTCAACAGGAAATCAAATTACTTCAGAACTAGGGACTAAGGCCTCTACACCCACTCAAGAGGATGAAA
Source organism: Oncomelania hupensis (assembly GCA_036898135.1). NCBI lineage: Eukaryota > Metazoa > Mollusca > Gastropoda > Littorinimorpha > Pomatiopsidae > Oncomelania > Oncomelania hupensis. Next base: position 118,855,244 of record CM072511.1, on the reverse strand, counting down.
AACAAAACGAAGAGCATGTAGCTGCAAGACGCAGAATGGGTTGGTTCAAACAACTGAATACCAGCAGCAACATAAAACATCAAATGAAACTCCTACTGTTGCCTCTGCAACACAATATGGACTGAAAAATTAGATACTAGCAACATCAATCAGGTTACAGAGCCAACGTCGTCACACGATATTTCTCCAGAAAACAACACCACTGCCGAGCTTTTGGAGCAAGATAATTTTACACCAAAGACTGCATCTGCTGCAGTATCTTTAGCGGAAAAGACAGGTACCTGCCCACTATTGAGAAATCATTGTTGCATCAATTTTAATTCATCAGATTAACATAAGTTGTACTGATACATACATTAGCATAAGTTAATCAACTCATCTGAGAAATCAACAGAGTTCCAGCCGATAAATGTAATGCTGAATCGTCTCTGCGTGCGAACTCCAAAGAAAGCATGTCTGAAGCAGCCAGCATTGTATTAAATACAGTAGAAGGTGCCTTAATGTCCGAACATATCGCAACAGCTTTCCTCAAACATCAACAAGAAAGACGAAAGAGAATGAATGAAACCAGTCAATGGAATATCGCTAGAAACTCCATCACCGATTTTGTTTCAACAGCTATCCTAAGCACTCAGGCCCATTCACTTCCAACACCTATCCTAAACACTCTGGCCGATTCAGTTCCAATATCTTAAGCACACACATGTACTCATTTGTAACAGATACCCTAAATGCCCAGGCTGATTCAGTTCCAACATCCGTTCCAAATGCCCAGGCCGATTCAGTTCCAACTGCTATCCCATGTATGCCCAGGCCGATTCCGTTCCAACAGATATCACAAACACACAGGCCGATTCAAATTCAACACCTATCCTAAGCACGCGGGCCGATTTAGTTCCAATACCTATCCCAAGCACAGAGCCAGGCCGATTCAGTTTCAACACCTATCCTAAGCACGCAGACCGATTTAGTTCCAACACCTATCCTAAGCACACAAGCCGAATCATTTGTAACAGATACCCTAAATACCCAGCACGATTCACTTCTAACAGCTATCCCAAATGCCCAGGCCGATTCGGTCCCAACA
>CM072511.1:118699157-118849157 GCA_036898135.1 Oncomelania hupensis | reverse complement strand
TAAAACGAAAATTTAAAAAAAAATAAAAATCTGATAATAGCCTAGTTAATCATAGCATAATCGTATGGCCTTGAACCTTTGCCGACGCGTCACAGTCGAGGTTGAAAGAGGTTTGGGATAAGTTATCACTACCACCGTTTGATAATTTCCGTATAACGGAATGATTAGGCATGCATTGAATCAATGTAACTGTACGAGGTCACTGCAGTGTCACGCAGAGACGGATAGTTAGTCATGCAAAGATCGAGGTCTACGTGTTCGCAAAACTTGCACCTTAATTAGCACTGAATCAAGTTAACCGGTTGATCTGTTAACTTGTAATTATCATTATTAAGTAGGCCTATATTCGTCACGGGCGACCCTGCTCTGCGTCGGCCTTATACCCCCGTTGGGGTGCCGGGGGTTTCAGTATAAATAGTATCCCCACTTTCTGGAAATTTAGTGCTTTAAATTCCCACTGTCGCTGTCTTTCTCATTTGCTCTTTCTCATTCCTGCTCTGTTCTATCAATCTGCTATACTATCTTCTTCTTCGCTAGACCAGTCCCCTACCTTTTTTCTTGAAAACTCTTCCGGGACAAGACTTCTTATTTGTGTATGAGATCTGTTGGATCAGCTTGGGAATATTGGACGCTTTCTGCCAGGTGGTCACTATGGCTTCCTGTGATGTTATTATTTAACAATGTAGGCATTTTATATGTATGTGTTTTGTTGATAATTTATAATGATGTTTGTATTCTATTTGGTTTTTGTAAATGGGGGTTCGATAAATTAGAGTACAGCTTCAGCGTCCCCTGCGTGGGATGTCTTTATTGTAAAGTGACTGGCTGGTGGAGAGCTTTCAGTTTTACCGCTAGGGTTGTTTCAGCAGATCTTTTATGCGGATAGGGGTTGTCCGGTCCTGATTTGGCTCGGAAGAGTCCGCTGGACCTAAAGCAATAATCATGTAATGTAATGTAATGTCGGCCTTGTTTGCGTTGAGAAGCCTATCCAAACTTTTTCTTCTTCTTCTGCGTCGACCGTGTTTGCGCTGATAAGACTATCCGAACCTTCTTCTTCTTCTTCTTCTTCTTCTTCTTCTTCTTCTTCTTCTTTCCGCTTCTTCTTTCCGTTAACTACCGCCTTCAGCGTAGTGAAGATTCGCATGGGTGACGACTACTACACCAAAATCCAAATCTGAAATCCCAAAGTGTACTGAGGAATCGGTTTGAGGCTGTGAACAAAATTGAGCACGATTAGAATGATGATACGAGTCTTCGGAATCGCCTATATCAATGCCATGCTGCTCTACAACCCTCAGTACCCCTTATAAAAAGAGTTATTACAGATTCCTGACTTGCAGAGAATATCCCATCAGTACTGAGAAACAAACCCATAGTGAACTTCTGTAGCAATTATATTCGTTATAATTTAGCAGTTAACAAAATGTTTACCTGTTAATCTAGACTAACTGTAATGCACAAGGACGGCGCGCACGGAAGAACGCGCGCTTGCACACACACATACACAGAGAGAGATATACACACACACGCACGTCACACACACACACACACACACACACACACACACGCTCGTACACACACTCAAGAATATTTTATATACTATATATTTACACGCATGCTTGTCATTAGCAACCAAACATTCGTTCAGCCTGTAACTATAAACATACAAACACTACTGATTATTTATGGCTTGGCTACAGTTTGTTTACAAGCTTGCTTGTCATTATTCATTCGTTGTGTAGAAAGAAGGAATGGCATGGTAGGTTATCAGCCTTGAAATGGTCCTCTAGTTAAGTGCATGAGAACGAGAGCACACTTCCAGTCTTCACTCAAAGCTGGATCCAGTCATCGTTCAAAGCTGAACATGATGTATTTGTCAGCCAGGACATATAAATACGTGATTCATGGCTGCTTGAACCTTTATTAAGCTTTCGGTCACGGTTTAAAAAAAATTTTTGTTCAAGAACTCCACTCTTTGGGGGAGATATTATGCGTATATCTTTAAAAAGACATGTCGAAGGTGCTTCTCTTAGCAGTTCCTTCCCTGACCTATTACTCGGTTTATTTACTGCGCATGATATAGCCGGTTGTTTATATAAAAAGCGTAAATGCAACTTGTTTGGTTAAATGCACGTTTTATGGTTCAAAACATATCATTATCAAATAACTGTCTAAAAGGTGTTGGGGGAGAGGGGCGGCAGGGGCAAGATGGAAGGCAGGTGTTAGGGGAGGAGAGGTGGGGGGTGGTGAGGGCACGCTATAGACCGCTAGGTCCTTTTCGCTGGCAACGTTATGCTAAGCTAAGCTCAAATGATTAAAGCACTGATCCTATCCTATCCTTCCTATGCTATGCTATCCAATCCTATCCTATCCTATTATAACCCGTAAATCGAATGTCGCTGGGGCACAACCGATGATCGTTTAACCAGCGTACTCCATCTTTTATTGTCCTCAGCAACCATTATGGCTTCGCTCAGGGTCAAGCCAGTCCATTCTCAAATGCTGTCCTCCCACCTCTTTTTATGCCTCCCTCTTCTTCAGCCTCCTTACAACATGCCTTGCAGGATGGTCCTTGCTAGGCCTGATGCTCTGGTGACGTGGCCATACCATCGGTGGTTCCGTTTCTTCACCGCTGTGAGCATGTCATCGTGTTGTCCAATGGCTTGTGGTGTGATGGTCTGTCGGACTTCGTCGTTGGTGATGTACTGGGTATGGGAAATGCCCAGAAGTCTTCTGTAGCACCTCATCTCCATGCTTTGTATTCTTCGTTGTAGGTCCGCTGTGAGAGTCCATGCTTCGCAAGCGTATAAGAAGATGGAGATGACAAGGGAGCGCAGCAGCCTTACCTTGGAGTGTCGACTGACGGTCCTGTCTTTGCAAATGGACTTCAACCTTTTCAGGGCAGCAGTTGTTTGTGCGGTACTGAAGAGGAATTCCTGTCGGGACCCATTGTCTGATACAATGAGTCCCAAATACAGGGTGAGCACAAAAACACTCCTTGATTTAAATTATTTATTACGAGAAAAGTTAAGTGAATATTTTTACAAGCTTGGTGTCTACAGTAGCAGAAATTAACAAAGTTTTATGTGATATGGGTTGATGTCAAAGGCACTCGATGTGTGCCTTTCTTGTTGCCCGGTAAACATCAATGCGATAATCAAGCTCAGTCCAGACTTTATGCAGCATATTTGGTGTAATCGTGCGAAGAGCTTCGATGATACGTTCCTGCACCTCCTCCATGGTCTGGGGCAATGGAGGGATGTAAACTTTGTCTTTGACATATCCCCACAGGAAAAAGTCACAGACAGTTAGGTCTGGTGATCTTGGGGGCCATTTGCAAAACACTTGGTCGCATTGTCCAGCACGGCCAATCCATCGGCTGGGTAGGTTTGTGTTGAGAAATGTGCGGACATTGACAGACCAGTGTGGCGGTGCACCATCCTGCTGAAAAATGTAGTCATCACCTTCAGCAGCTAGTCTTGGCAGCAACCAGTTCTGTAACATCTCGAGGTAGGTTGGGCCAGTGATGGTTAATCCTTCAAAGAAAAAAGGTCCATACACAGCCCTCTCTGTTACTGCACAAAACCCATTCACTTTGGAAGAGTTACGTTCAAACCCTAGAGTAGCATGAGGATTCTGAGTCCCCCATATTCTCACATTGAGTCTGTTCACCTTTCCACTCAAGTGGAAGGTTGCTTCATCACTGAAGATTATCTTTGACAGCAGATCAGGATCATTTTCCATTGACTCCTGTAAACTGTGGCAGAAATCATAGCGCGTTCTTTGGTCTTGCGGGTATAACTTTTGGACCAGTTGCAGTTTATAAGGTGTAAACCTCAAGCGTTTGCGTAAGATCTTGCATACTGTGCTTTGTGGAAGTTGTAACTCTTGGCTACATATGCGTGTCGACTTCTTGGGGCTGCAAAGATCAAGTGTCTCTGACCCTCTCGACAACTTCCTCTGACACTGCTGGGCGGCCGGAATGTCCCTTTCTCTGATCACAGATGCATCCTCTCTCAATGAAATCATTGTACCACTTCAAAATCGACTTGTTAGAAGGTGGATTGTTGTGATGGATGTGTCTGAACGAACGCTGCACAATTGTAACACTGTTTGATCTTCCAAATTCCAAAACACACCAGCCACGTTGTTGTGGGGAGTACGCCATCTTGGATTGGACTGCCACCTAGCGGGTAAGATAAACATTGGGACCTTGAAACAATGTGGAAACAAAAATTCATTAATTTCTGCAACTGTAGACACCAATTTTGTGAAAATAATCACTCAACTTCTCATTTAATGAATATTTAAAATCAAGGAGTGTTTTTGTGCTCACCCTGTATTTGAAGCTATGCAATTCAATTCAAAATTTTCATTTCACCTCTATTCACAACAATGTGATTTTAGACAACAAAGCAGAATGAAAATAAAGTTAATTAATTAAATAAGTTTTTTAAACTAATAAATAAAATTACAAATATATTTTAAGAAATAAAAGATAATAATAACAATTAATAATAATAAAAATAATAATAATAATAATAATAATAATAATAATAATAATAATAATAATAATAATAATAATAATAATAATAATAATAATAATAATAATAATAATAATAATATGAAATGAACTAAAAAAATAAATAAAATAAAAATTAATACAAATAATAATAATTACAGGAAGAATACGGAAAAACAACAACAACAACAACATTAATAATAATTTAATTTAATGAAAATTAACAATAGCATATTAACGTTCTTCAAAATTAGTATGTCTTATATCAGTCTGTTTTCACAATGAAACCGGCAATGTCACATATTTCTGTACCATATAAAATGTTTTCAATGTCATCTCATGCTGATAATATAATTCCCTGTTGTTTGTATAATGATGTTAAAATAGTACATTCAAACAGTAAATGATTTAAAGAGATGGTTCCTTCACATATACAAATAATCTTTTTCAAATAATTTGTACTCTATGAATTCAATCGTTCAATTAGTTTGTATATCAATCTAGAAATTGCTCTTTAACAACATATAATATTCGCTTTAGGAATTGTCGTATAAAAGTGCCGTTCCACTAAAGAATAGTATTCAAACTGACATATTTTCAAATTACAATTCAAAATCGTATTGTCATTTTCATTGCTCGTGTTTTGACTAATTTGTCTGAAATTTCATTACCATATTTACCAAAATGTGATGGAACCCAACAAAAATGTCATTCCAATACCCTTAGTCCTTATATAATGAATTAAATACCTAATGGGAAATCTTATGTCGGTTCTCTTTTTTTATTTCCAATTTCTTAAAGCATACAGCAACGATTTGGAATGAACACAAATTAAAATAATAAATATTTCATGAAGAATATTAAGTACATAATATAACACCATAAGTATTGCGTACAATTTACATGTTGAAAATTGGTGACCAAGATAGTAAGATTTTTGAATATTCAAATGAGTTATATTAAATCCTGATCCACATTCTGATCATTCCAGAAAAATTCCATCAGTGTATACTTTTAAAAGATTAAGGTAATTGTTTTTTGTGTCCTAAATTTTCTTTAAATCAGTATACTCTAAGTCAAAATTTGCATTCAAATGTTCCCATGGTGGAAATCGGGGTATAATTGGTACTACTGGAACTACTGTAATATCAATATGGCATAATTCCATAATATCTTTTGTGTACTCTTTAATTGTTTGTATATAAGCAGTGGTGTTCCTAGGATTAGAGGGCAATAGGACAAAATGTCCCAAATCATAAAACTAATCGGACATCATGTCCTGACTACATAAAAGCAATAGGACATTCAGATTGTGAAGCGAACCGATTAATGGTGCGTCTTTAGAAGACAGTGACTGAGAATAAATATGAATAAAGTAAAACAATAACTCTGTTGTGTAAACAGTTTAAAAATGTATTATTTTTTTTAATGCAATGTTTGGCCAGATTATTTTTACGTATACACACACACACTGACTAGATATTTGACACACAATAGCTACACTAGGGCCCTGCAAGCTTAATATCAGCAGACTTGTCACAGACAGTTGTCTCTTCCTTTTTCTTCAAAAACGAGCTCAAAACAGACTGCCCTTTAGCAACACAAAGCTTTTTCTTCGGCGGCATTTTTGAGCGTAGTAAGATCGTTGCAGAGGAAGTATGGTGTCGGTTATTTCCCTTTCAAAAGTGTCGAGAATTGCGGCCCTTTTGTTGTTCGACGGAATGTACTAAAGAGTGATAATAGTCTAGCATTGTCCACTATTCAAACTCGTTTTAACGGCTTTGACACTCCAGTTTGTACAGATGTTTCTTGCAGTGACCGCTCAAGTCATAATACTATCGGAAAATGACCGCTAATTTCGCAATAGAATCGGACATTTGACGGGACACAGGTGTTTGCATTCGGTCATTTTCCAAACGAATCGGACCATGACCGATGTCCGAGGCCTCGGGACATCACTGATAAGGAATGGCTTGAACTCTTTTTGGGTAATCAACACTGGATAAATTTAAAATTTCATATTTTACACAGTTTTCTACTGATAAACTTCACATTTCATAATTTGACGTTGCTAATGTACGCTGCTAAAAAACAAGTGCTTCTTTGTATGTATTTTGAGTACTTGTATGAACTGGTATTCCCATCGCTAATTTTATTGATTTACTATCTATAGTTTGTACTTTATTCAGCAGATACATAGGGGCAGAAAAATATACTTCTTGTCCATATATTAATTTAGATCTTCTTAAAGACTTAGCCAGAAGTAAAAGGGTTTTAGTCTCTTGACTGAACGATTGTGTTATTATTATCTTTAATAAATGTAACATATTTCTTGCTTTGTTAATTAAATATTCAATATGATATTTCCAATTCATTTTAGGTGTGAAAAAGACACCTACAAATGTAATGTTTTGCTTGTATAATAATATTTGGCCATTAAGTTTTAATTCAGGTAATTTCTTAGGGTTTTCACCTTTATTAAACAACATTAAACTTGTTTTCTCTGCAGAAAGCTCTAATCCATTTGTGTCATATAGCAAACTAAATTGTTAAGTTCGCTTTGGTATAATTTCTGAACATAGTTGATAATTCTTTTATTTGTATGTTTTCTTATTTTGGTATTTATCCAGATCGCAATATTATCTGCATATTGAACCACATGAGTGTTTTTTTTATAATACAGAGGGAAGGTCATAAATTAACAGATTAACAAGTAAAGGTGCAATTATAGAACTTTGTGGAATGCCCATATTTATATATCGATTACAAGAATAAGTATTTCCAATCTTAGTACAAATATATCTTTATGTAAGTAGATTTTTTATATATAAATAAATTTGTCTACTAAGACCAATAGCTTTGAACTTATATAATAGTCTAACATGCCATACATTGTTATAAGCTTTTTTAACATCAAAATACGTTGCTAATAAACTATTTTTCTTTGGAAAATTGTTATATATATATATATATATATATATATATATATATATATATATATATATATATATATATATATATATATATATATATATATATATATATATATATATATATATATATATATATATATATATATATATAAGAAAAATAATTATCCTGCTCTCAAAGGTGGACAAAAGTGAGACATAGTGACTTTCAATTCCATGTGCTTCTTAATGAGCTACAAGAGCTCAATAAGCAGTAGAATTGCATTCATAAAGCCTGGTTCTCCTGACGCGTTTCGATCTTTACCAAAGATCTCATCAGAGGAGGTTTTTCTACTATATATATATATATATATATATATATATATATATATATATATATATATATATATATATATATATATATATATATATATATATATATATATATATATATATATATATATATATATATATATATATATATATATATATATATATATATATATATAATATATATATATATATAATATATATATATATATAGTAGAAAGTTTGACTAAGTGGTCAGTTGTAATACGCGCGACCTTTACGAAATCCTGCTTGATTACCAAGTATTATATTATTTTAGTTCCACTTTCCCAACATTTTTGGGAAAGTGCATGCAATATTTGTTTTCATATTACAGGCAAATGACTTAATATTTGGTACGAAATGTCATCAATACCAAACGCAGATTACAAATGATTCTAATGTTTCTTATACTTCGTCAATTGTAATTGGACTATTTAGATTTTTTTTCGGGCAATGGATCTTTATATGTTTCCTTGTTTTCACTATTAACTCTATGTTTTATATTAGTTTCGTTTAAATTATTGGTTACACTGTTCTTCGAGAAGACGTTCACAACAGCTTCGACTTTATCTATTGAAGAAAAAAAATCATATTTTCAAGCTTAACAGGATATGCATGTGATCTATGCATATTCTTATTATCTTTTACTTTTTTCCAAACTTTATGTACATCTCTAGACTCCCATACCTCCTTTTCACAAAAATCGACTCAATGCCCTTTCTTCGCTTTTGCAATTATTCTGTTACATTGAATTTTAGCTCGTTTCATTTCTGTAAAGTTATCTCCAGATTTATTTTTAATCCAGTTTTTAAATTTTTTCTTTTTTCTTTTTTACCGCATTTTTACAGTCTTCATTCCACCATGAATTTGCATGTCGTTTGAGAGGCTTCTTAGACTGAACTTTAGGAATGGAATGTTCTGCTGCTTGTAAAACAATGTCTCTAAACTTCTCATAGAAGTCGTTTACATCATCTTGTATAATATCATTGCATGGATTGGTATTTAAGTAGGTGTAAAACGTTTCCCAATTTGCACTATTATATAAAAATTTAGGAAATTTATCATCAATGTCTTATTTATTATCAATGACATTCACTATTAAATCAATAAAGATTGGTAAATGATCGCTTCCTAAGCAATCGTCTTCAATAACCCAATTGCAATTTAATGCAATATTACCTGATACTAGAGACAAATCAATAGCTGTTGGTCTATGTGATGTAATGTCAGGTATTCGTGTTACATTACCATTATTTAATCAAACAAATTTAGAATCTACAATATTTTCAACAAAACGATTACAAATAGTGGTCTTACAATCTATTTCCCACAATGGTGAATGAGCATTAAAGTCCTCTAAAATTGCCCAATTACCTTTAGAATAATCACAATTCTTAATCAATCAGAATTGTCGGTTTTAGGACCACTGGGAATGTAAACAGACAAAACATTAATAATATAACTATTATTTATCTTAACACATACTCCAGTTGCATATACATTGTTGGTGTCATTTGGAACAGGAAACGGATCAGTAGATGAATATAATAAATCACATCTTATATAAATTGCACTCTGAATGTTCTTATTTTCTCTATTATAGCTAAATAAAGACGATAATAGTAATGATCAAGTTTAGGTATTTTAAATTTCTGAATATTTAAAGACTGCGCAGCCAGCACGCAAAGGTTTTCCTGTTCAATAAAATGTTTAAAACATAACAAGTTTCTAGAAATAGAACTACAGTTTCATTGAAATAATCTTCTTTGTTTTGTAGATTTTATTCCAAATTCTGTCTTTTGTTGTGTTTTGTTTTAAAAATTATGAATGTCTTTTTTTGTATAATTACAATTTTTTTAAAATAATGTCCGTGTTGATGCCGTTGGTGTTGTTGATCATCATTTTTGGTCTTCTCTGCACTTATTTCCATTCCAAAGGCCCTGGAGGTGGAGTCAAACCTCTGCACCAGCTGTTCAAGTTCTTGTTCCTCTCCAGCCAATCCATCAATGTCATCCGTAAAACGGAGTTTGGAGATTGCTCTACCCCCTTTGCTGACTGTAAAAAAAAAAAAAAAAGGTAAAGGTAGTCCCATAGCCTTGTGGCCGTAGGGGAGCGTGATGTTGGAGATCACACTTATCTTGGGCCAGCGTAATGAGGGTGATGCCCAACTCTCTCCCTCGCTGCTTTACCTTCCCCACCCTCAAGAGAGTAGGTACTCAATCACAGTTGAGTCAACTGGGGGCGTTGTTGTTTGTCGCTTCACACCTTAGCGGTCACCCATCCAAGTGCTAACCGCACCGGACGGTGCTTCACTTTCGACACAGTAGCGAGTGCTCCAACCACTGCACTATCCGACACCCCCAAGGCTGACTGTGCCTTCGTGATCTGCCAGGGCACCCCCGTTGGGGTGCCGGGGGTTTCAGTATAAATAGTATCCCCACTTTCTGGAAATTTAGTGCTTTTAATTCCCACAGTCGCTGTCTTTCTCATTTGCTCTTTCTCATTCCTGCTCTGTTCTATCAATCTGCTATACTATCTTCTTCTTCACTAGACCAGTCTCCTACCTTTTTTCTTGAAAACTCTTCCGGGACAATACTTCTTATTTTTGTATGAGGTCTGTGGGATCAGCTTGTGAATATTGGACGCTTTCTGCCAGGTGGTCACTAGGGCTTCCTATGATGTTATTATTTAGCAATGTAGGCATTTTATATGTATGTGTTTTGTTGATAATTTATAATGATGTTTGTATTCTATTTTGTTTTTGTAAACTGGGGTTCGATAAATTAGAGTACAGCCTCAGCGTCCCTTGCGTGGGATGTCTTTATTGTAAAGTGACCGGCTGATGGAGAGCTTTCAGTTTTACCACTACGGTTGTTTCAGCAGATCTTTTATGCGGATCGGGGGTTGTCTGGTCCTGATTTGGCTCGGAAGAGTCCACTGGACCTAAAGCAATAATCATGTAATGTAATGTAATCTGCCAGGGCATCTACATTACATTACATGATTATTGCTTTAGGTCCAGCGGACTCTTCCGAACCAAATCAGGACCAGTATAGCCGAATCAGGACACCAAAATCAAGACCACAACTTCGCTGAAAGAGGACTCACCCCTGATCCACATAAAAGATCTGCCGCAACAACCCTAGTGGCAACACTGAAGGCAGTCCAACAGCCGGTCACTTTACAATAAAGACATTCCACGCAGGGGACGCTGAGGCTATACTCTAATTTATCGAACCCCCGTTTACAAAAACAAAATAGAATATAAACATCATTATCAAATATCAACAAAACACATACATATAAAATGTCTACATTGCCAAATAATAACATCAAAGGAAACCCCAGTGATCACCTGGCAGAAAGCGTCCAATATTTCCAAGCTGATCAAACAGACCTCACACACAAATTAGGAGTTTTGTCCCGGAAGAGTTTCCAAGAAAAAGGGTAGGTGACTGGTCTAGCGAAGAAGAAGATAGTATAGTAGATTGATAGAACAGAGTAGGAATGAGAATGAACAAAGGAGGACAGCGACAGTGGGAATTTAAAGCACTAAATTTCCAGAAAGTTGGGCTACTATTTATACTGAAACCCCCGGCACCCCCACGGGGGTGTCAGGGCATCTGACATGATGCGCTCTAGGAAGATGTTGAAGAGTGTTGGAGAGATAGAGAAAGAGAGAGAGAGAGAGAGAGAGAGAGAGAGAGAGAGAGAGAGAGAGAGAGAGAGAGAGAGAGAGAGAGAGAGAGAGAGAGAGAGAGAGAGAGAGGACGGAATCAGTCTACATGTAGATTAGGATTAGTTAGGCTTATGGGTCCTATTCTTTGTTGTTCTAGATAGCGCTGATCTGCGACAGGCCTGCTTTCTCTGCGAGAGCAACCATTATTTCGTCTGCAGCATGGGTGACTATTTTCTCCAGGAATCAAAAATCCACATAATTTAAAGAACACGAACAACATTTTTCTCCGTGCTCTCTCTCTCTCTCTCTCTCTCTCTCTCTCTCTCTCTCTCTCTCTCTCTCTCTCTCTCTCATCCTTTCTCTCTTTCTCTTCTCTCGCTCTCTCGCTCTCTTACTCTGACTTTCTGTCTGTCTCTCTTTGTCGCTGTCTCTTTTTTTCTCTGTATCTCTCTCTGTTCCTGTCTGTCTCTGTCTCTGTCTGTTTGTCTGTCTCGCTCTCTCTCTCTCTCTCTCTCTCTCTCTCTCTCTCTCTCTCTCTCTCTCTCTCTCTGTGCAGTTTATATTTATCCCCATGCATGCCCTGGACGTTGTAAATCAAATTAAGGCCAGGTTTCAACCAAAATTTGGCCCTTAACAACTGAAGAAGCAGCATGAGAGGACAAGCTTCACTTGTTAAGTGTTGTCTGAGGGAGGCAGATCGCCTGTTTACCAAAATCATAAATAACATGCAATTGCTTGACTTTGTCACGTATGATCCCACTCAAAATTCTATCAGAAGTAAAGCACGCAGTTTCATTGCTTTCTTTTTATTTATTTCTTCCTTTTTTATGATTTTGCGTGTGTTTTGGGGGAGCAGGAGTGGCTAAGTGGTCCATGGAACAAAGTCTTATTTAAAAAAAAATAGCGTTTGGGTTACGTTTGGATCGATTCTTACGTCAGCATGCTATCTTGTGTGCAAGTTGGATCTCGGTGGCCCATTCCGCAACACTTATGCATCACGTTAGTCTTGGGCGATGTGGATTCCATCCTGAGGTCAGTGAACTATGTGGTGCATGGTGGATCCCAAGAAGAGCGCCTTCAGCAGTGCTATTTGAGCTGGTTAGTACGTGCTCAGCCCCTCATCCACCTATCCCAATATAGGTGTTGAATTGTACGTGTTATTCGGAACAAAGGCATAACAAATATGAATAATGTTTTATAGGGAGCACTTAAGATTTGGTCTTTTTTTTGTCTTTTTTTTTGTTGTAAAGGTGACAACAGCCGCTCCCCCAAAAAAACTCTCTTTCTTCCTCCTCCTCCTCCTCCTCTCTCTCTCCCTCTCTCTCTCCCTCTCTCTCTCTCTCTCTCTCTCTCTCTCTCACTCTCTGTGAGTGTGAATGATTGTAAGATTAGGCTCCCGCCTAAATCTGTATCCTTGTTGTGAATAAAATGTCTGAGTCTGTCTCTGTCTGTCTGTCTCGGTCTGTCTGTCTGTCTCGGTCTCTCTCTCTTCCTCTTTCACCCTCTGTCTCGGTCTCTGTCTCTGTCTGTCTCTTCATCTGTCTGTCTGCACATCTGTCTCTCTCTCTCTTTCTCTCTCTCTCTCTTTATCCACACAAACATACACCTGAAGCTAGCAAACATCACGTGGATATTCTTGCACGTAAGCAGAATGGAAGAGTAAGTCTTTTGTAGTGTGTGGGATGGGTAAGGGAATGGGGGGTGGGGTGGAGGAGGCAGCGAAGAATGTCAAAGACATTGCCAGTATTGCCTTTAGCAGCTTGGCGCTTTCCTTAATATATGAGGCATACTCTGCATGTTGTCGAAGAAGGTGGTATAGGATAAGTCTATAAGACAATGGGGAAATAGAGAATATAGTGTGACGTAAAGCCCCGCCCAAAGCAATAACCTGCTATTCTACCAATCAGCGATGGTCTGATGAATCCACCAGTCAAATGACGTTAAATTTGTCTGCAGCACAGATATGAATTTTTACAGAGTATATAGGGTATTTTGTAAGCAAACTATGTGTATCATTTACGATAGACACTTTAAAATTCCGAGAATACATAGTTTGGTTTTTTTTTGCTCCCAGTCTCTGATAGTCTGTACCGGTGTTGACTTTCGTTACATGCGTCATATGTGATTTCCTGAAATTGTACCAAATATGGGCATAATAAAATCCAAGTATGTACCAGAGCATATTGAGGTAAATACTTGGTTCTTTGCTGCACACTTGCACATTGAAATAGTTACTCGATTGCGACCACAGCCATCTAAATGACAAAAGCTGTATATAGAGGGCCAGAGGAGGTCATTTTTGCTGCTGCTTCTTCTCCAAGAACAACTGTCGGCTTTTCAGTCCGCTATACCATCTCGTCAACTGGTCACAAACTGTTTCTGTCTTAACTTAAGACACCCCCAGCAGCATACACGATCTCGAGCCATCGACAGAAATTATATCGGAACACTAAAGACGCTTTACTTCTTCAGTATCCAGTTACAATTGATGTAAGCTTAAGCGGCAAAACACCACCAATTAGAGGAACAAATGACATTCCTCGTTCTTCCTCGTCAGTATCCTCTTGACAACTTCCTGTAAGCTTACTTGGTAAAGGAGGCAGGCTATTCCACAAATTGAAGGGACACAATAATTGTATTGAAGTTATTACAAAAACCAGGCTGACGTTTGATTTGTACTGAAAGCAATGATAATGGTGAAGATGGGGAACAAAGTGATTTGCGCAATGTGGTGGGTTTTAGTGTTGTTTGCGACTTCTGCAGCTGCACAAGATTCCACCACTACAGAAGGCATCTCCACCAGCGATGCAGACGTTAGCTCTGACACCACCACCACCGATGTCGACACTAGCTCTGTGAGCCATAGCAGTACTGATCCTACAACTACCACTGATGTCGTCACCTCAACTGTCAGCAGTGCTGTTCCTACAACTACCACTGATGTCGACACCTCAACTGTCAGCAGTGCTGTTCCTACAACTACCACTAGTGTCGACACCTCAACTGTCAGCAGTGCTGTTCCTACAACTACCACTGATGTCGTCACCTCAACTGTCAGCAGTGCTGTTCCTACAACTACCAATGATGTCGACACCTCAACTGTCAGCGGTGGTGTTCCTGTATCTACCACTGATGTCGTCACCTCAACTGTCAGCAGTACCGTTTCTACAACTACCACTGGTGTCGTCAACTCCACTGTCAGCGGTGGTGTTCCTGCATCTACCAGTGTAGAAAGCAGCACAAGTAACAGCAGTAACCCATCTGCCAGTACTGGAACCACTGGTAATGCGTTAGATTCCGGGACAAGCTCTTTGTACAGCAGGTTAGTCAAATGTGTCCATTCTTTGATTTTTGCTTCAAATTGTTTCGCAGCGATCTGTACCAACATACACGCTCATGTGCTACATACATGTACACACACTCTTGCATACACGACAACCACGGTCACACATTTACGACTCAATAAAATATTGGATAAAGACTGTGAGTTCGCGATTAGAAGACAGACAGGAAATCGAATTTAATTTTGAATTTATCGATTGTCTGCATCCAATATCATTACTGAAGGGAGGGTGGAAACCAGAGAATCTGGAGAAACCCCTCGGTGACATGAAAAGTATCGTAACTAAGTCATTAAGTTCGTCCCCTGCGGAATTCGAACCCGAGATCTTCGACATAGCGAACCGGCGCCTAACCAGTTTCGCCACCAGGCCAGTAGTTCAGTACATTCCAAGTTTCTTTATAGGGTAAAGCTGAGTCACAACATCCCTACAAAATTTACCACATTTGAAAATGTTGTCTGGAAATACATTTTAATTGCATGCCATCTTGTTTATGTAATATTTCTTTCTTTCCATCCTTCTGTTTAATTTTCTTTCTTTTTCTTTCTTTTTGTATTCATCTGAAAATACGATAAAATAGTCCGCGGAGTGGGGGGGGATGGTGGGGAGAGTTGAAGGAGGAGGGAAAATGGGGTAATCAGTACGAGCCAAACGTCGGTCCATCTGTCGATCTGTCGGTTTGTCGGTCCGACCGTCTGTCTGCCTATCAGGCTGTTGGAAGCCATATATGAAAGAACCACTGACCACTACCGCAAAAGTCGAGGTCGCCGGAGTCATTTTGTTTGCTAAACACCTCTTGCTAAATATCTTTCTTTTTCTTTTTTTAAATAATATTAATAAATCAAAAATCCTGGGCCGGTGCAGTGTTCCCTAGTGTGGTGTCTCTCACATTCACTCACACACCCACACACACACATTTTTGTAGAAACGACGTTCTGATGACTGTTGTGAAAAAAAAACAGATTATTTTGACACACTTTCCATTTCTTTGACATTATTTTGACATTTTCCATTTTTTGAAGCTATCCCAAACCCTAACCCTAACCCAAACCCTAACCCTAACCCTTAACCTAACCCTAATGCTAAAACAGCTCTAACTCAACGGAGCACTATTTTGACGTCAAAATAGTACGGCCTTCCAAACAAGTCAGAAGAAACCATGTGGAGTTTCATGTGTGTGTCATCAGAACGTCGTTTCTACATGCCCACCCACACACCCAAACACTCACACACATACACACACACACACACACACACTAACACACCCACACACACACACCCACACACACCGCACACACACTGTATTTCAGACAATATAGAAAAGGGAGAAAAAAGTTGGAGGAGAAGGAGGAAGAGGAGGATTATGAAGATCCTATTCCAGGATTTTAAAGATACTGACGCTCATGTCCTAAAGGGTGAGTGCCAGATACATAAATACGACGATTGAGGCGTTAGACGATGTGCCTAAGGATGCAATCTAGTGCCTAGGACGGCTTGAGTTAGATTCTGTATTGACCAGTGCCTAAAACTGGAAAAGATCAATATAAGAATAATAATATCTATATATATATAAATTGCTTAGCCGGAAGTCCTTCTTTGCCTCTACTGTAAACTTTGTCCGGTATGGACGCTGATCTGGGCAGGTGCTGGGTGCTGCGGATCGGCCTGCTGTGCGCTCAAAACCCGCGAAATCGTTATAGCCGACATTTCCTTACCGAACGTTTAACCGTTTCTGAGATAAATAAATAAACAAAATGTCCTCAAACTGCAATAACCTCATTCTGCGCGGCGTTTCCGATTCAACCCGTGTCAAGAACTGCCGTTCCGTAATACCGCAAATTTTGTTTTATTTCCATTCAAAACACTTTTGCACTCATGTCACCAATCTTACAGCTGAAGGTTACCTGTTCACTTTCTTTTTCATCCATACTTATATGCGCACAAAATTCAATTTGCATAAAATCTTCCATTACTTGAAGCAACTGTGTCATACAAGATCTGTGCTGACGAAAACCATGTTTGTAGAGTTGTAACACGGTTACTTCCCTCTAACTAAATCACTGTTAATGCAGTACCTATGCGCTACCGCGAATACAAATATACCGGAAGTATTATGGTTCCAAGGGAGATTACTTGCATGCCTAATATTTTTAAATAAAGGTATGACATTTAAAAATACGTTGCCTAACATAAATACGAAATTACAATAAAATATTTTAGTGCATTACTCAAACATGCACCTATACTCTGTTCTGCAGTACATTGCAATTATCATTTGAAATTACAATAGTTCAATGCATTGCTCGAGTCGAACATCAACATGTACCTTTTAATCTACTCTGTTTTGCAGTGCTTCATCATTCGACCCCTGCAAGTAAACTATTGCAATCATTTCAGTGCATTTTTAATGTTTAATGCTAACTCGCAGACAACAGTTTTCTCTCTGTCTACATTTTAAACAGCAACCTGTGTACCCTGGCTTGCCAGGGTACAAAACCACTAGTTTTTAATAATTATAATATAATTAAAAAATAAATAAATAAATAAATAAATAAATAAATAAATAAATACATTAATAAATTAATAATAATAATAATAATAATAATAATAATAATAATAATAATAATAATAATAACAACAACTACAACAACAACTACAACAACAACAACAACAACAATAATAATAATAATAATAATAATAATAATAATAATAATAATAATAATAATAATAATAATAATAATAATAATAATAATAATAATAATAATAATAATAATAATACAAACTAGCTAGGCGTGTGGGTGCCAGTTACGAGGCGTAGACTAAGAATGCAAGTTGGCGCCAGGGGGTGCTTGACTTAGAGTCTGTACCGACCAGTGCCTGGAGCAGTTCTTGAACTGGAAATCCCTCCTGTTGTTCGGAAGAAAATAGGATTAGAAAAAAAAACGCAACAAATTATGGCGTTACCATGATGCCGTCACCTTTTATGCAAATTTTGTGTCACTTGGTAGGTTCATTATTTTGTATCTAAATAGGAAGTGTCCAAGAAATTCATCCATTAGTTTAAGAAAAAAGTGCGCAAAAAAAAACACCAACTAAATGGAAATACAAATATTACCTCCACTAAGGCACAATGCATCTGTACACTCTCATTAAATACAAATGTAAAGAAAATGTAAAAATAAAATAAAAGGTGACGTCATCGTGATTACATTATTTGATTTGCATATAAGTTTGGTTTTACGTTGGAAGCATAGGAAAAGTCTAACTATATACCAGACCGGAACTAAATCCCTCCAATGAGCTCTATGCACAAAGGCGTGGCGGCCACGTGCTGCGGGAATAACACGGCGTGCTCGAGTTTGAAAATGGTGAAGTACTGTGCTGCGTTTGGATGCTATAACTTCGACGTAAACCTTTATGCAAAGAAAAGAACATTTCCTTTCATCGATTTCCACTGAAAGATGAAATATTGCCATGACCGCTTTGTTATTCCCGCGCCACGTGACCATGCCGCCGACTTGTGCATAGAGCCCATTGCTTGGGAGAAAATATGATTAGAAAAACAACAAATTATGACGTCATATGATGACGTCACTCAATATAGTTTTATTTAAGGCTCAAGGCATCTGTGCACTCTAATTACATAGAAAGCTTAAACAAATATATATATATTACGTCATTCGATTTGCATAAGTTTGGTTTTACCCTTACAAGCAAAGTCTAAACACATACCAAACTTGAACCAAATCCCTCCAGTAGTTTGGAAGAAATTTTTTTTTTTTTAATAATTAAAAACAAATTATGACTTTTCCGTGATGTCGTCACCCGATATGCATACTTTTTTTTTGTCTTCTGGTAGGGTTTACTATTTCCTAAGTAAATACGAAGTTTCACATAAAATCATTCTTTAGTTTCAGAGAAAAGTACGCAAATGTCATTTCCGGACAGAGGCCGGACGGACGCCGGGTCACCATGATGACGTCACTTAACATATATAAGTTTTGACTAAGACTCAATGCATCTGTGCACTCTCATAACATAAAAAGTTTAAAGGAATTTTTAAAAAAATTAAAAGGTGACGTCAACATAATTACGTCACTCGATTTGCATAAGTTTGGCTTTATGCTGGAAGCATAGGGAAAATATAAGTATATATCAAACGTGAACCAAACCCTCCAGTAGTTTGGGAGAACATATGATTAGAAGGGGAAAAAATATATTATGATGTCACCATGATGTCCTCACACAATAACGTCACTCATAATACGTACTTTTGTGTTTGTTTGTTTGTGTGTTTGTTTGTTTGTTTGTTTGTTTGTTTAAATGATGTCACGATGATTACGTCACTCAATGTGCATAAGTCACTCGATTGCATAAGCCATTCGATTTGCATAAGTTTGATTTTACCCTGGAGGCACAAGTAAAATTCACCATAATGTCGTCACCAGATATGCATACTTTTTTTTTTTTTTTTTTTTTTTTGTCATCGGATAGTGTTCACTTTTTCCTTACTAAATACGAAGTTTTAAAGAAATTCGTCCATTAGTTTCAGAGAAAAGTACGCAAATGTTATCTCCTGATGGGCGCTGGATGGACGCCGGACGAATGGACAAAGCCCAAAACAATAGTTTCCAGAGCTTTACAGCTATTTAAAAAAAAACACAAATTACTTGTATATAGATACCAAAAATCATAGACCATCCTTCACTAGCAGTCCGGTTGTCGGTCGTTCGATCTGTAGCTCCTAGTTTCACTTTTCTGGTTCAAAACACACTTTTTGCTTTATCTCAGGAATGACTGAACCGAAATTCGTCATTTTTACTTTGCGGATTCTTTAACTACTGCTATTTGTCTTTCTCCAAGGTCAAGGTCATTGTGCTTCCCCATTTAAAAAAAAAAACGTTTTGTGGTGTATCTTTCTTTAACCGATTTTGATTTTTGAAACATTTGTTTGCAGGTAGTTTAGATTAATGTTTTCTGTTGCTTCGTTATGGTAAAGCCGAGTCACCACAACGCCAAGAAAATGAACACTTTCATTAACACTTTCATTAACACTTTCATTAACACTTTCATTAACACTTTCATTAACACTTTCATTAACACTTTCATTAACACTGTCATTAACACTTTTGGAAATGCTATGGGTATGAATGACTGAAAATACATTTGAATGGTTTGCCATCTTGTTTTATTTCCTTTGTCGCGTCATGGCCCATGTTTTGTGCTTCTGTTTCATCTCTGCGTCCTTTCTTTCTTTGTGTATTCCAGATAATATCAAAAAGGATGAGGGCCATCTCTCCTGAAAATAAATTATTTTGAAATAGTCGGGAATCAGAACGAGCGTCCGTCGTTCGGTCTGTCTGTAGGTCTGTTTGTCGGTCCTTCGCGGACCAGATCTCGAGAACTACTGAACGGATTTTGACCAAACTTTATAGAAACATTACCTAGGTTAGTAACCAAACTTCTGTATCATCATATTTGCTCAGCAAAGGTCAAGGTAACTACAATCAAGTTTTTGCTAAACACGCAGTTCTCAATATCCTAAAAACAGTTGAATCAATGGTGCGATTTTTGGTACTTCAACTCGAGGCCAATCATTCAGTTGCAGTCCGGTTGTCGGTCACTTTTTAAAAAAAATCAAAACACTATTTTTTTTTTCTTATCTCAACAATTACAGAAAGGATTTTGATCGCTTTTACCATACAGATACTTTATCCACCAATCATCCTTTTGTGTCCTTGACCTTTGCTCATTTCTCATTTCTGCGCTTTATCTTACAATTGGTCCAACCGATGTTTGTCTTCTTCTTGGAGATAGTCCAGATAATGTCCATCATTCCATGCTTTAATTTTGCTCCTTTAGAATAGAACTGAGTCACAACATCGCCACACAAAAATTAATACTTTTGAAAATGATGATTAACAGCTACGTGTGCGAGTGTCATATCACGAAGCACAGTCAGAATAGGGGGAAGGGCAATCTCCAACCTCCGTTTTGCGGATGACATTGATGGATTGGCTGGAGAGGAACAAGAACTTGAACAGCTGGTACAAAGGCTTGACACCACCTCCAGAGCCTATGGAATGGAAATAAGTGCAGAGAAGACCAAATTGATGACCAACCACACCAATGGCATCAACACGGACATCAAAGCCCAAGGCCAATCCCTTAACACAGTGCAGAGCTTCAAATATTTAGGAGCCATTGTATCAGACAATGGGTCCCGACAGGAGGTCCTCTCTAGGATCGCACAAACAACTGCTGCCCTTGCGAGGTTGAAGCCAATTTGGAAAGACAGGACCATCAGTCTACATTCCAAGGTAAGGCTGCTGCGCTCCCTTGTCATCTCCATCTTCCTATATGCTTGCGAAGCATTGACCCTCACACAAAGTGTGGAGATGAGGTGCTTCAAAAGAGTTCTGGGCATTTCCTATACCCAGCACATCACCAACGACGAAGTCCGACAGACCATCACACAAGCCATTGGACAACACGATGACCTGCTCACAATGGTGAAAAAACTGAAACTCCGATGGTATGGCCACGTCACCAGATCATCAGGTCTTGCAAAGACCATCCTGCAAGGCACAGTGCAAGGAGGTAGAAGAAGAGGGAGACCGAAAAAGAGGTGGGAGGACAACATTCGAGAATGAACTGGTTTGACACTGAGCGAAACAATCAGGGTTGCTGAGGACAAGGAAAGGTGGAGTACGCTGGTTAAACGATCATCTGTGGTGCCCCTACGACCTCCGAGTTATGGGATAGGATAGGATAGGATAGGATAGGTTCGAGTGTCTGGAAATATATTTGAATGGCGTGCCATCACGTTAGTTTCTTTTCTTTTTTTTCTATTTCAGCTCTTCGTCCGCCATGCTGCTGTCTGTCCTACCTCTCTGTTGGTGGATGAGGATCGTCTTCTTCTAAACCTATCTACTGCTGTTTGATGTACGACCCGTGTTCCATAGAATAGCAAACTGTTCATAATACACAATAGTTAAACCCTTGTTACGTTGTTAAACAACGACTTACTTGAAATGAACCAGTATTCGTGAACTGTTATTTAATTCGTATACAACGGTTTCGTCTATTTTCGAAGAACTTGAAGCAACACATTGTGAACACACGCAAATTCGAATAATTTAAACAATACAGGCATTGTAATTATGCACTATTAGTTATAAAATATATGAGGTTGTGGCTTGCATGGGCGCCTCGGGCGGCTTGAGTTAGATTCTTTATTGGCCAGCGCCTTGAGCAGTTCTTGAGCTGGAAAAGCGCTATATCAGAATGATTGAATAGATACATACATGTAAATATTGGTTTAAGAGTTAATAGAGTGTACATGTGGGTGTCCCATAACCTTTTACTGACAGACCTCATACATGCAACTTCCTATTAATATATGCAACACCTATTTCTTTTCACCAATAGGCTACATGCCACTCCTAACTTTTAATTTATTTTTAAACATTTGCCGAAGATGTGCAAGCTATTTTAAAATTGTTAAGTTATAGTTTTCATTCATTTTCTTGTGTGGGTTAAGTTTGACTGATCTCTCATACATATGAAGCAATCTGCTGATGCTATGGGAGTTAGAAGGGTGTAGAAAATGATGAAGTGACAATAAAAATTAAAAATGTTCACATTGATTTACACATTGTTATAAGGGAGTTTTGTTATTCTCATTGTGCCTGAGACTGCGAGTGTAAAAATGCTTTGTAGGCTATGTGTTTGTATGGGCATGTGTATGTGTGTGTGTGTGTGCCCGCGCGCCTGTGTGTGTATGTTAGTGTGCATGCCTGAATGTGTATAAATTGTGTATGCGTTGGTGCGTTTGCTCCGTCAGAAGGGTTGGGGGGGAGGGGGGGCGTCAGATGCATACAAAATGATATAAGAATGCAAAACACGGTGAAAATTCATCCTAACTCAGTCTCGGGCTTGCTAAGTGACTCAAACGTGGTGATAGATTTGTAATAGTAGATTCAAGTCAAGGACATGTATACTTAAATGACACACAAGGCGTTGTTTGTCATCACATCGTTTGTTAACAGTGTAAACCTAGCCGGTGAGCATCACGGAGATAACCGTTACTATTGCACCACCAAGTTCAGAAAGACAATGGGAAAGAAAAGATTGATTATGGTGTGAACTAAAGCCCCGCCCAGCTCTATCACGACTACTGTCCCAACACTGATTATAGTTGGAATATTGTTCTTCCGCCAATCGACAACAAGGCGACCTCGTGATCATGACTATGACCAAATACGGGATGTACTTTTAAAAGGCTCCTTTAAATATTGGGAAAAGCAGAAGCAACCGGCTTCACTACGTTAGCTGTCCAGATAGAGAAAGCAACGGGTAGGACTGGCTGCAATATCATATAGTGAGGATTAGAAATCGCAAAAAACGAATTTTCCACTTTGCCAAATAATAAAAAATAAATAAATAAATAAAAATTTAATACCGTAGCCAACACAGTCAATCTGCATCAGCGAGACTTTAATTTTGTAGAAATTTGTAAAGCAAATCGCTGACAGTATCTAAAAATGGAAAACAAGGCCTTCGTTCTAGTTCTGTTGGTGGCTGCTCTAGGCTGCAGTTTGACCGCTAACGTCCAAGCTACGAGCACAACCACGCTAAGCAGCACCACCGGCAGCACAAGCAGCATCACGACGCCCAACACCACCCACTCGCCACCAGTGACCACTGTCACTGTGACCAATCCTGCCACGACGGCGACGTCCAGCAAGGCCAGCAGCCAGAGTTCTAGCACCTCCGGACAGGTTACCACGGGCGGTGGACCCACTGGTAAAACCGGTAACACTACAAGATCTACACCTGCGCCAGGTACCACCCCAAGCGGCGCCAAATCCATGTACAGGTCAGTGATCGTCGTCTGTGGCTGCATCCATAGGCAGGAAACATTTCAATCCGTAAAACATATTTTCTTTGTGTGCCCAATTATGCTGTCAAAACTATAGGAACGCGATATTAATAGCAATAAATATTGGCAATCAAAGGAATACGTGTAATATCATCCACAATTCTTAATATTGCCCATTTTGTGTTTTAAACATCAGTTGGCAGATCGTTATACATTTATTTTGTTGTCTATTATTACCTAGAGTGAACAGACGTAACGTTAAAATACTGACGTCTGGAGGCTGCCAACTTGATGCTCTCAGTAGATGCTCGACACTACTTACTGCAGAGTCGGATTCCAGGAGACCCGTGATAAAGTCGTGTTTTATTAGGATCGTTGTCATGCAAAAATTAGCGTTGTCATGCTTCAAGTGACCAGATTTCAACATAACGTACAACAGTAGTCTATGAGAAAACATAAATACATTTATATTGCATACAAATACAATCTTAGCTATTATTACTAATACCGCTTACTGTCTTGGGTGAAAGTGCAATAATTAATATTTTGTAAGCGTTTGTTCTTGTAGGCAGAGTGACAGATGCCATAGTTGTGTGTAGTGTTTTATGCAGGAAATAGTTATCGCGCTATCATTTCGGACTAATAAATGTCTCATTAGAAATCGTATTGACTGAACATTTGACCTTCTTCTTGTTCTTCCTGTTGTTGTTCTTCTTCTTTTTTTTTCCTGTGTTAGCTGACCTTCTCTTCTGTTTTCAGTTTTTTCTTTTTTCCTTTTTTTTTCTTTCTCTTTGTTTTTTTTCTTACCTTCCTTGGTTCTTTATCTCTTTCTCTCTCTCTCTCACTCTCTCTCTCTCACTCTCTCTCTCTCTCTCTCTGTGCGTTTCTTTTGTTTCTTTCTTTCGTTTTAATATTAAAGCAAAAATGTTCATACTTTCGACCAGCTGCTGCCTTAGGTTTTCCAATTCAATCGCCATCCCCTTCTCTCGTCATTCGTCCTTACCTGTAAGGTAAATCACTGCTTTTTAAAATGTATATAATGACTGGAAAGTAATGTCCATTTTTATTTTTGTTTTCTTTCAGTGTGCCCATTGCAATGGTGATGGCCGTTCTTTTTCTACAGAGGGTCTTGTCTGCCATCCACTGAATCCCGGAACTAGCGACTGCGCATGCCCACGGATATGACGTTAATTATGAGCTAAGATCTGTGGTCAATTAAATGGGGGAAAAAACTTTAGGAAATAATTAATTATTACTAATTATGAATATGGTTTTGTAACTATTTGATGCGGTGCTTTGATCATTTAAACCCACAAAAGAGTTGTTCAACTTAATAATGAGTACCTGGAGTTTATTTCCGACACAAGAACAATGTACTTCATGTAGACCTATTTTTATTGACTGAGAAAGGCATACTATAACATGTTGTTAACGCGTAATCAAACATATAATTCGTGTTACATCCAGAACTTTTACTTATATTTATGTATTTATAAATTATGAAAGAGAAGACAGCTTTGTACAGTAGATGATAAACAACCTTAAGAGGTGAGAAGAAAGACTGAAGTGTTGTTTGTCATGTCTATGAAGTGGCTGTGTATTAGCTCTTATTGCTGTAGTTCAGTAATACCAATAGATCTGCACAGGCACCACTGAGACATGTAAATAGCATAAATGAATGTATAATTATGCATTGTTCTATTCTAAAATGATGGAATTTCTTCGCTCCAAATTACATCGTTTTGAATGTTGGTATATTGGTTTTAAAGTCTAATTGTGAGGAAGAAAAAAAACAAGAGAAGAAAAAAAGAAGAAGAAAAAACTGATTTTTTTAAAAGAAAGAAAGGACAAGAACAAAGCTACTTTCTAAAGATATTCGTAAATATATAGCAACGCCACACCAATGACGCTGTTCATGCTGAAGGTGTGAAGGTGTTGCTTAATCTCTCTCTCTCTCTCTCTCTCTCTCTCTCTCTCTCTCTCTCTCTCTCTCTCGTTTGCTTCATGTTTTAGTCATGTGTAGCGCACTTGCCTAAGACACAAAGCTTAACTGTACTTTTCTTCTGTCTCTCGTAGACCCTTCTCGAATATTGTCACGTTAACGTGAATGTCTTAGCAATAAAGACATAAAAGTTTAGCCGCATGGTCTTTATTTTAACTGGTGCTCTTAACATACATGTCAATTTTTTTTAAATGTTAATGAACATTCATTTTCCTTATATTATATTTTAAGCGAGCCGCACAGAAACCTAAAACAAACAAAAAAAAGAATTGTAAAGGCCTATAAGTACATATCTTTACACTCGTCACTCGGATAATGGTCATAGTATAAAAATTATCTTAAGACATTGTTCGTTGGAGAGTTATCAGGTCAATTCAGAAGCATAAGAGTGACCGTAATCATCATCACGATTTTACATTACCATGCGGCACAAGCAGTCTTTAAACCATGAATATGTGATATTAGATACTACTGTATGTAGTCCACTGTATGTTATTGTTCGATACAGGAACTCAAAACTTCTTGGTATCATTTTCTTTCTACAACAGTACTCCACCACTAATGTTCTTAACTTCTGATAAAAGAACACAGCTTCAGATGACCAACGATTATGTTCTTTATACTATATTTAAACTAAATATAACTTCGTGAACTTCACATTACAAATACCATGGATATAAAGTTTTTAGATCTCACATGGCAGAACTGGAAAGGTGGGGAGAGGGGAATAGGAAGGGAAGGGAGGGGGCGAACCGAAATTAACAGTATTTATTATGTTTGCCTATTTAGGTTCCACGTCCATCATAATCTTACGCTCGTGTGAACAGTCTAAATTTCATGGAGTGGAATTTAAATAGTAAGATGTCAGAAGGATGAGCATCCTTTTCAAAAACAATTCAAATTGAAATGGGATTTTCTGCAGGAATTTCAACCTCCTTCTTCCATCCAAACCCCAGTGTCATATAATTATTATTGTCACAATTGTTCGTATACAGCACTTTAGCTGCTCAAGAGCTGCTCAAGGTTCTGGCTATAGGCCTACTCTAATTCCTTACAAATTTCGCAGTTTCAAGCTCAGTCTTAGCAAATTTACTTTTGTTGTAATCTTCTACTGCGAATATTCATGTAACTAACTATACAGCACATGCAAGGACTGTCCATTGTTAACACATAGCAGTGGATTAATGAGAATCTCTTGGTTCTCTCTAAAGAAATGACATTAAAAATGCGGCATTCCTCGTGATGTCGTAAAACGAAACAGGTTGAGGTTATTTTGTTAAGGTTTGTTTTAGCTGTATAATTGTTGGCTGGTGTTTATTTGGGATGCTGTTAAGGTGTCGGTGTCTATCTGTCTGTTTGTATATGTGTCTATCTGTTTTGTGTGTGTGTGTGTTTGGGTGTGCGAGTGTGTGTGTGTGGTTGTGTGCGTGTGTGTGGATCGCTTGAGTGTGGTGTTTTTTCAATCATTTTAATATCTTCTTTTACTCTTTGTCCTCTCCTTATTTTCAATAACTTTTCTTCTTCTTCTTCTTCTTCTTCTTCTTCTTCTTCTTCTTCTTCTTCTTCTTCTTCTTCTTCTCCTCCTCCTCCTCCTCCTTCTTCTTCTTCTTCTTCTTTCTTCCGAACCGTTTTACAACTCTCTGCGCCATTAGTGTTACTGTAGGTTTTTTTTTCTGTTATCCGAACCCAACAAGAATCAATTATCGTGAAAGTCAACAACTGTTTTCTACAATATAGAAACACAATGGGTTTTGTTTGGTGGGCGTACATATGTACACAGTTTATGACCTGAAAACTCGTGATCCTAAACAAATTGATTGTGTTGACAATGCATATGTCATCGATATGCCTGATTGTATTATCCATTCGTCTAACCTAATCACAGGTGTCAATCCCTCGCCACACATTACAGCAAAACGTGATGAGGAATCTAACCTTTGACATATGAAACCGGGTTATCCCACCGAACAGAATGTAACAACAAAACTAATTTTATGTTAAGAGTTTAAGAATGGGTAATTACTGAAACGCGCAAGATAAAGTAATCTAAAGCACTAGTTATAGATCTCATCAGTTCTGTCCCTAGGTCAATAAATCATGATTGGACTCACTGCTGCAGCTTAGTGGTAGAGCGTTCGCCTGATGACCCAGGTTCGAATCCCGTGGTGAGCAAGATGAAAGTGGAAATGTGTACTGTCCCTTTTAGCAGTATGATTGTTCTGGCGGTTCAGTGTAGACTAAGGTCCCAAATTCTCTTTCCTGGAATGGCCTTCCCTGTCTGCCATCTGCCGGTGTAGGCGGTATTTTTTTGATTGATTGATTGTTGCTTTAGGTCCAGCGGACTCTTCCGAGCCAAATCAGGACCGGACAACCCCCAATCCGCATAAAAGATCTGCTGAAACAACCCTAGTGGGAAAATTGAACGCCCTCCACCGGCCAGTCACTTTACAATAAAGACATCCCACGCAGGGGACGGCTGAGGCTTCACCCCAACTACTCGAACCCCCGGTTACAAAAACAAAATAGAATACAAACATCATTATAAATCATCAACAAAACACATACATATAAAATGCCTATAGTGCTAAATAATAACATCATAGGAAGCCCTAGTGACCACCCGGCAGAAAGCGTCCAACACTCCCAAGCTGATCCAACAGACCCCATACACAAACAAGGAGTCTTGTCCAGGAAGAGTTTTCAAGAAAAAAAGGTAGGTCATTGATCTAGCGAAGAAGAAGATAGTATAGCAGAGTGATAGGACAGATCAGGAATGGGAAAGAGCAAATGAGGAAGACAGCGACAGTGGGAATTTAAAGCACTAAATTTCCAGAAAGTGGGGATACTATTTATACTGAAACCCCCGGCACTCCAACGGGGGTACTGTTGCCGCAGTGAATCAGTCATGCCTACAAAGGCAAGACAGGTTTTCAACTGGGGCTTTCACTTTTCCCTTTATAGGTTAGAACAATCTACAGTGGTAAGATTGCTCATGACCCCAAGGGGTGGTGTAGGCGGTAAGGCTTAATGTTCATTCATTCATTCATTCATTTAGAACATGGTGGAACAAAATGCAATCTCATTTCAGTACAGGTCTTATGAGACATAAGGGAGCTTTACATATTAGAGGTGTGTCTGTTAGGATTATATGACGCATGAATCACGCCTTTAAGCACAGAATATAACGTAATTCTTTTTTCGAATTGTTTCTCCCTTGCAGGGATGCAGTAGCACGGTATATAGCCTACAATATACATGTAGGCCCTATCTCATTCTGCGTGTTCAGCGTCTTGAGTATTTCACTGACCTGATCAATGCACTATTTGAGAACATTTACTTGAAATTAATTGCGTTATATTTCTGATCCTTCATTAGTAGAAGACAAGAAACCCTTCCATTTACTGCATGTTCATTTTCTCTTTCTATATTTCGTTCTTTGGCAATAGCTAGTTAGTCGATCAGTCAGTCAGTTAGAGAGTTAGTGAGTTATTTAGTGAGTTGGTTTATTTGATTAGTTGGTTGGATGGCTGGTTGGTTGGTTGTTTGGTTGGTTGGTTAGATAGTTTATGCAGACAAGCGTATAAATCTATAAACTCTTCAGTCCCACTATCTTAAAAGCAAACTAAACTAATTCTGGTAAAGCGCATTGGTTTGGGTCCATTAATGTCAGATCTTTCTCCTCTATACGCCCTACAATTAAACTAGAATGTATAGTGCAGGGTTTAGATAAAGGGGTTAGTTGTTGGCAACAAGTCACTCTTAATCAAGTGGAAGACTAGTCTCTGATAATTAAACTAAGTGATAAGACTTAAAGTGAGTCTGACGTAATTCTTTTCAAACTTTTACACTACATAAACTTAGTATGATCTTACAAGGGTTTGTTTTTTTCCCACACTACTGAAGTGAACGTTCTCGGATAAGCATGCAAGAAGCTTAATTAAAACTATTGGGGTCCTCGATAACGTAACGGCGCGATTCTAGTAAAGTGCCCCTTGATTCAGTCATCATCCGTCACTCAAAACCATACGCACACAATACTCTCTCTTGGTTACTTCACAACGCCTTGAAGCATTTGTTCCTCACGCACCGCTGAGTTAAAGTGTTGGGCGCATGTCCCTCAATTCTAAATGAAATAAAAGTCCTTTGCTGATATAGCAGACGACTTTTTGAACGATCGGACACCAAGTTTTAGGTTAAAATCTGGAAGATATTATTAGACACACACAAATAGCAAAACGTTAACTATTATCGTGACTGAAAACTTTTTTTTTTAAGTTTGTGCGCAATCTTGCTCTCCATCTCGGATGCACTTTAAAGAAACTTTCAGAGTCAGAGCCAATGTGAGGATTGTTTTAATCGTCGGAGGTCTGTTAGTATGTTGCAGCAAGTCCCACACCCAATACCGCGGATAAGCCTTAAAAAGGGTCACTATCCCCCTATAACCTGATTTTACATCTTGGTCACCAGCTGTGCGCGGTGATTACTTTCCAAGTTGTCTGCAACTTTGTCCCTAAGCTTCTTTCTTTTGTTTTGTTTTTTTTCCCGTAGTAACTGTGGAAAGTAAAAGTTTTGACATTCACACGCTTGACTTCGACTCTTCAAAATGTAATGTCTTCACCAAAGTGTTATTAGACATCCCCCTCCCCCTCCTCTCGCTCCCCCTCTCCCGAAACCACCTACCCGAGAAAAAAAAACATAACCACTCCCCTCCCCCCACCTCCTCCCTCACAAATTATATTTTAAAAAATAATAATAATTACAACAACCAAATGTTTTTAAAATATAAATTAAAGAAAACAAAATACATTATCTCACACCTCACATACATTAACAACAATTCTAACACATTTTTTGGGAATCATAATAGAGTCGCATCACTTGAATTGAATAGTGTAAATCCTTTTATTTCCACGTTCACAACTACGCCGGAGGAACAGTAAAAATCGAAGTTAGAATTATAAAGCACCTTATGCTAAAGAGCAAACAGCAGCAAGGTCAAGATTTGTTCGTAGAAAGACGTTAGAGGCGATTTCGTGGAGCTACTCACCGCGCACAGCTGGTGGCAGTGTTACGTTGAAACACCAATGGTAGTATGTCTGAAACGCGCACGATAGATCTAATCGTTTCGTTTTGCAAAGTATTCAATAATGGAGTTTATTTACCTTTGATTTGAGTTTGCATTGTTGTTAGGAGAGGCTTTGTATAACGTTGATAATTTTAGTTGGTCGATATTGTTGGAGAATTCTCTAGATTTTGAGTATTTACTATCGATGGAAACTTCCCGATGGATATCGAAGTATGAGAATGTTCCCGGAAGGAGAAGAAATAGGTATGACGCAAGACAGTAATGACGAAGTTAGAAGCGATTGGTTAAATTGCGTCATACGAGATTGATCCAGGGTGTTCGGGAGTATCAAGAGACTATTTAAGTGCCGCAATGTTTCAAAAGAGTGGTGAAAGTTGTTGATAGTGAGTTGGAAAGTAAAAGTTGAAAGTGGAAAGCGATTGTATGCAGTTGTTGATATGTGCTGAATAAAAGTGGAAAACTTCATACGTCGACTTTGTGACTTGTATGCTGATTGAGCGGGTTGCGTGAATAAACGAATCTGAGCTACACTCATCAGTACTTCAGCATTGGGGCTGAATCCACTACTGATAGAAAACACCAACATCAAACGGAGTGTAACAGGCAGTCATCTATAATCAGGTTATCGGGGGATAGTGACCTTTTTTAGGTTTATCCACAATACACGGAGTAAGTCTAAACGTTTATCCATTAAAGCTGTTACGGGTGTAAACCTTAATATTCTGCGTTTTATGCAGCAGTGAGGGCAGGAACTGCAGCGTCCAGTTCAGTTGGCGTAATATTATTTGAGTAGTATATTATATGGCGCCAATACACGTGTGACTTCCTCTGTTTATCTTTTCTTAGTTTCTGTGACTGTGTGTTCCTCCTTATTAAACGTAAATTCTGAGCGACCATTACATTTGTGAATAATGGGATATTAACAGGAGGAATTTTTCCGTTGCCACTCTTGTGCCCACTAAAACCGAAATATTTCAACACAAAATACGACTACTGGTGAAGACCGACTACAAAACAGATCATCAGACCTGGAATTACAAATAAAATGTGTTATTTGTTATCAATGAAACAGCTCTTTATCTACTTTCGCCGATGATTCGGTGAAAACAGAAAGCCATAACTTTGCGCTGAAATCCAATTAAAACTTAAACTACACCTGGGCTGGCAGCAGTTTTAACAATAAGGAACCACGGACAATTCAACCAAACATGCCGCAAGCAACTAACCGTCAGCTAGTGAGAGATATGAACAACATGCCAGTAGGCCCTGGGACCGTCTATAACACCATGCTGAAGGTAAGTAGACTGAAGGATCATCATCATCATCATCATCATCATCATCATCATTATCATCATCATCATCATCATCATCATCATCATCATCATCATCATCATCATCATCATCGTCATCGCCATAGGTATTTTGCTCTTTATTTTCCATTTACATAGGCCGATATTCACACAAGTGATTCTGAGCTTGTTTTACTGCAGACAAAACTTGCTTATACAATGGCTGCAATTCTGACATCGTCATCATCATCATCATCATAATCATCATCATCATCACTATCATTATTGTCGTCGTCGTCAGCATCATCATCGCCGTCGTTGTCGTCAAAGCCGTCGTCATCATTTGTCATCGGGTTGTTGGCATCAATCTAATTTTGTTTCAGATCAGTGCAGCCACAAGAGAACGTGCGAAGCGATGTAACGAGGGAGAGAAGCTGCGACTGGGCAAAGTGACCCGAGTCATGGAGAGGAATCAGCGAGTAGCTGACAACGTCCAGAACAAAGTCATGGAGAAGACCCAGAAACAGCTCAAAGAACTACAGGTATGCCTAGCCTATTGAAATTAATTACTAGACCTGTAGTTTCAATGCAGGCCTACTTGAGGTTACATTACATTACATTATTATTGCTTTAGGTCCAGCAGACTCTTCCGAGCCAAATCAGGACCGGACAACCCCCGATCCGCATAAAAGATCTGCTGAAACAACCCTAGTGGTAAAACCGAAAGCTCTCCACCAGCCAGTCACTTTACAATAAAGACATCCCAGGCAGGGGACGGCTGAGGCTTCACCCCAACTTATCGAACCCCCGTTTACAAAAACAAAATAGAATACAAACATCATTAAAAATTATCAACAAAACACATACATATAAAATGCCTACATTGCTAAATAATAACATCATAGGAAGCCCTAGTGACCACCTATATTCCCAAGCTGATCCAACAGACCTCATACACAAACAAAGAGTCTTGTCCCGGAAGAGTTTTCAAGAAAAAAGGTAGGAGACTGGTCTAGCGAAGAAGACGATAGTATAGCAGATTGATAGAAAAGAGCAGGAATGAGAAAGAGCAAATGAGAAAGACAGCGACAGTGGGAATTTAAAGCACTAAATTTCCAGAAAGTGGGGATACTATTTATACTGAAACCCCCGGCACCCCAACGGGGGATACTTGAGTTTGCCCGGGGCCATAAAGAGACATCAACAAGTGGCCCACAACGTTCAGAACAACGTTATGAATAAGACACGGAAACCAGGTATACTAGCAAAAGTATGTAGTTTACCATTAATGAATTGGGGGGTCGTTGTATTAATATGATCGGACAAGATGACATTCATGAGTTATGGAAAGACTTCACGGTGTGGTTGACAACAATCACAACAAAGTCATGAAAAAGATGTAGAACAGCTTTTGTTGTTTTAAAAAAAAAAATAATAATAATAATAATTAAGAAATAAAAACTTTTTTTTTTAATCCGAATAAATTTACTTAATTTAAAAATACAAGTCAGTATAGTTTAATTTGAATGCAGATCTTAGGGCTTAAATCTGCTGATGGAAGTGATCCCTTTGAAGAACTGCAAAAATCTATCTTTGACCACCAATGAATCCTTTATTCTAGCACTACAATCAACCTTTTGGTCTTATTATATCTATTTGATTGCAGGCCTTTCAAGTAGTGCTGCGTGACCAGTACAGTGTGCGCAACTTCCGTACGCTAAAAACCCCACCGCCGCGCATGTCCGACCGAAGGAGAAAGTTGGAGACACTGTTCTACTCTAGCGGGTTCTCGCAGAAATCCATGCAACCAGAAATCCGGAGACAGCTGAGGAAGACTGATCCAGAACGTCTTCGACGTGAGCTAAAGCACCACCTGCTAGAAAGTAGCAGACAGGAAGTGAGGCGCTTGGATCAGCTGGTTAAAAACTCGCAGAAAGACGAGGTTAAAGTAGTTCTGCATGCTCTGGATGATAACAGACAGTTACTGACGATCAAAGACTCCGTGCAGGATGCTGCGGCCATTATGAACGTTGCTGAAGCCAATCAGATGGTACATGTCGACGCTAACTAGCGTGCCATCATCAAAGACGCCACAATTACTATAATCAGCACCTGGAAATATATATTACATTACATTACATGATTATTGCTTTAGGTCCAGCGGACTCTTCCGAGCCAAATCAGGACCGGACAACCCCCGATCCGCATAAAAGATCTGCTGAAACAACCCTAGTGGGAAAACCGAAAGCTCTCCACCAGCCAGTCACTTTACAATAAAGACATCCCACGCAGGGGACGGCTGAGGCTTCACCCCAACTTATCGAACCCCCGTTTACAAAAACAAAATAGAATACAAACATCATTATCAATTATCAACAAAACACACATATAAAATGCCTACATTGCTAAATAGGACCAGACATAAAAAAATCCGCATAAAAGATCTGCTGAAACAACCCTAGTGGTAAAACTGAAGACACTCCACCAGCCAGTCACTTTACAATAAAGACATTCCACGCAGGGGACGCTGAGGCTATACTCTAATTTATCGAACCCCCGTTTACAAATACAAAATAGAATACAAACATCATTATAAATTATCAACAAAACACATACATATAAAATGCCTACATTGCTAAATAGTAACATCATAGGAAGCCCTAGTGACCACCTGGTATAAAGCATCCAATATTCCCAAAACATTACAATACATTATTATTGCTTTAGGTCCAGCGGACTCTTCAGAGCCAAATCAGGACCGGACAACCCCCGATCCGCATAAAAGATCTGCTGAAACAACCCTAGTGGTAAAACCGAAAGCTCTCCACCAGCCAGTCGCTTTACAATAAAGACATCCCACGCAGGGGACGGCTGAGGCTTCACCCCAACTTATCGAACCCCCTTTTACAAAAACAAAATAGAATACAAACATCATTATAAATTATCAACAAAACACATACATATAAAATGCCTACATTGCTAAATAATAACATCATAGGAAGCCCTAGTGACCACCTGGCAGAAAGCGTCCAATATTCCCAAGCTGATCCAACAGACCTCATACACAAATAAGGAGTCTTATCCCGGAAGAGTTTTCAAGAAAAAAGGTAGGAGACTGGGCTAGCGAAGAAGACGATAGTATAGCAGATTATAGAACAGAGCAGGAATGAGAAAGAGCAAATGAGAAAGACAGCGACAGTGGGAATTTAAAGCACTAAATTTCCAGAAAGTGGGGATATTATTTATACTGAAACCCCCGGCACCCCAACGGGGGTCCAATATTCCCAAGCTGATCCAACAGACCTCACACACAAATAAGGATTTTTGTCCCGAAAGAGTTTTAAAGAAAAAAGGTAGGTGACTGGTCTAGTGAAGAAGAAGATAGTATAGCAGATTGATAGAACAAAGCAGGAATGAGAAAGAACAAATGAGAAAGACAGCGACAGTGGGAATTTAAAGCACTAAATTTCCAGCAAGTGGTGATACTATTTATACTGAAACCCCTGGCACCCCAACATATATATATATATATATATATATATATGAGGGGAGGGTGGAGGGTGAGAGGGGAGGGGACATCTAAAAAGCTGAATCAGGACCACAACCTGGTTGAAAGAGGGCTCACCCCTCATCCGAATTAAAGATCTGCTGAAACAACCCTAATGGTAACACTGAAGGCACTCCACCAGCCTGTCACTTTACAATAAACGCACCCCATGCAGTGGACGCTGAGGCTGTACTATAATTTATCGAACCCCCATTTACACAAACAAAATATAATCGTCCTTATAAAATATTAACAAAACACAAACATATAACATGTCTACATTGCTAAATAATACTACCATAGAAAGCCCTTTTGGCACAACCAATACACACATGAGTTTTGGGAGAGTTTTCAAGAAAAAGGTAGCTGGTCTAGCGAAGAAGAAAGATTAATAGAACGGATTAGAACGAGAAAGAACAAATGTGAATGACAGATGCTGGTAATTTAAAGCACTACATTTCCACAAAGAGGGGATTCTATTTACACAGAAAACCCCGATGCCCCAAATAACACTATTTAGACAAGGGGTTGGTTTGCAAAGGTGTCATGATTTGTGAATTCCTGGAGTTAAGAAAAGATTATATCTTGTATAAAAATATAGAAATAAAATGAAAACTTCAACAATGTTTTGACGAATGTTTGTTGTTTTGTTTGTTGTGTCTTTTTTTTTAACTATTGATTCAATAAGCAAGACATCAAAACGAATTTCACAGAATTTTATTTTCATTCAAACAATTCTTTTCAAACACTGTGCTTTGGTGTTATTTCAGCACATCT
Organism: Oncomelania hupensis; assembly: GCA_036898135.1. Lineage (NCBI taxonomy): Eukaryota > Metazoa > Mollusca > Gastropoda > Littorinimorpha > Pomatiopsidae > Oncomelania > Oncomelania hupensis. The sequence goes on along the minus strand of CM072511.1, from coordinate 118,812,770 downwards.
ATGATTTGCGTACTAATCTTCTGAGACATTTCTGAAGCTGCGATTCGCAGCACATTATTTGGAGCTTACAAGATCAGCAAATTTCTTAATGCCAGCTGAGTTATAATAGCTCTTTCAATAGTGAACACAGCAACGAAAAAATACCCAACAGTGATAATACCAAAAACATAAGCATCACAACAAAGTAAATCGTACCCTTTTACAGCAACATAAATGACAGAAGAGGTACTTGTCCTTACAATGACTGCCACCAATAATACATATTGTGAGAGGGAAAAAAGTGAAACTACAATATTCGAAACATGGGTGATGCATCTATTGTAAAAACAAATGCCAAAAATATTTGTTCTTTTATTGCAAGAATTGCTGTGCCTCAAGTTGTTCCTCCTACCCTCTCAATTCAGAGACAAATCCTCGAACACTCAGTCACCTTTAGACAAAAAAGGTCAAGACTTTCTATAATATCACTACTTCGTTCATACTGTATTTATAACTAAACGAAATTCAATAGCTTAGGCCAACAACAAAAAAAAGTCTGTTTATGATATCCCGACCGACCCCAATTTTTTTTACCCGACCCTAAACCTTTCCTTGGGATCGTCTGGGGAAAATACTGAAGAAAGTCACAAAAATCGCAGAAAAGAAAAAAAGCCGACCAACCGACCCATTTTTTCCCTATGTTACCGTAAACAGACATTTTTTTGGTTTTGGCCTAACAATAAAAATGTAACAAAAAGAGGACGGTTGAAATAAAACGAACAGAAATGTATAGTAAGGTCAGATTATATTAGGTAAACAAAATAATGACAAATTCATTAGAAATCTAAACACTAATCATGGTATATGAATGAACTGAGCAAGAAAGCTCTTGAAAGATGAAATACATAAACCAATCTTTATCTACAGTGATGTGAACATTGGAACAAAAAATGGTGATGTATGATTATACATAGAGGACTTAATTTCTCATTTTTGTATTTTGTATCATGCATTAAAACAATGATATGAAAGAGGTATTTTGCCGAAACCTTGCCAACTGACAAAAAATAATTATTGTATGGAAACCAAACTCACAAAACAAGGTTAATTATACTCGTACATGGGATGTATAATGTCCCATTAAATATCCAAGCTCATCCAAAATGAGTATGTAAGGTGCTTCCATTTTAACAATTCAATGTCATTCATCATTTGAAAAATCAACTTGACCATAAATTTTGGGACATTCAGGCTCGCTTTTCAAAAGAAAAGGGAATCTAAAATGTTGTTCGATTTAGTTGTTCATGTTAAGGAGATTGTTCACCTTTCAATATACCAAGAGTTTTTTGTTGAAATTCACTCAAACATTCCTTATGAAATTATGCTACAATATAGTGGATGATCATAAAAACCGCACATAAATACTCATTTAAAAAAATATAATAAAACAATACTACTTGACAACAAACATTTAATCAAAACAAACATGTACACCTTTCATTGAAATACATAGTGAAGAAATAACACACATTGTCATATAAATTCACATTAAGAGAGAAAAACTCCAAAACATTCTCAGTTTACCACTCCACTGAGTGGGAAAAATACTTGTTAGTATCACTTTTTCTTTCATGCCCTCAAATCATACAGGGAAGCTGCAGTCTAGAAGTCAAGTTCTAGAAGCAGCTTCAATTTTTAAAAATAGTTTTCAAAATAACCCAAGCTGCTTCTTCCATGTAGAAAATTATTTACAGATCTTCAGAATCTTTTTTCGATGCTTCAAAGGTCAATAAAATGTTTTTACGAGACTAACCCCAGTTCAGGAAAGCATGGTATGTAGAACACCATCCCTTTAGCAGTATAATGCAGTGCCATTCACACCTGCTCAATGCCTATGTGAGCAGCACTCTTAGGTTCTCCCACATTTTGCTGGCTGCGGGCTATTTATAGCTTGCCTACACCCTCCCTTTCAGTGAAAGGAAAGGAAAGAAGAGCACCGGCGAAGCTATTTATAGCTAGCCTGGCTGAACTAACTTCAAAACCTAAAAGCTTTGGTTGAGTCAGTGTGCATTCCCTTACAAAATAAAAAATATTGTAGAATAAGAATGTTAATACTTATGACACTTCAAAGCAATTCCTTTTTCCATTACAGAAAATCCCATTATCCTTTACATCTGCAAAATGCAGAAAGACTTACTGAACAACTGACTGTTTACATCAGTTGCAATAGTAATTAAATGTTGCACTTAATTTCCTTTGAATCATGTCTAATGGATCCGATTCCTCTTTAGATAAGCAAGTATTGCAGTCAAAAACTCGGCGAAGACCAGCTTCTTTCCCTGTCCCTGGAAACCGGGCTTACTTGAAGGAAGGGTTGGTAGTTTACTTGACGGAGAGGATGGTAGAGGAGATAATGTCAATGCATTCCTGCAGTTGGCTCTCGGTGATGATCAAGGGAGGAGCAAAACGGATGACGTCACCGTGAGTGGGCTTAGCCAGCAGTCCGTTGTCGCGCATTTTGAGGCAAATGTCCCAGGCATCCACCCCTGCAGCAAAAAATAAATGGTTTAATTTTTTAAAATTAAGATTATAAATGAAAAGAATGAAAACATAATAAATATTGAAATGAAGACAACACTTGATTAATAAGACTAACAATAAACCCGCTAATATTAACAAACTAAAATAACTTCATCTAAATAATTACACTACCTTGCATTTTAAATAATACTATCATCAATGTCATATTATTTCTAACAAGAACTCACAAGCATGCTGAATCGAAATCAAGAGAAATTGTCTCCCTTGGATCAGTACGCCTAGTTCACTACACCGTCCCTAAAAATCTTCTTACTCATTTTTGTAAGACTAGAAATGTTTCAAAATAAACACAAGAAAATCATGGATGGGAAGAAATAACGCAACACAAACCAAAAATGGAAGAGCCAAACATACCAGAGCTAATGACGACAGCATTGAGCAGTCCTTTGCCTCGAACAACACTGACAATATCCTTGGGCAGCTTGCAAAGCTCTTTCCTCAGGATCTGACCCATTCTCTCTGCATTGTCAGCAAGCTTCTCATCCACAAGCACCTATTATTGCAATACAATTTATTTATTTATTTAATTTAACGCCTATTCACATCTGATATTAGGCAATTGTCAAAATCATCAAAATCAGGATACATTAAAACATTCTTAAAGATACAAAATACAAGATAATTTATTGCCAAGTGATTAATACACAAGGAATGCTTTTGGTCAATGCTGCAACACCATACACAAAAGCACACATAAAACATAGTGAACAAGCTAAGAGCAAATCACAATAAAAGGATAAGGAGATTAAAGTCATAAAACAGATGAACTGTACAAAATATATAGTTGCTAGTCAACACACACACACACATTCCATAATTCTAACCATCCAGGGGATGAGCAAACCAGATGATGTCACCGTGCATGGGGCTTGGCCAGCAGTCCGTTGTCGCGTTTTCAGGCAAAAAATGTAAATGAAAAAAAAAAAAAAAAACGCACTCACCACTAATTATTCTACACTATTTGGAGATATAATTAGGTACTCCAAGCCCTTCATTAGCTCTTGTCCGGTCGGCAGTTTTGACTGTTTTCACTTCACTTTCAACACTTATTATTAATGTAAAACTGCATCAAAACGAACAGTGGCTGTATTCAAATAAAAATTGAAAGCTTTATCTTTACATCTGTGTTGTTTTTAATGCATGTTTATGTGAAAGATTCCGAGAAAACAGCTTTTGAATACGCCCCTATCCGAGCGCTGAATGGCGGTGCGGAAAAAGTTGTCAGCGTCATTTGCTGAGAGGGGCTCGTTTCAAAGTCTAAGTGCTTTGCGATACTTCATTGGATGGCCTAAAAATAAGAACCAATGAGAAGTTCGGATACTTAGCTTCATTTACATATAGGTATTGTGGGGCTCTCGTGTGTAAAAGTTTTGTTACGAGCCGAACAAAGTGGATAAAGCGGTTTTGATGTAAGTTTGATTTTAACTAGAAGTTTAAAACTTAGCAAGAAATAAAGAGCAGACTTTCCTTTATAAAACTAGGGTATTTATTAATTTGTGCATTACTGTATCGCGGAGCGCTTTGCCGTAGAAAAGCCTACCCAAACGGTGTTCGGGAATTCTTGCGGTCATTGCGTACTCGTAGGCCTGTTCAACGACACGCGTGCTGAGCGTAGTAGCACACCAGTAGGCCTATAATTTGCCGGCGCGCACTGCGAATTTGATGATTTCCCAACTTTGAAGCACCAAAACGGCTGAACATTACATGGGAGAGGCCTGAAGAAAATTGGGCTTGGAGTATAACATATGAAGGGGTTACCTGTCAAAAATCAGCTTCCTGGTATCAATATTGGCTTCACTTTGAGACTCCAAAGTTGTCAATTTCTTCAATTCCAAAACGTTGCCAAAAAAACACCAACATTCGGCATTTTCAAACATTAATAACTTTTTACCTATTTGTCCTATGGGGAAAAAAAATATACCACTGTGTTCAGAATGAAAAGCTCTTTAAATCTATGTCAGTTTTGTGATGAGGAAATCATTTTTTAAAAATGGCTTTTGACTACCTAATATAATCCCCTCCAATAAAATCAGTCATTAAAAGTAATCCTGCAGAAGTACTGCATTCACTAAAGGAGCACAGCATGTTTTTCTTATAGTCTAGTATAGTTGCTAAATGGATGTACAATGTTCTATAGGTGCTGGCAAGATTTGAAAACTAAAAGCATCTCCCAGAAAAAATAAAATGAGAACGCTGAAATAAACAATTACATTCGACTTGCAATTACAACTTTAGCAGAAATCACACTACCCCATCTCACTGAGTAGTCATGACCATCAGTGACAAATGTTGAAATGTACAAATAAAATAAATACAATGAAGGTTCCTCATTTCCCTCTCCTCACCCTCCCTCCCTCACCTCCCCCTCTCAACAAAAATAAAATAAAGAAAGGGATTCTTAAAAAGTGGACCACTCACTTGAAGTGCAGCAAGAGCCACCTTGCAAGCCAGAGGGTTACCACCAAAAGTAGATCCATGCTCTCCTGGCAAGATGGTCAGCATTACTGGATCATCAGCAAGGACAGCAGACACCTAACATTTGAAAGGACAATATTCAAATAACAAAAACATTCGTGAAATTAGGTACTCCAAGCCCTTCATTGGCTCTTGTCCGCTCAGCAGTTTTGACTCAGTTTTCACTTCACTTTCAACACTTATTATTAATGTAAAACTGCATCAAAACAAACAGTGGCTGTATTCAAATAAAAATTGAAAGCTTTATCTTTACATCTGTGTTGTTTTTAATGCATGTTTATGCGAAAGATTCCGAGAAAACAGCTTTTGAATACGCCCCTATCCGAACGCTGAATGCCGCTGCGAAAAAATTGTCACTGTCGTTTGCTGAGAGGTGGCTCGTTTCAAAGTCTAAGCGCTTTGCGATACTTCATTGGATGGCCTAAAAATAAGAACCAATGAGAAGTTCGGATACTTAGCTTCATTTACATAAAAGTATGAAAGGCTCTCGTGTGTAAACATTTTGTTACGAGCCGAACAAAGTGGATAAAGCGGTTTTGATGTAAGTTTGATTTTAACTAGAAGTTTAAAACTTAGCAAGAAATAAAGAGCAGACTTTCCTTTATAAAACTAGGGTATTTATTAATTTGTGCATTACTGTATCGCGGAGCGCTTTGCCGTAGAAAAGTCTACCCAAACGGTGTTCGGGAATTCTTGCGGTCATGGCATACTCGTAGGCCTATTCAGCGACACGAGTGCTGAGCGTAGTAGCACACCAGTAGGCCTATAATTTGCCGGCGCGCACTGCGAATTTGATGATTTCCCAACTTTGAAGCACCAAAACGGTTGAACATTACATGGGATAGGCCTGAAGAAAATTGGGCTTGGAGTATAACATATGAAGGGGTTACCTATCAAAAATCAGCTTCCTGGTATCAATATTGGCTTCACTTTGAGACTCCAAAGTTGTCAATTTCTTCAATTCCAAAACGTTGCCAAAAAAACACCAACATTCGGCATTTTCAAACATTAATAACTTTTTACCTATTTGTCCTATGGGGAAAAAAAATATACCACTGTGTTCAGAATGAAAAGCTCTTTAAATCTATGTCAGTTTTGTGATGAGGAAATCATTTTTTAAAAATGGCTTTTGACTACCTAGTGAAATGGATTTACTTTGAATGCCCAAGATTAATGATGAGTCAGGTGGGGTCCAAACTGATGCAGTAACCCAAACAGAACTGACTGACCCAATTCACCCTATCATGATATCTAATATTTCAACATGTATTTGCAATACTTGTCTAAGGATTTACACTCAAAATAAATTTAAAAACACATTTTTTTATAAACTGAAAATATATGTTTTACATGAAGACATAATTAGATTTTCATTCTTTTAATTTTAATTCTTTTTAGCACCATCAATTTTCATTTTATCATGCCGCAATCTATTTCTGTAAAAGCATATTCAACTTACAGGCAAAACACCACCAGACAGAGCTTTTCCCAGAACCAGGATGTCAGGCTTCACTCTCTCGTGGTCACAGGCCAGCATCCTGTCAAACACAGGCATAATGTCATCATTAACAACAACACCATAGCAAGCATCCTGTTAAACCGAAATATCATCATAAACAATTCCATTCTGTCAAAACCAAACCATTTCATGCAAACTAAAAACAAACCTCAGGTGGTGAAATAGCTGCAGCCTTAGTAGTTGCAGCATCTTTGTCAATTACCAAACAACCTCTAGTGAAACTGCATTAATGTTGGTGGCTTCGTAATCAAAATCTATTTTGCCCGTCAGAATGAAACGTCGTCTGGCTCTTAGATAAAGGCGTTTCTGTTTAATCCTTCGACCGTTGTATAGGCATACAAGACCTTCCTATCGTTTGGGCAAGCTTCATGAGGGATGTGCCCATTTCCTCTCCCTCACTACCTTACCTTTCGATTAAAAAAACAAAACAATGGACAATGACCCACAGGTGGGTGGGAATGGGTTTGGATACTTTCTGTTGATATACCGCACAGAACTGTAGGATTCAAACAACATCATCGAGAACAGAAATCATCACTCCATGAAACTCCACACTAATGACTACAGACTGAAAATACTCACTTGCCAGTCCTGGCAAGACCAGTCTGCACCTCGTCGGCAATCATGAGAACATTGTACTTGTTGCAGAGTTCTCTCACTTTCCGCAAGTACCCCTCCTGGGGAACAACCACTCCAGCCTCTCCCTGGATGGGCTCAAACATGAAGGCACATACATGTGGGTCTTGCAGAGTTTTCTGTACAAACACAAATAAGCAACACTTGTTTACAAACCAAATACAAATATCCACAGCTTTACAGCTTCACACTGAAAATCGTTGTTTGAATCGTTACATTGTTGATTTGGGTTAAGTGTTTTAATCGTCTAAAATCACAATGTGTACAGACCTTAAATGAATGAAAAAACAAAAAAATAATCCACGTTTATACAAACTGTTACACTGGTTGTTGTTTTTTTATCAGTTGATTCAGCCCCAATGCTTCAAACCTGATAAGTGTAACTCAGATTCGTTTATCCGCGCAGCCTGCTCACTCAGCAACAAGACACAATCGTCGTATGTAGTTTTCCAACTTTATTCAGCAAACATCAACAACTGCATACAATCGCTTTTACCACTCTCAACTTTTCACTTCACAATCCTCTCTCAACTCAGACAGTGCGGTAGATATATAGTCTTCCTATACTCAAGAGAACTTTCGAATGATCGAGCGCGACACAATTTTAACCAATCAGAACAAATTTCGTCATCAATGTCTTACAACCATATTTAGGATGGAAGTGTCTCTAGTTACCACTAGAATTATCCACACGCTTCGATCGATAGTAAACAACCAACTCTAGAAAATTCTCAAATAATATCGACCAACAAAAATTATCAACGTTATACAAAGCTTCTTCTAACAACAACGCAAAATCAAATCAAAGGTAAATACACTCTATTATTGCATGCTTTGCAAAATAAAACCGTGCGCGTCTCAGACGTAACACAAACAGAAAAACACTAATTTCCCAGAGACATGTCAACTCAGCAACAAAAAAACACATAGTAATCTTATGTACACCTTCCCTGTTGCTTGTAAGAAGCTAGGTTAACAATTTTAAGCTTAACTTTGGTCATGTGAAAACTGTTTTGTTATTAATACAAACATTAAATAAGACTCATATTTCTGCATCAGGGTTGCTGAGGACAGGGAAAGATGGAGTAGGCTGGTTAAACGATCATCTGTGGTGCCACTACGACCTCCGAGTTACGGGATAGGATAGGATAGGATTGCTGCAAGCCTGCATGTTAAAAATGGCACATTCTAAAATAGAAACTATTACTAACCTCCAGAGCCTTGAGATCATTGTAAGGGATGATGACAAATCCAGGCATGAAAGGTCCATAGCCGGCATAGCTAGAGGGGTCCGTGGAGCTGGAAATGGCAGCCAGTGTGCGTCCCCAAAAGTTGCCCTCAACGAAAACAATCTTAGCCTCATTGTCCGGGATTTTCTTCACCTTGTATGCCCATTTGCGTGCCAGTTTGCATGCTGTCTCACCACCCTCCACACCTATGAAAAAATAGGTAAATACAAGTTTTAAACTAGAAGGGCAAAGCCAATGAGCCAAAAAACTCCACCTTCGGGGAAGACAATCCGATAGAGTGCGCCTAGGGTAGCGTACTTCCGGTAGTAAATAGGCCTACGTGATCGAGCCCCTTGTAATAACTGTAGACCGTGTTGCGTCACGCCATGTGGGGCCGGGTAGCTCAGTTGGTAAGAGCGTCTTGCTAGTAACCGAAAGGTCGCTGGTTCGAATCCCGGATTGGTCAACGTGTGATCATATTATTTTCCCCTTTACCAACAACTGGCCCGCTGGTGTCAGTATAAATCGGTCCAGTAGTCACCTATATGCGAAAGTGTCGTGAGACTATAATCTACAAACAACAACAACGTCACGCCATCTGCTGGAGTACCGAACTCTATAAAAATTTGTTATTATTAATATATATTATATGACTAGACTATTAAAAAAAATATTATGTATGATTTCAGACTTGAGTCGTATGATCGAAATGACAACTTTGGCAAAGGAGACATAGCAACACCTGAGTTCAAAATGGAGTTACCACCTATCACTAACTACAAAGACTTGCATATAGAAGTACATATACCTAACATCAGCACAGAGCAGGTTGCAGGCTTTTTGAATCCCATGAGCAAAGATATAGACAAAAAAGCTAAAGATTTGTACCAGAACAAATATGTCAATGATGTTAGAGCTTGCATCCAGTCATCAGTTACTTACATTCATGCTGAAGTTCGGGCTGAAATGAAAACTGGTCTTATGTACAAAGTTGACATTTCTTTGACTGAAAAAGGAACAGTTTCGGAATGTCAGTGTGAATGCGCTGCAGGCATGGGGCCTTCTGCACACTGTAAGCATGTAAGATGTGTCTTGCTCGGCCTGACAGACTTTTCACAAAATAAATCGTTTATAGTACTGACAACATGTACATAATCACTCCAAACATTTCACCAAGCAAAAAAAACATTTGGGGTCGCCTATGAAAGCTGAAGATATATACAGACATAAAAAAAGACTTAAAACTGTACATGTTGATCCACGACCTGAACATGGAAGTACGCGACTATTGGCGCACCTATCGGCTGAACATTTGCATATTCAAGGGAAATAATTTTAATATTTTGGCCCATATGACTCGCATGATCCTTATGGAACTCGCAATATTTAACATAAAAATGAGTGCCCAGAAAAAAACAAAATGAAACAGCAGACATTCCTACCCTCAATTTGAAGTTTCCGTATTAGCTTGTTAAAATTTCAGTATTACTTTTACGATTTCCGTATTTACTTTTACTACCTATTGTTTTTGCACTCATCCTTTTTGATATTATGCGAAGAATCCAGTGATAGATTGATTTGCTGCCACAATGTTCTTTTTCTTCTCCAAAGCCTCGTAATTCTTCATATACTGTGGGCCTTCCGCGTGCCGCCTGATGTCGTTCATATCACCGGCGGAGATGCCAAACTGGTTGGTACAAATCGTACTTTTGAGTCAGTGCTGCCGCGAATAACGAAAGGACACTTTTCCGAATACGAGGCAAGAAATGTCTGCCCCGTGCGCGCTTTTTTTTGAAGAATCAGATTCACAATCACTTTGCTTAGCCATTCGTTTAAACGCCATGTTTTAAATTCTGTATCACGAGCACCGATCTTTATTGTGACTGTGCAAAAACGGGTTCGGCAAACTTCGGTGCCTCTACCGGAAACTTCGATGTCACAGGTCTCCACTGCGACTGCGCATTGCGGCATTAAACCTTCGGAAAAAGGTCATGCGGTGCATTACCACAGGCCAACGATTTCGATTTTTTTTCTGTATCATTTTTTTAAATTTCCGTACCGTAAAACAAATATCCGTATTTTCCGTAGCGCTTGCCGAGTTTTTCAAATTTCCGGAAAAAATACGGAAATTCCGTACGGGTAGGCATGTCCGAAACAGTGGTATTAACATTCAAAGTAAAACCGACTGTCATCGTTCTATACTCTTGACCTTCAGGTGACACTGACCTCTGGTTCCAAATACACTCATGTACTATGAGATAAAGTACAGCAAAAGATGTATGATGACAAAAAAAGTGACTTTGGGATGACCTTGACCTTCAGTGGCATTGACTTTGGGATGACTTTGACCCTCACATGACCTATCATGCATGTCTGATCAAATAACCCAATGTTTTTGCATAGTATGGGTTAAATAAACAGCGACTGCACTGTGCAATGACCTAGTTTTTCTATATTTTTGCAAGGCCTAAAATGACCTTGACCTTCAGGATCAATGCAAACGGAACATATGAAAGATCAATCTATGATCTCTTAATACAACATATTTTACTGTCAAGGTCCTTCAAAGTGCCTATACTACCCGACTTTGGACAGCTCCAGTGGCCTTGACCTTAAAATGAGATTAACCAAATTTGTAAAGTATGTGTGTCCCAGTATCATGCATCAAAGAATTATAAGGTCACTATTAATAACCTAGAAAAGAAAAGTGAAATTTTGTGGACACTTTTCATTTTTTTGACTAACATTTGTTGACCCTGCGATCTTGAGCTTGAAGTGAATTCATTCATTCACTGATCATTCATGAAGTCTCATGGGTATACACCATCTTACCAAGTTTGATTGTGATAGTTCAAATAGGTTCTGAGTACTAAGCCACTTCAAAGTTTTTGCACAGACAGCCAGCTGAATGTGGACAGATGGACATTTGTTTTTAATGTCATTTTTGGACTATTTAGAGCTCATCTCGCTGTGACAAGGCGGGCAATCCCCCTCTGAGTAAGCTGCTAAACAGTCCTCACACACACAGCCAGCGACACCCTTCACTTAACCAGCCACCACTAGCTGGCACGCTCGCCCAGGCGCTTAAGCCCCGCCCCCCGGGACATCTCCTTAAAGCCTGGCACAAACCTTGACATAGTGTCAGAACCCAGCTTTCCTGCCACGAAGTCACGGCCTGTCCGAAAACACGTCTACATCACCGAGTGACCTCTGAGTTTCGACAGTACCCTTGTGCTTCCACCCGTCTTAAGTCAAGGTAAGAGAGGGAACTTACTCTTTGTCATATAGCAGACCCATCACCCGTCGTTCGCCCATCATGTTCATGCGTCCTGTCAATATGTATGTTCATGTTTATAATTTTGCCTTGATGTGTTGCTATGACTTGTATTTATCCCTTGCACATATTTTCTACCCTGTATATGACCCATGACATGTTTGGATTTATGCTTGTATGCTCCGTTTGCCCATGTATAAATACCCCATGCCATGTTGTCCCTACATATAGATTAAAGTCCACAGTATAGCCCAGACCTACAACCCATTTGCCCTGTACCCTCCATTTGCTTCCCCCCATGCTCCCCAATGTATAAATATTTGCCCTGTTGACTACCCCATCCAAACGCGCCGAATGTATCTTCTACTAGCGGCTGCCAATAACCTCCACTTTGGCCCAGTAAATCTAGTAGCATTGTTTGACTGTTGGTATGTGCACTGGCTCAACTCATGACCGGTCACACCAATTTGAATTCTGAGGAGGGCTATCATAACCACAGGCCCTGAATCCACACTATCCCTATCCCCCGCTGATACAGCGTCTGTACACATTGCAGACGGGTTCCTGTACCGGGCGTATCACCCCGGCATTGTATCTACTCCCAGTCACTGACCCGCTGCAGGCCCCTGCCAACACAGGAGGTCAATGAGACGCGAGACTTGGGACATCGCCATTTTCACTACGGCTAGCCACGAAAGCCGATTTCCATGCCTGTGCCATATCACAAGACTAGCACGCGTGATCCATGAGTCATCATCGCGTGACCACTGACCTGCATCTTTCCACCTACGCTTCTACCCACGCTCACAAGCCAACCAGAGTATCCTGGACAAATCGCCGCACTTCAGTAAAGAGCTAAGTGCCTACGCCTACGAGAATCCCCCCTCGCCAGATTATCAGACTCTGAAAACCATTCAGATACACTCTCGCCCTGTGATGAGATCAGTCTACATTCGCTCTAGTATCCCAAATATTGACTACCCAGAAAATCACCAGACTACTCCTTACTAAAAGACGCTATGCCTATGACTCACGATAGCAGTTGACCTAGACTCCCCATTTCAAATTAAATAAAGTGAATAGTTATAGAAATTGCAACTACCCTGACTGGCCTTTGAATGTGCATTTCTTAACTAAGTGTAGCATTACTCTCCATCTCGTCTTTATTCTGTCTGTATATTAAGTTGGCCAGCATTAATCTCTTGAATGTCATCGCACCATTAACCTATTCAAAGGAGGTAATACAGCGCTAGAGATTAAGAGCTTACCCCCATCCCCCAACCCCTCTATTCGTGACACTCGCACATATTTGCACAAATCTGGAAACAATTTGTTGGGGGGGGGAGGGGAGTAAGGGATCTGGGGTGTGGTGAGTACAAAGGCTTGCATTGCTATGCATGCAAGTCAAAAAGGATTACTTTACGGCTTCTTATTCAAAAATGTAAGTAGCTCGTAATACAATTAATTCTTACCTTCCTTCTTCTTCCAGTTTTATTCTCCCATCTACACACAACCTCAACAGCATTTTGCAAGTAAATCACCAAACATGCCACAAAACTCTTGGTACACTGTTGTTCATATACATTTTCATTGTCCCACGTCATATTAGATTAAAACAATATCCCTTCCCACATCACTTCCCCTGCTTCTTCTCGTAAATAATAACGAGAAAGAAAGCAAAACAAACTAAAAGTTAATTTTGTCCAAATTAGCATTCTTTTAGTTTTTGTATCGAATTGTTTCTCATCATTGTAAATGTGAAATGCTAGCAATTCTTAATTTTTTTCTCCCATTGACAATGAACCTTGAAATCTTGCAAGAGCACGCAACTTACCAGTATTCATGGGCAGAACTTTGTCATAGCCGAACAGCTTGGTGATGTACTCCTCATACTCGCCCAGCACATTGTTGTAGAAGGCGCGAGAGGACAGAGTGAAGATGTCAGCCTGTTTCTTCAAGGCATTGATGATCTTGGGGTGGCAATGGCCTTGGTTGCAGGCACTGTAGGAGCTCAGGAAGTCATAGTAGCGATTGCCCTCCACATCCCACACAAACACACCTGTGACAGACCAAGCATAATCACTTCATTTTAACTTCGTGAACAATGCACATACCCATGATTTATAAATAATCATATTAAAATGTGAAAATATGGTGCATCTCACCTTTACATAACAGTGAGAAACAGCAATATTTCGGGGTGGCGATATAATGCTAACTTTGTAAATCTTGTTCTATCAAACGATCATGCGACTTGTTTTTTTATATCAAGTTTCTGTCATAATTTGTGTTGTTTTGCAAAATGTGAAACGGATAATATGCACATTTACAACAGAAGATGAATATAGATATATATGAAAAAGATGTACTGTTAGTGTTACAACAGACAATGGATACAAATTGAAATATGTGTCACACGATAATTCAGCTTTTCAAACATCTATATAGTTTACACTAAGTGACCCAAGCTGAACAATAAAAATAATGTAAATGGAAACAAATACAGGTCAAGCATACTATGTAATGTCAATAAATTAGTTTTAAGGGAAGGCAGAGAGCCATTTGTGTACGGTCAAGCTGTCAGCCTCCATCTATATGTAGTATGAATGTGTTTTACATGCATGTATACATTAGCGGAAGCCAGCCACCATCAGCACTTTGCCAAAAGAACATGGCTGCATAAGACCACAGAGTCTATTGTGAATGAGGAATCCTATAAAAAGACCGATTTATTCTTTTCTCTTCAACTCTCTATCCAAAAACTGTATTAAAAACAAAACAAAACCATTTTTTTAAAATTATTATGAATATTTATGTGCCTAATCTAGACTTAGCTCTAGGCGCTTATATCAGTACTACAGAACAACTATAAAATAAAATGAGGAAAACTCATTAACTATTAACAGTAACCTTACATATAAAAGCTAATGACTCACATACACACACACACTTGCGCGTTCACACTCACACACTAACTATGACTTTGTAGACCCGTTTTATCGTCGATTTCAATCAGTAGAAGGAAAATAACGAATTTTAAGACAGGATTTAAATGACTGAACTGAAGATGAATTTCTGAGAGAAACGGGCAGTTTGTTTCAAATACTAGGGCCCTGATAAGAGAAAACCCATTCACCATATGATTTCGTACACACAGATGGAACTGCAAATGGATGGGTGTCAGAGAAGAGCGAATTTGTCTAGAAGATACATAAATGTGAAGAAGGTCAGCAATATATTGAGGGGCAGTGGAGTCGAGGACACTAAAATAAAGGGACGAAACTTCATGCTGGATACACCACTCCACAAGAAGCCAGTGAATGGACAGAAGAAGAGGAGTGATATGGTTAAGTTAACTTGAGTGGAATATTAACCGGGCAGCATGATTCTGGACCTTTTGAATTCTTCGAATGAGATAGCCAGGAGAACCAGATTAGGGAATTACAGCAATCAATTCTAGAAAGTACAAATGCACACAGAAGAGTTTTTGTTGCTTTTTCAGAAAGAAGATGGCGTATGGACAAAATTCTGCCTATTTCACAGTAACAAACCCGACAAACAGTAGAAACATGATTCTGAAAAGACTGGCCCTGAGTGACACCAAGGTTGCGAACAAAGGTAGAGAATGTGATGTTGGCTTTATTGAGTGCAACAGATTTTGGAAAAGATTGTAACATTTAGTAAACAAGCAGCCAGATTAGATGGGACAATGTATGCAGTGATCTGGTCTTCATGAACTTGGACTCGACTATGAAGGTGTCCATTGTCAGTGACCTAGTCTTCATGACCTATGAAAGTCCCCTTGAAAAGTATGGCATAATGAACACAACCATACTAATACTACTACTAATATCCACCAGAACAGACCAGTGGTAACCCTGCTAACAATAACTTGACAAAGTCATAGTTATATACAGGATGGGCCAATAAAATGTTACCATTTTTTAATTATTCATAAGTTTTTACAATGAGAACGTTTTCGAACATTTTCTTCACAGAAATGTCACGAAAGCACAAAATTATCATTTACCAAAGATTTCCCACTTTTTCACTCGTTCTGTACACAGTTTAATAATTGATATGCTCAATCCACACTCCTCTTCTTTGGATTACAGTTGCAACATGCACATTAAGTTTGTGATGACATTGCCACACATCTCAAGTGAGCTTCTCCAAATTTCCTGACGGATGTTGGTTTTCAGGGCCCAATGGTCTGTGGGTTGTTGTAGTACACTCTCTCCTTCATGTTCCCCTATAGGAAGTAGTCTGCGGGAAAAAGATCAGGGGAGTAGGCAGGTCACGAGTTGTCTGTGCGCCATGAGATAAGCCTATCTCCAGGAAAGAATTGTTTGAGGAAATCCAGTAAAAAAATTGATTATGTTTGGTATCAAATGATAATTTGGCAATTTTTTTAAATAAAATTTTCGAAAAAAAACAAAACTATTTACGATTAAAAAGTGGTAACATTTTATTAACCCACCTTGTATATACAGTCGAGTTAAACATTATAAAATCATATTATTATATATATATCATTTCCTTCCTTTTGACCTTGTTATTATTCACCACTACTACCTCAATATATATTTTGAATACTGAGCAGTACAATTATATTTGTGCAACAGAAAAAGATGTTGATAATGAAGAAGAGTAGAATTAGTACTGTAATAGTTGTAGTAGTAATAATAATAGTATATATAATAAATTCTCTCAAAATGCCTATATGAGTGCGTGCGTGCGTGTGTGAATAACTCTGCTATTTTTGTTCTTATATTTGGTTTTATTTCCTGGTATAGTAACTTGAATGTGAAGAACAAGAATGTGTTTAACAGAGTGGTGAAAGTTTGCGGAAAAGTAGTGGGTGAGCAGCAGAAGAGTCTGAATGAGTTGTATGAGTGTCATGTTGTGCAAATGCTAAGATGACTGCCGGAGACACTACACATGTTGTGGCCAAACAGAATGATGTTCTCCAATTTAGATGCCGTTTCCTTATACCCAAGGGTTCCACTGTACAAAACCAGACCTAGCTTTGTCCCCAAATCCTCCAACTATTAAACAAATGTTAATAATAATGCGTCCCTCAGAATGAATAGAAGTGTGTTATGGTATGTCTGTGAGTTTTAGTATTGTGTGTGTTGGATTGTCTTAATTTTGTCTCCCCTCCAACTGTTTTCAATTGGGAACTTTGTGCATTTTATTACTTTATTGTTTGCCTGTTGCTTCACTTTAGTATATATTATGCATTTTTCAACCTTTACCGAGTGAATGTTTGTAATCGGCCTTTTACCTACACTAGTTTTATTGCAATTTGTTGTAGTACTGTCAGCAAAGCATTTCTTAATTTCTCTAATATAATAAAGCATTCTTGAATATATACAGACAGACAGACGGATGGACGGACGGGACAGACGAACAGACAGATAGATAAAAACAACTTAAATTTTTATAAACATTCAAGTTTTATGATAACATAAATATAAGACATGTCCATTCAAATCTATACCTGTCCACTTAGTCACCTCTGGATAACAATAGTGTTTTTATGTACTATCAGTTCCTCTCTTTAAAGTGAGGCAAATAGGGGTGGTTAACATCCACTCCCCCTCTGATTGTCTGCAACACTCTTTGTCCCTCACACACACATGTACAAACTACATCTGCATTGAAACAATATTGGAAATTGCATGCACGTCACCAATGTTCTAGGAACAATGGGACCGAGGTCAAGACAAATTACACAGTTCAGTGAAGATATGCTAAAGCACAGCAAATGTAAAACCTTTCCATTGGACGCAAGTCAACGCCAAAACAGTATCTGGATTTCTTTCAGGCTAATGCCCAAAGCTAAAACGGACACCACTTTGCTCTTCCTGTACCTAGATCTTCCTTTTCTTATTTTCTATTTCTAGTGCTAGGCCTAGTTCTATTAGATCTAGAAGCAGCCAAGCAGTGGCACCAGTATATGTATATGTATACACACACACATACTGGTGCACTAGGCTACTCCTAGATCTAGTGCCAAAGTGGCCGACTACCACAACTCACTCCTTATTTATCTGCAGGGTTCAGCCTGACACAAAAAAGCTATGGGCCATTGGGCCCCTCAGATCAAATTTCAATGGGCCATGATTTCAGCAGTAATTTACGTACATGTAAAAGATAACCTGGAGATATTATTACAGAAATTAAAACAAAATAGATTATTGTGAGTGTGCATGTGTTGTGAAGCATGTTTACCAACAAAACTCTAACCAGAACAGGGATCAGTATTTTGACTTGACTCTGGGCTCACACAATCATCTTGCGTAGGATTAGCGGCGGTAGACTGTAGTTTAACAGCAGCAAACGACGGTCTAGACTGTCCTACCTCAAGTTTAGGTGTTTTGTTTGTTTGTTTGTTTGTTGTTTTGGTTTTTTTTGGGGGGGATGGGGGGGGGGGGGGGGCATTTTCAAAGCGGCACAAAGAAAAACACAAAATCCTCCTTGCACGGACACAACATACGCGCAGACGATAGCAAATTCTGATTTGGAAGAGTCGTACAACACTTCTCATTTGCTGAAAGATCAACATCCGGGCCCTCATAGCCAATCGCTGAACTTGCCTTAGCAAAAGCACGTTTGTCGCCTCCAATACAGTGCACTGTTATTGTGGTGGCGCACTGGTACCAAAAATCGAAGCGCCATTCGGCCCCTGGCAAGAATTGTAGATGGGTCATTTTTTATTTTTCATGCGTCAATGGCGCAGGGCGCGCTAGTAAACTGATCCCTGTATCTGTAATAAAAAACATGCCCCTCTCTCACCCACACACAAAATCTTTTCTAGTCTATGACTATGCCTACTCTTAGACCTAGTCGAAAGTAATTTAAAGGTAAATAATCAAGACTTTAGTGAAACCCTCATCTCCCACAACTCGAGAATAGATATGCCCCTACTCAAAATGTTTAATTAATGGTGTTTTATTGCTGGAGTGTCTAACTCTAAGAATGTTTTTGTGAATGAATGGTAATGTTGTATCTGATGTTTTATTTATTGACCATAATTATTGTCCTTGTCATGTTTATGTTATGTTGCCCACATTTCACATTTCCTTGTGTAAAATGTGGGACAATAAATCATCTTGTATTCTGATTATCGGTAATTGCTGAAGTATAACCTATATGCAGGCCTATGCATCAATAGTCTCTTATGTTACTACACCTTTCAGTTGTTCAACAGAATCTGGTTGAAGAGATAATGTCTCTTCAACCAGGCATAATGTACCTGGATGCACTAAAATGTTACTACAATCTTATTTATGGAAATGACACTCAAGCCAAGGTCAAGTACTCTGTAGTATCTAATTGCATTCTTCCCACTGGAAAATGTACTCAATGGTCCTGGGGGAATTCCCAACTGACTTTAAAAAATTAACTCATTGGGTATACTCACAAAAAGGCCAAGCAGAACTCGCATGAGTCATTATTTTGCAAGTGTGTGTGTGTCTGTGTGAGTGTGAATATAGGCGCATGTGTGTTCAAAGATAATTTTCGCAAAAAAAAAAAAAAAAAAAAAAAAAAAGGTTCAATTAGAAGACCATCTCACCTTTCAATTCTTTAGCTAACCCACTCTAGCCATTACAGCCTGTGGCAGCAGCAATGGTGTCCCAATAAAATGGTGATAAAACTGGAAAACTTTTCTTCTAAAACAGTGGTGAACATTTATGTTTTCTAAAGAAATTTAAAGACCTATTTACAAGGCTTGAGGGGAACTAGACTTTTTCAACACAAGCTTGTCAAATTGTACAAGCTCAAGCAAAACTCAATGTGCCCAAATACTAAAACAATATAATTATTGATCAAGCAAATCAGGAGTCTTCATACAACATGAAAAATACATAAACTTACCTTCTCCCTTCGATAAAGCAACAGGCAGGGGGTGATAGTTGTGGGCTCCAAATTTGTCTTCACGATCGAACACTTTCTGTGATGCAGCGCCAATGCTGCATTTCTTCATAGCTGGTGCAGCCTGTGTAGATTTTTTTAACATGGAGCTGACCAGCTGACGAGCGGCCTGGGTTACTGGTTGATGGCATCGGCTCAGCATTTTTATTGATGGCAGATAAGCTTACAAACTAAAATGGAACCCTGTTCAGTGAAAATTACAGCAAATAGTATTCCATTTCCATGGTAACTCATTGTAAGTGTAACAAAAAATAGTGGTGGCTAATGCTTACTGCTTATGCATTATTCTACAGTAACTGGTGAAAATTAAAGAAAAATGATATTCCTTGGTTACTCACTGTAGTGTAAGTGCAACAAAAAATGGTGGTGGCAAATGGTGCTTTAAATTGTAAACTTGTTTAAATAGTAATAATTAAAACACTGCTTATGCATTATTGTACAGTAATATGTTAAAGTCAAGTCTTTTTTTTTTTAAATCTTTTTTCAAAAAAAAATGCAGTGAAAATTTTGCGTGTTGCTTATAATATGCAATAATCACATGCTCACACACACACACACACACAGACTCACACCAGGCAGGCTCACAGCTAAACAACGTACAAATGTACACACAACAGCAGTACAACTACATGCGACATAGAAAATATTAATATTATACACATAATACAAACAGCAGTACAACTACATGCGACATAGAAAATATTATACACATAATACAAACTACTGCAACTTAAAATTTTAAAAAGTTTAGCCTCCGCACTGCGAAGGCAGTGAATTTTTTCAATATCTTCATCACATCTTTGGACGATTTCACCCCCACCTTCCCCAGTCTAACTGGATCACCCTGCAAAATATCTTCCATTACCCCCAGTTTCCCCAAAATCTCTTTAGCCTGAACCACATGATCCTCTCTCGGTTCTGTAGCTGTCTGCCTGTCATTCTCTCAAGTTCACTATGATCAAATTCCTTTTTCTTTTGTCTTTCTCCATCTCTTCCACCGCTTCCTGCACTTTTTTGGTCTACATTGTATTCTTTTGTCTAAATTCTCATCCTTTAGTTTTTCATCAATCGTCTCTATCCTCCTTGTCATTGCTGCAATCAGTTGCATCATCATATCCATCTTGACTTCATACCGAATTAGATGTCACCCTCTGAGGGCGTGCATTTAGGACATGTCTAGTGGAGATGGGGGCTTTTCATAACTTTTAAGAACTTCAGAAATGTTAGCACATTCTCTGTGTGCCCATGCATTCTTTCCACACAAAACACTCAATCCCACTGTGAACTTCTCGTCATCTTTATCACAACTGTTCTCGCAAAAAACACGACTCCATTTGCAAAGAATATGTTCAAATACCGATCTACTGTTTTTTGTCCGATTCATCTGCCAAAATGCTCCTGCATGGCATACTTCCTCTGGTTATCGCGTCTCTTTTTTTTTTGTGCTGCGTTAGGCATCAACTGTACGCGAAGAGTGCGAGCCACAAGAAACCGCGAAACGGCAAGAAAAAGAAACAACTACAATTATTTATTTATCTCCTTGTGTATGTGTCTGTTTGTTGGCTCACTTACTTGCTGTACTAGAATGGGGTACGAGATGAAACATCAATGACTTGTTGTACTAGAATGGGGTACGAGATGAAACATCAATGAATATCCAGTATGGCGGAGATCGCTCACCAGGCTCACACTCTTATGCTATCCATGTCAACATAATATTTGCTAACAAAATTTTATTTTATTCTGCTGCGATGTCGCAGTCAGCAGTTCGTAGCGTGGGTTTAGTGACTATAGTTACCAGCCCAGCATCGGGTCAGTATTTGGCCCGGGTTTGTCAGAAACCCCCCAAAAATTATAAATTAAGATTATAATTGACAATTCTACAAATTACTGCCAAAAGTAACAAAACACGACGATGAAATTAGTCATATCATAGGGCATAGGCATCTTACAATCTAGTTTACGCGCACCATCCACAACCACAACACACACAATCAACTTTCGACTTGCTACAAAAATAGTCACATTACTAGGGTGCACACACTGTGCAAAACATAAACTTAATCCAACCTGAGAATACGCGGTGTTTCACTTAGCACCTAACCTGGAAACCTCAACGAATGGCGAAAATATGCAGACAGAGCCCGAGGAAAACTTATAGCCTTGAACTTGCATGCCCCTAACGTTGACACTCACACACAGATTCTGACCAATCAGCGAGCATCTTTTTCTGTCTCTCATCCAGAAATGTGTTTATACAGGCATGCTGTCTGTATGCGTGTTTATTCGCGTTCATTCGAACGTTCTGAATCAATGGAACATGAGTAGACCGCTGCAGATTGGTTGGGAAACAACCGCTTCTCAGTTCGAAGTAACCGGTTTGCGCTGGTTTTTTAACTGAGTCTGTTTGTTGTAGTTGATCAGCTACAACAACAGGTTCCATTTCCATCAAAATTATTTATCACGCATCACGCTTTTAATAATAAAGAAATTTGCAAGGAAATTCAAAGGAAAGCAACCAAGATAAACAAATTTAGAATGACTTTTTTTTTTTTTTGGGGGGGGGGGGGGGGGGGGTAATGGGAGGGTGTCTGAACAGTCTTGGCAAGGCCTGATGATCTGGTGACGTGGCCATACCATCGGAGTTTCCGTTTCTTCACCACTGTGAGCAGGTCGTCGTGTTGTCCAATCGCTTGTGTGATGGTCTGTCGGACATCGTCGTTGGTGATGTGTTGGGTATAGGAAATGCCCAGAAGTCTTCTGTAGCACCTCATCTCCATGCTTTGTATTCTTCTTTGGAGATCTGCTGTGAGGACCCATGCTTCGCAAGCATTATAGGAAGATGGAGATGACAAGGGAGCGCAGCAGTCTTACTTTGGAATGTAGACGGATGGTCCTGTCTTTCCAAATGGGCTTCAACCTTGTCAGGGCAGCAGTTGTTTGTGCGATCCTGGAGAGGATTTCCTGTCGGGACCCATTGTCTGATACAATGGCTCCTAAATATTTGAAGCTATGCACTGTGCACTACATTCCAAAGTAAGACTGCTGCGCTCCCTTGTCATCTCCATCTTCCTATATGCTTGCGAAGCATGGACCCTCACAGCAGATCTCCAACGAAGAATACAAAGCATGGAGATGAGGTGCTACAGAAGACTTCTGGGCATGCCGGCATTTCCTATACCCAACACATCACCAACGACGAAGTCCGACAGACCATCACACAAGCGATTGGACAACACGATGACCTGCTCACAGTGGTGAAGAAACGGAAACTCCGATGGTATGGCCAACGGAAACTCCGATGGTATGGCCACGTCACCAGATCATCAGGCCTTGCAAAGACTATTCTGCAAGGCACAGTGCAAGGAGGTAGAAGAAGAGGGAGACCGAAAAAGAGGTGGGAGGACAACATTCGAGAATGGACTGGTTTGACACTGAGCGAAGCCATCAGGGCTGCTGAGGACAGAGAAAGATGGAGTATGCTGGTTAAACGATCATCTGTGGTGCCCCTACGACCTTCGGGTTACGGGACAGGATAGGATAGGATAGGATGCACTGTGTTGAGGGATTGGCCTTGGACTTTGATGTCCGTGTTGATGCCATTGGTGTTGTTGGTCATCATTTTGGTCTTCTCTGCACTTATTTCCATTTCATAAGCTCTGGAGGTGGTGTCAAGCCTCTGAACCAGCTGTTCAAGTTCTTGTTCCTCTCCAGCCAATCCATCAATGTCATCCGCAAAACGAAGATTGGAGATTGCTCTACCCCCTATGCTGACTGATCTGCAAGGGCATCTGACATGATGCGCTCTAGGAAGATGTTGAAGAGTGTTGGAGAGAGTAGGCATCCTTGACGCACACCGATTGTTGTTCTGAACCATTTCCCGATGACGCTGTAATGGAGGATTGCACTGGTAGCCTGGTCATACAGGCTTTTGATGACTTCAATCATTTTAGGGCTGATGTTATACACTTTCATTGTTGCCCATAGAGCTGCATGCCAGACTCGGTTAAACGCCTTCTTGAAGTCTATGAACCCATGATATAGATCCAGACCACAGAGCAATATAATAAATTAGCTCAGTGATCCAGACGCACGACGCTATGGAATACTCTTTGTAAAATATTTATTTGCGGGGTTTTTTTTCGGTATTTTTTTTTATACCACTTTCAACTAAATAATCTTTATATGAAAGCTTTTTTTTTTTAAATTTTTTTTTACAAACAATATAAAGTTTCTCTAACTAATATAGTTTTTCTGTAAATAACGTATTTACCTGAACAATACCTTGTTTACATAAATAATAATCATGATATAGGTTACTAAGGCATTGTTGCTAAATAAGGAATAATTTACCTATATAATGCATTTTTTAGCAGGTTGTGTTAAATAATGTTTTATTTAGAAATGTTTCTAAATAATACTTATATAATGCACAATTTAGCAGATTGTGTTAAATAATGTATTATTTAGAAATAATGTTTTGTTTACCCATGTAATGCCTTATTTAGCAGAATTTGCTAAATAATGTATAATTTAGAAGATGTTGCAAAATAATGCATGATTTACGTAAACAATTAATTGTTTAGGAACTGCAATTTCCATTATTTAGGGGATTCCAGGATTAGCTTGAAAACTTGGTTTTAATAATTTGACTGCTTTCTATAATTAAATGCAAGGTCTTTCCAAAGATTGTGTATCCAAAATTTGTGTTAATAGTTTATTTTTCAACATAAATCACTCAAAAAAATGAAAGGTCAAGGTCAGTTTTGTGCGAGAGTGTTTAGTGTTTTGAGCATCTCCGTCAGAGTAAAACAAGATTTTTTTTTTTAATTTATTTACCCAGAAACTGTGTTGAGACTCTGTTTCCGTTTGTTCTTTTGAGTCAATTAGTGGTGATTGCCTGCCTGCTTTTGTATTTTAGCATCAACCATTGCTGAATAATTATTTTTCTCCCTTATTTTTTAATGACCCTGCTGTGGCGTAAAGAGCTGAGACATGCAACGGGGACTGGGGCAAGGGGATAGAAAAAATATGTAAAAAATAATCGCATACAATGATATACACACCTTTGATTACCACAATATGAAAAGCAACACGCGCTTTGGTTGAATAATAAATTCAGCTTTATTTGCATTGCAGTCACATACACCGAAAGCACAAATGTGCGATCTGGACAAACAATTCTCACATTCAACACAAACTGACAAAAACCAGGTGATTATCACATTGGATGGAAAACATGAACTTAGAAACAAACTATCAGTGTATATCTAATGGCTCATTGTGACTATTGCAATGTATACTTCATCAGTGTATGTGTCAGCCTTCGAATAATGAATGGAAGCACAAGGCACAATATGAGGTATTTTTATTAATGAACCATATACAAATGAAAACGATTTCTAAGAATTTTAAAATAGCATGCAAACTTGTGTAATTATACAAAGCCAAGCAAACTGGATAATTGAATCACTGTACCTAGAATTTTACATGTAAGCTTATACATCACTGTATGTCGGCTACCAGGATTTATTTTGTGGCATCATGCACTAAATATTATTTTTTTACACTAATTCCAATTGAATCCAATTAAACATGCATAAATGTCTTGTTACCTATGGATCTTGTTCAACCCTGATCTAGTGAAACATTCAACATTAATCAGCATGCACAACCAAACCGAGGATAACATTCCAACAAATATTCAGATCCGTGTCACGTTTTGCGATAACTGGTTGCAAATATTGCAATTTTAAAAAAATATTACATACACAAATTTTATAACAACAGAAAATCTTGATACAAAATGCACACAGTTCAAGCAATAGATGTGGAAAGATAACAAAATATAACAACTGTTTATTATGTGCTTCTTGTGGTCCACAAACGAAAGTGCTGTATCTTATGGGTAAATGCATTTGATGTGAGCCAAGCAAATAAAGATACCAATTTCATATGACCCATGCCCATAACTTTCTTATTAACATATGATCCATACCTTTAACTAACATACAAAATAATAATTACAGAGACCAAAAGTTTAGGTCTCTCTATCTCTCTGACTTACTTCACCCATACATTCCCTCTCGCTCTCTTCGCTCTGCCTCCGACCCTCTCCGCCTCCGCATTCCTCGCTCCAAACTCAGCACGTTCGGGTCCCGCTCCTTCTCTGTCTACGGCCCATCCATCTGGAATACTCTTCCACTCTCTCTCCGTCAGAAACCCTCTCCCACCTCCTTCCAGTCTGCCCTCAAAACTTACCTTTTCAAGCAGTTCTAACACTATGACCTCACTACGCACCCCATCGCCAGCTGTCTCTTGCATATAGTGTCTGGTCTGTTTGTGGTATGAGTATATTTGAGTGAATGTATTTTTTGCGTAATTGTTACATGTGTCATTGTCTAAAGCGTGCACATGCGTGCGTGAGTTGTGAGTGCGCGCTTAGAGTTATAATTATTATAAGATAAGCGCATTATAAATACAGTAATTATTATTATTATTATTAAATCATTTTCAAAGTACTCTCACCTGCGCTGAAACACAAACACAAAAATCACACTAAGTACAAGTACAATGTTGCACTGAAGATGAAGAAGAGTTGTGCATGGAAAATAGGTTAATAAGAAATAATGCTACAGGTCAGTTGCAACAGTATTATTTCCATTAATTTTTTAGTCACAGCAGACATGATTTTCAGTTAGTTAGTTATTCATTGCTTACAGGGTCCAGCGGACTGCAAAGAGCCGAATCAGGGCCCTGGGCCACAAAATCAAGACCACAACTTCGCTGAAAGAGGACTCACCCCTGATCCGCATAAAAGATCTGCCGAAACAACCCCAGTGGTAACACTGAAGGCATTCCACCAGCCGGTCACTTTACAATAAAGACATCCCACGCAGGGGACGTTGAGGCTATACTCTAATCTATCGAACACCCGTTTACAAAACCAAAATAGAATACAAACATCATTATAAAATATCAACAAAACACATACATCTAAAATGCCTACATTGCCAAATAATAACATCATAGGAAGCCCCAGGGACCATTTTGCAGAAAGCGTCCAATATTCCCAAGCTGATCCAACAGACTTCACACACAAATGAGGAGTTTTGTCCTGGAAGAGTTTTCAAGAAAAAAGGTAGGTGACTGGTCTAGCGAAAAAGAATATAGTATAGTAGATTGATAGAACAGAGTAGAAATGAGAAAGAACAAAGAAAGACAGCGACAGTGGGAATTTAAAGCACTAAATTTTCAGAAAGTGGGGATACTATTTATACTGAAACCCCCGGAACCTCCATGGGGGGGGCCACGTGGAGATGATTTTCAGTGTTTCAATAATATAGAATTAGCAAAAACTCTGTCAGTGCAATGGTTCTCTACCTTTAAATTAAATTTGCCATGCAACACATTTCTGCAAATTATCATATGAAATCCACACATAAATACAACACAAAGTGACACCCATGTTCATGAGTACTTTCACACAAAATATCTACACACGCTAAATATAATTTTGATGCAGCAAAGTGCATGATAATGCTCCTGTACACACACACAAATGATTACTTTACCCTCCAAACAACACTACATGTGGAGTACAACTGATATTATTTCATCCTTCCATAAAAGTTACTTAAAACGAAAATGATTTCTACAACCCTAAACATTTACAGCATATTGATATTAGCATTGAAGCCTTCTTACAAACATGCCAAATTAACCCCCAAAAAATGTGGTCAAGAAAAACAAATTGGATATATTTGAATGCACACTGGGTCAAATGTATTCAGGGAAAAAGAAAATGTTAAACCCACAGCAACATACAGTCGATGTTTTTCAACCCAAAAATAAGAGGACAGTCTCAAAGTTCAAGTAATCAGTTCAAATAAAATTGTCACACATTGCAAAGTTTGGCATTGATTGGGAATCTTTATCCAGTATTAAAAATCTTATGTTGAATTATTCTTCATTGCCTTGTCCAGTGCTGTAATTAACAAAATCCTAAGACAATCAAACGCATGATTTACCAAATTTTAAAGTAACTGGAACTTGGAAATCTGCACTGAATGTACAAAAAATGTAATGACATTCCATTGACAGTCAACACAATATTACAAGATCGTATGTTAAAAATGTGTCCTACGTAATAGATATACTTTGTTGTCAATGATCAATAAAGTAATAATTTAAAATTTGAAGAAAACTTCTGAAAGACAGGGCTAGCTACTTCTTACCTCCTCTGTTACTTTATTTACACATTAAATAGCCTATATCACTTGGGAAAATAAGCAACAGAAACAATATACACACAAAGGTTTTAGTTTTATGAACTTATCTGTGCATATAACACAGACTTTGATATGTTTGAAAAGCAGAGACAAACATCAAAACTATATAAATAAGTGCAGCAATAGAGTATTATTTCAAAAATAATATAAGCAAGATAAGCTTGTAGGTAAATTGAATGTTTATTCACCATGCAAACAAACTCAGAAACTTTCCTCTCTCCAAGCTGAAATCGCAGACTATTGTTTCTGAAAATAAATAATTCTCTACTCCAGCAACTGAGATGTATGTTCAAACAGGAAGTTTGAGCTTTGATGAAAGCAAGTGCAAGTGGTATGTACAATGGAGGGAAAAAATGGATAGAAATTTCAACATAAAAAAACTTTCCTAGATTCGTTACCATTTTCAGCAAATTCATAACATAATTGGTATCAGTGTTTACATTCAAATATTCATTCAAAATCCACTTCGATCAGCCTGAATTCAAAAAAAAAATTTTTGGATAAAATAATATGTTATATATAGGTAGTCTCCTATACCAATGGCTTTAGTTGCCATTCCATGGACCTTTAATATTTCTACACATGAGCAGTTCTTTCAACTTTTGGAATATATAATATTAGCACCACAGACTAGCCATGCTCACATGTAACAGGAGAACCCCAAACTGCAATTCATCTTCTAAAACAACCTTCGTCCAGTGTCTCCAAAATTTCAAACAGGTTCAGCTAAAAGAAAGGGTTTTTGTATCTGAGTGGTCATAAGCAGTCTGTCAATACTTCTTTAGGAAAAGAGTGTATGGAAACACACAAGGATTTCGTTGCAAAGAGTGGGAAATAATATAAGAAAACATCATTCATACACACTTACCTAATGCTACAGTGAAAATGAAAAAACAAATAACAAAGAAATCACTGAGATATGTTTCTCACTGTTAAGACTTTCTGGCTGAAATGCACAACTCTTTTTCACCAACTGACTGGAAAACTAATTGCACAACGCTTCATGAAAAAAATGCATACCAATATTTTTTTTTTTAAATATACAGAACCTAAATCTAGGTAAACTTTAATGCTGATCAATACACTTCAGTTAGAAAGATGTAACGTCATTCAAATACGGACAGTAAACTATAAATCCTATCATACCACAAAGTTTATTTCGTTCAAATGAAGCATTCCAAAATGAACACACACAAAAAATAAAATATGGATGAAATCGAATGAATAAAG
Organism: Oncomelania hupensis; assembly: GCA_036898135.1. Lineage (NCBI taxonomy): Eukaryota > Metazoa > Mollusca > Gastropoda > Littorinimorpha > Pomatiopsidae > Oncomelania > Oncomelania hupensis. The sequence goes on along the minus strand of CM072511.1, from coordinate 118,783,595 downwards.
TTGGATACCCATGGTGGAACGGAGAAAATGAGGTGCCGACAAGTTTAAGAAGCTTGGAATGTTAAACAGAGCTGCTTTAGGATAGAACGTTGAAAATAAGCAGTGAGCAAGACGTACTGGCCAATGTGCTTGTTAAGAAATAACAAGACACACATGCGATACAGAGAATTTCACAACACAGAACTAAAATAAAGACATGTAAAAGATTAAAGGAAAAAAATTGTTCACATGAGACAAAGATTTAAAATGTATCCTATTCATAGTATATATTAAAAGCATGAATCAAAGTGTGAAATGAAACCAATAGCAAACTTCACACAACATTGTAGCAACAGAAAAAAGTGGAAACGTGTTTATTGTTGTAGTTGTCATCATCAATTTCATTTATCAATTTAACTGACTTTATTAACAGATTACACTAAATACAAATAAATCAGTAATTACAAAGGCAGGCCAGTGCAAAAAAAAAATAATCCACTAGATGCTGATTTAAAAATCTGCAAAAATATCTTTTATGATGAAATTTAGAGGTGAAAATAGCTAACGACATGATTTAAAAAATGCGTCTAAAAAGAGAGAAAGCATTAAAGATTTAGTGCAACATGGCAAACAAAACATCGTACGGTAGGTGAAATGAGCTCGAGAGACAGAACATGTAAAGTGTAACATAACAAATCAATAAGGAGACCACATTGGTTCTGAAAAGATCAACAAAATGTCGCTGTCCATATCCTTGTATTATATAGTAAATTTATTTATGAGCAGTTTGATAATCCTGGCATGCAGACAATAAAAATTATGTGCAGATTGTGATGTTTTATTTTATAAAATATAGATTTTCTTGATTGCCATTCGAAAATCTTAAGTACACACAGTTGGCTACAAAATATTGCTGACATGTAATGATACATCTGCTTGCTACTTTGCAGATGTATTTACTATCTCCTTTCCATTTATATCTTCACACAACATTGAACAAAATCACAAGAACATCCACAAAAAAGATCAGAAAAGTTCCCTTACTACCATAAGGAGTATAACGCTTGCCCATTCAACCTTAAAATGTAAACCATGCACCCTAAAGCACTGAGAACTCTTTCAAAATGTCTTCTGAAATACACACAGAGCAGTATTTGCCTTTGTGCAGCACGGGCACACCAATTCCATATTCAGAAGCCGTAGATTGTTGTAATGTAGCAGTTTCCACCAAGTATGTGTGTATATATACAAAAGCATTGTTGTTGAACGAAAGCTCTATGGCAGTCAAATATAATTCCACCTATGAGCCAGATGCTCAGAGAAAAGTCTCATACTGCCTCAAGTCACATCCGCCACTTGAAGAGTTCTACTGTGATGCTGCAGCATCGGAAGACACTGAGATCAAGTTCACAACCAATCAGTCAGTCAACCATGCAGTCATTTCTCCTGGGCGCAAAAAAACGCTTCAGCCTGACTTCAACGAGACGAAAACCGAAAGTGTTGAAATAAAAGCCTCGTGGCGAGTCAGCAGTACTTTTTCAGAGATGTTCAGATTCCTTCAAGGTAGTACCGTCTTCCTAGTCGTTCTCTGTCGAGCCCTGGAGCGAGGTATAGTACCGTACGTATTGATCTGTTTTTGCTGAAATCATCAAAGCAAGTTACAATTAGAAATGTGACTTGGATAACAAATGTTAAATAAATAATATGTTCGGCTGAAGCATGTAACGGGGAGAGGGGTAGGAGCGGGACGGGGGGGGGGGGGGGGGGGGGGGGAGGAGAGGGGGGGAGGGAAATACAAATATATGCTGTAAGGAATTACCGATTTCATTAAATGTCATAGATACCTTGCAAGGCCTATCTAAAAAATATAATTTTTCCATGGATCCATATACCCTTCAAATACTAGAAAGAAAATCTGTCAAGCATCATTACAAAATCATGATACCAACTTTACAATCCAGTATGAACCATCTCTTATTCATTATCTTCAAACTACACATTGCTTGTAAATGTAAACAGAAAATAATCAAACTCAAATCATTCTCATCTCCTGAGAAAAATAATTTTTTCAATATTAAATAGGTTATTTTCATACAGTCATTACACACATTCATATGGCACATAGATGCACTGATCATGTACAGTAATAACAGCTATTTTAATCACTGTCTTTCATCAGTGATCTTCATTAACTTCTATGATGATGAGCTGCAAAAGGTGTGTGGGGTAGTTGTAGGAGGTAACTGGGAAGGAAGTAAAAACCACAGAAATAAAAAAAAAAACCCACATGTCAACACTATCATGCTTAAAACTTCTCTAGTCAAACACCCATATACACCCACACATCACACACACACACAGAGATATAATTTTTACATGAATTTTAGCACTGCCTATCATAATGTACAAGTCCTATCATCATGCTGGAAAAATAGGTGCTGATGCACACAAAACACTATACTTCTGACCGATAGGAATTTTAAATGAAAATATATCCATGGATGAGGAGATGAAAACAAAATAATTACAAGAGAACTGAATGACATTGTACAGATTATAAAAGCCAGCTACTGATGAAAGGTGTCAGTCTCACAAACATGTTTAAAAAAAACAACAGTTAAAATGAAGTTAATTAAAATAAATCAATTGAAATTAAAGTGATGATCTTTCTCCACTGGTAAATCCATCATTTTCTTTCATTTTATCTAAAATATTTAAACCCTCTCCATCATTTTTATTAAACTGAATGTACACATTTAATGTTATTTTCCTTGTGTATTTATTTATTATTTTTATTCAAAAATACTGAAGTGCCCTAATATTGATTTTTTTCAGCCCACTGATTTTGTAAGTTTCTGTAAAGTAATAAGGTATTGTCAGAGAAGTTCAGCTTTAGGAAGCTAACATCCTTCTGTTGAATCTCACGATGCTCAATCACTACAACTAGCAACTCTCCTAGTAGAAAACAAAATGATTTAAAAACTATATTGAAGTAATTTGTAGCCATTCCATTTAGATGACCGTTTATTTACTTTCATTTAAATAATGTTATTATTTGTTATTGAATAGTTACTAGGAACTTGCAACTCGCAAAATAATGTGTTGTTTGCGTTGAAAAAAACCTCTCTCTCTCTCTCATCCTTAGTATTTTTTAACTTAACCCCTTTTTCTCTGCCCGTAAAGCATGATTGTGACATTTAGAAGCAAATATGAATTTTTGAGTGGCAACCATAGTCAAAGTCATTCTTCAAAACATAAATACATAGTACGATAAATATGGCCCTAAAATAAATAAGTAAAGAAATAAACTAGAAGGGCAAAACCCACATGACTCACATGCTTCTTATGAAACTTGCACAAATTAACATAAAAATGAGAGTGCAGGAAAAAGGGAGAAAAAAAAACATCGCATTAAAATGCAAAGTAATACAGTGGAACCTCCGGTATACAACCGTCCAAAATCTGAGAAAAAACGGTCTTATAATAGAGGTGGTCTTATACCGGAAACAAGGGGTGGAGAGGGGGGGAGGGTCAGGCTCGGAGGGGTATGTAGTCATAATTTTCACCCTCACCAGCATGAATTCTCTGACAAAGAAAACTGTAAAACATGTTTCATTTTTAGCTTTGTCTTTTTATTCACAACTTCAAAAAAAGGAAACAGTCGTGTCTTCTCTGCCCAACTCAAAACTTTCCTCTAGCGCGACGCCATTTTGACAAGCCAGTGTAGGCGAGTAATGTCCCTTACTTGCGAACCGGAAATAGCAGACAACAGCATGAGAAAAAAACCGAAAGGTACAGACAATAAATTAACTGATATCTCTTTTAAATTGCCTAAGACGGTCGTATAAAGGGCTTAAGACACGGTCGCTGGCCGCATAAACGAGGTTGTCGCATACCAGAGGTCATTTATTATTGGAAGTGAATCCGTCAGAAGTGTTCAGGTCACATAACGGAGGGAGTCGTATACCAGAGAGACGGATACCGGAGGTTCCACTGTACCGACTTTGATCTTTCGATGCTCTTGACCTTACGATGACCATTACCTCGACTTCAAATACACTTATATACAGTCAAATAAAATTCAGCATAAAGTTGTATATTGCAAACAAACAAAAAATAGTGATCTTGGGATGACCTTGACATTCTGTGACCTTGACCTTGAAATTACCTTGACCTTCATGTGACATCTGATGCTTTATTAAATAATCCAAAGTTGTTGCATACTATCAGTCATGTATAGAGCCATTTCACTGCATGATGAGAAATATTTTAATGTTTCTGTAAGGCTTAAAACGGATTTGACTTTCAAGATAAATTCAAAAATGAACAAATATGAAACATAAATCAAGTAATTCTAAATACAACAAGTTTGGACTTATATCTCTCATGGTTTAGGGTCAAGGTCCTTCGAAGTACCCATATGAACAGACTTTGGACAGCTCCAGTGGCCTTGGCCTTGTAGCGAGGTTGATTAAATTTGCATGGCATGGATATCTCACTGATATCTATCATGCATCAAGGAATAATAAGTTCAATATTAATAACTTTTTTTAAAAGTACAATTATTTGACAAATTTTAATTTTTGGACTAACATTTGTTTTTGTCACTTTGATATTGAAGTGAAATCATTCATTCACTGATAATTTCCAAGTTCTCATGGATATATACCATCTTACCAAGCTTGGTTTGATAGTTGAAATAGGTCCCAAGATATTAAGCCACTTGAAAGTTTTGCAGACAGACTGCGGACGGCCACACATTTTTTTTGGTACTGTCATTTTTGGACTATTTAGGATTCATCTCTTGCAGATTTCCACAAATCTGGGGGAAAATTTTTCTGGGGTGAATACATAGATTCCCACTGCTGCACGCATGCGAGCCAATAAACTAAAAATCAAAGTAAACATGCATGATGTGCGTCAAGCCCCTTCCTGTGCATTTGTGCACCATGAGAATTAAACCCATGTCTGTGACAACAATATTTTAATGAAAATTGGGGATCAAAAGTAAACTAGAAAACCACTAAATCAGTAAGAGAAGCAAGCAGCTATCAAAGAAACTAAAAAAATGTCACAAAGTCTTGAAGTATCTTGGACTAGAAAACTAAATCACTGCAAATCCAAAAACAAATATGTGTACTGACAATGGGATATCACTGACAGTCCAAAAGCACACACGTGGACAAACAAATCTGAAAAAGGATAACAAGCTATCACCATCTGTAAAACTGCGTCCATGTTTCCCACAAAAAAGCTGAAGCAAAAGATGGTCCCTTTTTGCGCAAGAGTGAGAAACAGCCGTTGTCAGAATTTTGATGAACGGGACCGTGGTCCAGGACTGGACCAAGATCCCCATCGCTTCTGCCGTGCCGACAGGGTGCTGCTGCTCCCAGACCCAGGTCCGAAGGGTGACAGAGGGATGGAGGAGGCATACAGGGGCGAAGAATACAGAGAGGAGGAAGAGAGAGAAGGAGAGGCTGAGAGCAAGGAGCTAGAGCTGACACTGCTGCCAGAAAGGCTACTGCTACTTCTAAGACTATAGCCAGGGTGGTGGTAGCGCTCATAGAAAGACAGTGCCGAGGCACTGATCAAGCCACTGTCGCTGCTGTTACCGCTACTGGAGGTGGAAAGCGATGCTGACCCTACTTTGCTTTCTCTTGACTGCTTTTCTACTTCACTACCTTTGCTAGTCTTGGAGTAACTGGAGGGAGGAGAAGACCAGGACCCTGAGCGTTTGTATCCCCACTTGCTCAGAATACTGGAAGGAGGGGAGGAGGAAAGAGTGGGAGAGCTAGCAAGGGATGGGGAAGAGGATTCATCCTCACCCTGCACCGGGAGGCCGCGTGCAGAAGAAAAACAGAACAGAAACACAGACATCAGGTTAAAACTGTGCATTTCTTGACCAATACCCTCAGAAATTAAATCATAAACACATAAATAAATATATGGGGGGAATTCAAATAAAAAACCTATTAGACTGAAAAAAAGTATACTAAAATCAAAACTGCAAACTCAAAGTGAAATACAATAAAACAAAATAATATACAACAAAATCAAATTACATAAACCCTGCTTAATGCGTTAACCCTTGATAATGTGTACAGTACAGATTATTTTCAGTTAGTATTCGTTTTTATCCAGACCAATTTCTGTTAGTACATTGTATAAATGTGTGGGTAACCGCATTGAATATAAGTATCCACCACATCAAGCAGTTAATCATCATACATACACTTGATTGCTGAAATAAACAAAGTGAGGTTCAACTAATCCCCAAACACAAAGTAATATCAGAACAAACACAAAACGTGAAACAAATTATTGTTAATGAAGCAAAATACAAACTACTGGAAACAAATATGAATTCCTTATACAAAACAGGCACGTAACTTGGTAATTCAAAAACACCAAGAATTTGTACATTATCTCTCCATTACAAGAAAAGATAGGATAGAACTAACATGAATGTCAGGTTATCTCCCTTCCACTGAAATTTGACATTCACAGGCATGCTACCGGCAAAATTAAGATTTCTCTGAAATTCTGTCGAGGGGCGCAGCCACGAATGCGTGTACCTGCAAAGCAGGGACGCGATGCTAAGGGGGGGTCCGGAAAATTTTTGAAAAGATGGTTAAAATCTATGCATTCTGGTGCATTCTGAGCCTTAATTTATGGGGTCAGATCAGTTGGTTTTTTGGTACTAAAATGCTGTTGTTTATGTTAGCTCTCCACAGCTCAACACATAATGATATTATTTTTGTAATTTAATTGGCATCGGCAGAGTGTGCAGTAGGCCTTTCCAGGCTGTTTGATTTTGCAGATGTACGTTCCGTACTCGGCATCCTCGTGTTTTCTCTCAAGCCATTTCCAGAGCCACTTGGTTTTTTTCTCCATTATCCCAGTCTCCAAGACTGCCCCTCTCCACAATGTCATTGCTATACATTTCGAGGCGAAAGCAAGCGGAGTCTAAACGAACATATTCTTACTATGGCGGTACGGAAAACAATGCGGAAGTCGAATATCGCATTGATTAAACTGGATCCGCGGTATCTAACAGGGACTAGCCTAAGGTTGACTGGCTCACAAATGCGTTGCGCGGTTTTAAAATTTGATCTCGATTTTTTTTTTCATTTAAAATTTTTAACTTAAGCGGAAACCAAAAGTGGTTGTTGCGGAAATCCGCGAAATCACGGAAAAGTAGCATGCCTGCATTCAAGAACATTGCTGTTAAATGATTTGCAAGAGCTTGAGTAAACTGTGCTTCTTAAATTGTATCAAACACGTAGGGGTGGTTTAGCTTCTCTACATGTATCCACTCACCTGAACTGTTTCATCTTCCACATTTCCTCCAAGCCAGCAATAATATACTGACCCCACCAATGTATTGTGAAGAAAGGTCACGAAAGCACATAAATGCCTAATCATATTCACTACTGCAAGAGAAAACTACAAAAAGGTTTGTTGACATTCTCAAAATACATGATACTTCCTTTAAAGAAAACTAGATCAATTCAAATGAATTTATTTTAATGATTGTATGTGTATGTCAGCATACCTCTCGGGGTGAAAAGCGGTGCTGCTGCCTAGCCGGCTGGACTGGAATGTACTCTTCTGTGATGGTCACTATCTCCTCCTCCTCCTCCTCTTTCACACTGTGCAGGCTCGCTAACCAATGAAGCAAAATGTTCACTCATCATGGTGATGTGATACAAAACGAAACTTTCAGTGAACAGAAGAACCAATTGCACCACCAATTTGTGCTCTAAAAATGCTTTTAAAATGTTAGAATGTAAAGCAATATAAAAAAAAAGGGGAGTGCGGGCAGGTTTGGGTGGGGGGGGGGTGGAGGGGGGAGGAGGGGGTAGAGGGATCACAATTGGAATCACAATCACTTGTAAAGTGTAAAACACTTAGTTGCACTCCAGTTTTTTCACACATACACCTCCACCACTATCTAAAAAAAAAAATCGATCACTTCAGTAATTATTAGCAGTGACCTAAATGTAAAAGGTAAAATGTACCTGTTGAAGGAGCACTGCCACTGCGCGTGACTTTTTTGCTGATCAGTTTTCTGTGGGTCAGTTCTGCCTGATCTTCAAGCAGTCGATTGTCTGTAAATTTTATAGTAACAATGTTCAATTGATTATACACAACCCCACATGGAAAACTAGAAGGGCAAAGCCCACATATTCCTTAAGGAACTCGCAATATTTAACATGAAAATGAGTGGTCAGAAAAAACTAAATGAAATGGTGGCATTAAAAATGCAAAGTAATAAAGACTTAGCTCTTTCTACGCCTGACTTTCACCTCCGCCCCCAAATACACCAGACCTGCCTACCCACCAAATTTTTAGGAGTAACGACTTGGGACAAAAAGCGTAACATTTTGATGGAAATTTGTAAAAAGCGTATTCACACCGCGATCAATCTATCGGTCTTTAAATTCATTATATTTCTACACCAAATACTAACAATCTTGCAACATTTGCAATTAATAGTAAATTCAACAGGCACCAAGACAAGAAAAGAGAAAGCAAAAAATGGCGGTCACAAATCTTGCAAAGGACCCATCCCGCTCCTTTGTGTGATGGTCCTAAACATTTCCAGGTCACAGCGTACTCTGGTTTATATTTCTGTTCACGTCCTGGAATCTTTTTCTTAGCTGCTGGTTTAGCAGTGGCGACATCACAATCGGAATCCTCGTTGCTGACGCTATCAGTATCACGAACACGCTTCATTTTAATTACTCTACTAGGCAAGCGTCTGTCTGGGCCAGTGGGGAAATGTTGCAAATTTCCTAGTAAACGTAAAAAAGCTAGTGTTCCAGCAACTGGTGCGATTGTAGCTATAAAAGTTAGCGTGCTCACGATTGGTTATTAAGCTAGGTAACCAATGAAAAGCCGCAGTTGAAAGCACACAGATTGGCTTCTAGCTCTACTAGCGTTTTACAACTGAGCCCTAGCAAAGGCAATGCGCGGAGAAAATGGCAATAAAAAATCGGAAAGGACGCCAACCGAAAAATCAGTTTTTGCGTTCGGAAAATCGTAGTGAAATTAGGAAAATCGTAAAAACCGTAGTAAGGGCTGAAAATCGTAACAAAATACACCTAAATCGTAACGGTAGGCAGGTCTGATACACTCATGTACTATCAAATAAAGTACAGCAAAAGTTATATTATGGCAACAAAATGGTGACCTTGGGATGACCTTGACCGTCAGTGACCCTGGGATGACCTTGACCCTCATGTAACCTCTCATGCATGTATGATAAAACAACCCAATTATATTGCATACTATGGGTTAAATAAACAGCCATTCCACTATACGATGACCTAGTTTTTGTATATTTTTTGCAAGGCCTAAAATGACTTGACCTTCAAGATCAAACGCAAATGTGGAACATATTTGAGAGATCAATCTATCATCTCTAAATATAACAAGTTTGGACTTTATATCTTTCATAGTTTAGGGTCAAGGTCACTTCAAAGTACCTATACTAACCTACTTTGGATAGCGCCAGTGACCTTGACCTTGTAGAGAGGTTGACCAAATTTGCGTACTATGTGTGTCTCATTGATATCGTTCATGCCTCAAAGAATCATAAGTTCAGTATTAATAACCTAAAAAAAAAAGTAAAATTTTGTGAAAAATTGGTATTCTTTAACTAACATTGGTTGACCATGGAACCTTGATCTTGCAGTGAAGTCATTCATTCACTGATCATTTATGAGGTCTCATGGGTATACACCATCTTACCAGGTTTAGCTGTCACATTTGAAATAGGTTCTGAGTACTTAGCCACTTAAAAATTTTGCATAGACAGAGATGCCAGACAGCGGATGGCAGACAGAAATACAGAAGGGTTTTTTTTTTTGCGATGTCATTTTTGGACTATTTAGGACTCATCTTGCACAAATTTGCAAAAATGTGGAAACAATTTGTTTGGGGGGTGAGTACCTCCCATTGCTATGGATTCCCATTGCTATGCATGCGTCTCAAAAAATCCATCTGCAATTAGCTGTCTTTTATGACATTTCACTAATTCACTTAACACATGCACACATTGTCAGTAGTTACTCTTGCAGACAGTATTATCCGTTTCTTTTTTTTTCTTTTTTAATTATGATTATAAATATCTTTTTTTTCCTATTAAATGCTCAGTTGGGTGCTAATAATGCATGTCCAGGAGTGTTCACCCATTCCTACAGACAGACTTTATTGAGTTTTACAACCACTAGTAACAAGATAATCAACAATAATTTTTGGCACACACCATTTTAAATTTATCAACTTGGAATTATAACACAGCCCCATGAATCCAACTAGGAAACATAACAATTATTGTGCCACCATAAACAAACAATAATTATTTGGTACACACCAAGTTCATCTTCATCTTCAGGTTCATCATCGATGGGTCTGTGCCTCTGAACAATCTGTGCTCCGTCGTTGGACAGATCACTGGTGCTGTAGCTTCGCCTAAGGTGGTCCACTAGCTTGGTCTGACCCTGCAGTTTTTCAACAGGCTAAGTCATGCAGTCTTTAGTACCACGTAATGCTAACTAGTGCATTACATTCAAAACGTATCAAGTATTTAACAAACGCGCAAACAATAAACTGTACTCAAAAACAGATCCTCTCGAGTATACAATGCACTCATGACTAAACATATCGACTGCTACTATGTGAACATAAACCAAGAACCTGTTTTCTGAAGATTTTAAACATATATATAAAGGGAAAACATGAAACTAAAATATGTAAAACTAACCCAGACTGCACCCTAGATATTAGAAATAATTTTGGATATTAAGTCCCTTTCCAAAAGATATGTTCCTACCCATTTCCGCTGCCTGCCAGCCAATTTGTGTATATTTGTTTCACATGAAGATGCTTTACCTCCAGACTTCACTCAAGCATCTTCGTCAGACACTTCATTTTCAACAAATCAAGCTGATATACTGACGAGATGAGAGCACACCTATGGGCCATCTATGGCACAATTCCACAAACATAAACCAGTGGCAGCAAAGAAGGGGATATAAGATCTTTCCTATTTTCGCCTTTAACCCAGGAGGATAGCTTCCAATAAGAATTATGTCCAGGATGATATCATTTAACTTCGGTCCCACTTTCATAGGACAGACAGTCACAACCTAAAGTATTTTTGTCTCCCTAATATATGTTGCTCTGCAGAACAATTCTAATAAAATGCTGCATACCACTGTATGCAAATTATAATGCTTCTATTGGTTCTTGTTAAACTATAATGTAGGTCTTGTTATACTAGAAATTATTATTGAGCACAATAATCAAATAAAATCACAACTGTTTCAGAGTCAACAGCTTCATTTTCCTCCAGAAATAGTGAAATTCATGAATCTTTTACTGAAAGTTTGTTCACAAAACATACAACAATTCAGATTTTAGGTTGAAATAATGTTATACGACTATAAAATAATTACAACAAGCACAAAATAATCATAGAATCGTGCCTATTCATTTCATCAGTCACTAGTTTTAATGCTTTAGCTACAATTTATTCCCACCTCACTCAACATTTTCTTAAATATCATACCATGAGGGCAGTTCTGACAACCATCTGTGAAGCGTAGGACAGACCCCTGTGACCCAGGCTTAGAAGAGTTGTGTAGCCCTGTGTGCGTGCCTGAGCAATCATCTCATCAATGTCCTGTAACAAAATCCAATAAATAAATAAACAACTAGAAGGGCAAAGCCCATATGACTCGCCTGTTCCTTATGGAACTTGCAATATTTTACATGAAAATGAGTGCCCATAAAACAACAAAATGTATTTGAACGGTACGGTGGCATTAAAATGCAAAGTAATACTAATACCGACTTTGATCTTTCTATGCTCTTGACCTTGAGATGACCTTGACCTACAGCTCCAAATACATTGTATGATGACCTATCTATTTTTTGTATGCTTTGGCAAAACCTATAATGACCTTTACCTTCAAGATCAATGCAAAAATGGAACATATACAAAAGATCAATCTATCATCTCTAAAAATACAAGAAGTTTGTACTTTATATCTCTCATAGTTTAGAGCCAAGGTCACTACAAAATACCTATAATAACCGACTTTGGACACCTCCAGTGGCTTGACCTTGGAGTGAGGTTGACTAAATTTGTCTAGTATGTGTGTCTCATTGATATCTATCATTCATGAAAGAATTCCTATACTCTTGCGAAACATGGACCCTCACAGCAGACTACAACGAAGAATACAAAGCATGGAGATGAGGTGCTACAGAAGACTCCTGGGCATTTTCTAAACTCAGCAATCACCAAAGACAAAGTCCGACAGACCATCACACAAGCCAATGGACAACACGATGACATGCTCAGTGGTAAAGAAACTGAAACTCCGAAGGTATGACTACGTAACCAGAGCATAAGGCCTTGCAAAGACCATCATGCAAGGTGCAAGGAGGCAGAAGAAGAGGGAGACAGAAAAAAAAAGTGGAAGGACAACATTAGAAAATGGACTGCTTTGACACTGAGCAATGCCATGAGGGTTGCTGAAGACAGAGAAACATGGAGTGCACTGGTTAAACGATCATCTGTGGTACCCCAATCTTTCGAGTTATGGGATAGGATAGGATAGTTAAAATAGGTTCAGAGATATCAATCCACAGACAGGCGGACAGTGAATGGACAAAATGTTCTGATGTCATTTTTGGACTATTTAGGACTCATCTTACACAGATTTGCACAAATCTGGACTTTTTAGTTTTTTTGTGTGTTTGTTTGTTTTTGTATTGGGGGAAGGTGGGTGGGGGTGAGTACATAGACTCACATTGCTATGCATGCAAAGTCAAAAATTGTACACTAGCAATTTTTCTTACTCAACAGTTAAGTTATAACAAATGGCACCAGTTATTGCCTTTGTTATATGATCTAGTGATGGAAACAACTTAGCAGAATTATCAGGAGTTAAAACACTGACAGTGTCACTCACTTTTTCTCTACGGGCCAGGTTGGGGTGGACAAACTTCTTGAAGAGGAAGCTGGACCCTTTGGTCAAAGGACTCAGCATCCACAGCACAAACACTATCTTCACCTCATAGTAAAAAGGCATCCTGAAACAACACCAATAATGTATGTTAATAAATAAATGAATGCATACACCAATGGTGTATCATTTTTTGCATCCTCAAACTTACTTTTGTGACCATTTTTTAAACATGAAAGAGAAATACAATTATGATAATGTAAGGTGAAAAAGTTACATTGCTGCATCCATGGAAGCCAAAATAGTATAAATACAATAGAATTATTATGCTGTCAGTAACGCACATTTGTTATCACATCAAACAAACAAAACATCAAACTAAGAAAACCTATAATGCAAGCTGCGAGCTTACCATGAGAGAAAAACGTCAGAAAATGTCTCTATGGTGGTGAAGAGAGCAAACACTATCCAGTACATCATCCATTTTACCTGCACACACAAACACAAACTTTAATATACACAATTATGCAAGGTGACACAGCGGAATTGCTGGTGTAAAACAAGAGGAAGAAAAAGAGAGAGAACAGCAGCAAGGTTGGGGTTTTCCAATATAATGAAGCCCACAACACAGAAGAAGGAAAAGGAGAAATATGTTTGCAACTTCATGCACCTGTGACAAAATTGAATAAGCTTACTATAGTTATCTGTCGGCAATCCAGGGGAAGCAACACTTTCATTTTGACCGGACTAATTCAGCCTGAACTAAGCGCTGTTGCACCCCCTTAATCCATATTGGCATATGCACTAACTGGTACTCTTTCCCAGACAAGGTGAGCCCAAGGTTATGTTGCACCCAAAGGGTCTACGTTATCTAGGACTTGTTTGCCACTGAATGTTCATGCTGTTGCTCGTCGCACAGTAACTTGTAAACTTGTAGTGTTTTGTGCGATCTGATCTGGCCCGAGACGATAAAACTAATATATAATTAAGTGTGATCACCTCTGTCTCAGTGAAGAAACACGGTCTTGCTCAAATATATCAGTGCTTCAGTGTTTGTTCACATTTACTGGTTAGTATGATCTTCAAAGATGACCAAAATTACACCCCTGTTGAATATCAAACATTTCCAATATATTATTCAATGAAGTTGTCCAAGAATGTGTATGATAGTGAAGCAAGCTATATAATAAATACACATAATATAAAACTACAAAGATAATAACAGTTATTGGATTACTACAGCGAATAAAGCAAAAAATTCGAGATTATAATCAGGAACAATGTCATAATGTGAATCTGAGCCCTAAGTCCAATTCCTACTAAGGAAAAAGTCTGAGATTACTAATACACAATGTACAAATCTCGCTTCACAACTAGTATATAACACACCGTTCACTGCAGCTTACATTAACAGCCACACAGCTGAATGTTAACGAATATGTTTTATTATAGTCTTCAAAGTGTCCTTCCTGATCTTGATCACCAGCTTTCAGCCCTATAATCCTTCCTCAACCTGGCAAGAGGTCATTTGCAATCGTTCTATCCAAATAATTCATAGCGGATGTTGACTACAATTCTGGCAAAGGAGGAAAACAAAAACGAAAGGCATATCATTATATTATATATATATAATTAAACTAGGTATTAGACGAATCAATATCTGTCATGGGGCAATAGTGGTGGCGGAGCGTATATTGTATTGTACAGAAATAATAGTAGTACTAAATACTTAAATACAATAGTTCAACGTGGATGTTTAAACACAGACAGAAATACAAACACACATAAATTCATACATGTACTGCACTATCTTCAAGCTCAACAAGCATTTTCGCCACTTAAAATTATATAATTACATAATCCCACGTATTAATAATGCATTAGATATGAACAATACAAAATACATAGATTGTCCATTTAATTTACTCGAAATGTAACTGAGCCATTCACACATTGAGAGAGAGAGAGAGAGAGAGAGAGAGAGAGAGAGAGAGAGAGAGAGAGAGAGAGAGAGAGAGAGAGAGAGAGAGAGAGAGAGAGATGCACATAAAACATTTCCTGTTTTAAAATCTTAAAAGAACACTGCACGCACAATGATCCCATTTAGAAATTGCACTATTGCTCGTGACATATAAAAACGTACGTTTAATCCCTACTGTTAGACGTTTATTCTAATGCGCATTACTGTACACGAAAGAAGAAAGACCGAAGCAAAACGTGTAAACCGACTTTTGAGATGTCCCCTAAGCCCCGCCTACCGCAGAAAGTTGGCAAGCTGCCTCGACGAGTTGGCCTCAATCTAGGTAGGCGGGAGTACAACGTAACACAGATCCTCACCACCTGTACACACATACGCACGACCAAGCACGCCTCTTGTTGGCTTTCACTGTTATGTCAGATGGGTTGTATAGTAACACAGCCCACAACCGCGGTGTTTACATTGCTGTACACTAAACTAGCTCATAAATTTCTGCACAGGTTAAAGTGCTGCGAGTGTGAGCACCAAAAAAAACCCCGGGGTTTTGAAACCAAATTACCCCCAGGCTTTGCGCAGAAAATTCGTAAAATCGTAAATTTTAAATAAAGAGTTGCACATCTTTAATTGTCCCCAAATACGTTACAATCAGCATAAGCACCGACATCCTGTATCATAAATGTCAAATTACAATTACTGTCTACCATTAAATCTTGTCACACGCATATATCTGAGATTGATTTTAATTTAATACTATGTTAAGTGCTACGTGTGCAGAAAAGTGGGTGTGCTTTTTCTATCTAATTTCTAAAGTTGTTTGGACTGGAGTACAAATGCGATTTTAAATTGTTATGTAGAAGTAGTAGTTATTGTCGTTGTTTTGTTGTAACGATGCTGTGGTTGTACTTCTTCTTCTTCTTCTTAAAGCCGCTGTTGCTGTTTTTCTGGTTTTGCTCTTCTTTTTTTTATCTTTTTCTTTTTTTTTCCTTTAAAAATAATAACTAGAAATGTATTCTAAGAATAGAATTGTTGCTTATTTTGCGACCGAAAACATCTTCAAAATGGAAGTCCCCTATATGCTTACAGTGTCCGGGGACGTTAATCTACCTGCCTGCCTGCCTGCCTTCAAAGTGGAGTAATATTTTTTGAATTTTCTTAGTTAGTCATTGTTTATTGGGTCCAGCGGACAGCAAAAAACATCTTCAAAATGGAGTAAAATTTGTTTGAATTTACTTAGTCATTGTTTATAGGGTCCAGAGCACAGCAAAGAGCCGAATCAGGACCACTTTGAAATTACTACTCAAACAACATTGTTCCAAAAGCAGCAACAAATTTCATTGCATAGCTCAAACAGCATTCATGCGATCCTCTAACAATAAATACGGTAATGGAACCTTACATTGCGCGAGCACGCGCGCACACATACACGCAACAACAACAAATAAGTAAAAGGACAAAGCCCATATGCACATGCTCCTTATTGAACTTGCAATATTTAACATGAAAATGAGTGCCCAGAAAAAAACCACATGAAACGATGGCATTAAAATGCAAAGCAATACCGACTTCAATCTTTCTCCTTGAGATGACCTTGACCTCCGGCTCCAAATACACTCATGTACTATCAAATAAACTACAGCAAAAGTTGAACAATGCCAAAAAAATGACCTTGGGATGACCCTGACCTTCAGTGACCTTGACCTTGGGATGCCCATTACCTCTTTACATTACATTACATTACATAATTGTTGCTTTAGGTCCAGCGGACTCTTCCGAGCCAAATCAGGACCGGACAACCCCCAATCCGCATAAAAGATCTGCTGAAACAACCCTAGTGGGAAAACTGAATGCCCTCCACCAGCCAGTCACTTTACAATAAAGACATCCCACGCAGGGGACGGCTGAGGCTTCACCCCAACTTATTGAACCCCCGTTTACAAAAACAAAATAGAATACAAACATCATTATAAATTATCAACAAAACACATACATATAAAATGCCTACATTGCTAAATAATAACATCATAGGAAGCCCTAGTGACCACCTGGCAGAAAGCGTCCAATATTCCCAAGCTGATCCAACAGACCTCATACGGAGTCTTGTCCCGGAAGAGTTTTCAAGAAAAAAGGTAGGTGACTGGTCTAGCGAAGAAGAAGATAGTATTGGAAAGATTGATAGAACAGAGCAGGAATGAGAAAGAGGAAATATGAAAGACAGCGACAGTGGGAATTTAAAGCACTAAATTTCCAGAAAGTGGGGATACTATTTATACTGAAACCCCCGGCACCCCAACGGGGGTATTACCTCTTTAGGCTCTTATGCTCATATATGATCAAATAACCCAAAACTGTTGCATACTTTGGGTTAAATATTCTACTGTACGATGACCTATTATTTTTATGTTTTTCCAAGGCCTAAAATGATCTTGACCTTCAATATCAATGCAAAAACGGAACATATATGAAACATCAATCTATCATCTCTAAGTATAACACGTTTGGACTTTTTATCTCTCATAGTTTAGGATCAACGTCACTTCAAAGTACGGACAGATTTTTTAAAATATTTTAAATGTCATTTTTGGACTCATCTCGCACAGATTTGCACAAATCTGGGAAAACAATCTGGGAAAACAATCTGGGAGAGCGAATACATAGACACACATTGCTATGCATGTGAGTCAAAAATGTAATGTCGAAGCAAAGAGGCTTTCAATTAAAATAAAAACCGATCCTTCTTTTAACAAATCAACAACAAAAACAACAGTAACATCAACAGCCACAACAGTAAGATTAGCGGCAATATTAACAATTGCAAGAACAATAGTGTAAATCAACAGTGTACAACAAGGTAATCCTTCTGTAGGGAAAAACAAATCAATAACTGAACGACCAAGTTTTAAAATAAAAATAAGAACACGATACAATTTTAAACAAAGCAAATACTTGAACTAAACAAATACAATAAGATGCAAGCCATTTAAATGTATTTCCAGAAACATATATAGCAACAATTATAAATTTTCAAAAGTGTATTACATTTTATTGACGGTGTTGTGACAATGTGAGTCGGCTTTATCTAAACGAAGCAAAATAAAACATGGAATGATTAGCCACGACCTGCAGTCAACAGAAAATAAGCAAGCAACCAAAAATATCGGCAGAGCCAGTTTTTACATACGGTGCAAAACGTGTTTAGAAAACGGTGAAGCACAAAGACCTTGACCTTTCAGAAAGTAACAAAAACTATATATACGAATGATATAACATGCTTAGCCGTAGGTAAAGTATGTACGCAAAGTTGTTGTTGTTGTTGTTTTTTTAATGAAATTCACTTCAGTTATGCTTGAGATAAGGCGAAAATAATGTTTTGAACAAAAACGTGAAATTCGGAACGGCGACCCTACCGACAACCGGTCGGCTACTACTGAAGGATGACCCACGATTTGAAGTACACTGTACCTGACTAACAAAACTCAACAAAATCGCTTTTTTGTCCTTTGCATTTTCTTTTGTTTAAATTAAACATTGAGCAAGCAACAAATAGACTCACGGGAGGCAGGCCACTAACCTAGGTATGTTCCTACTATGAACTCTGGACAAAATCCTTTCAGTGAATCTTGAGAATATATGGCTTCCAACGGTCCGACAGACAAACGGACTGACATTTGGCTCGTTCTGATTCCCCCCAACTGTTTTAAAGTATTTGCAGATAAGTCTGGAAATATAAAAACAAAGCCAACAGCTAGCGGTAGTGTGCAACCTGTGCACATAAAAAAAAACAACACAGACAATCCACAACAAAAAGAGCTGAGGACAGCTAGCCACCTAAATGTAAATAATGCTTCCGTCATGTCTAAGGCGTCTCCTATTTTCGCCACGACAAAATGACAGGATGGATTCATTTGCAATGCAAATGATAGATTTGAAGTTTTGATAGGTTGTAAACGGAAAATGTAAAGTGAAGCACTTTAATCAACACGTAGTTTTTGCATTTATTTCTAACACACACCCGTCGCACATGTTTTTCTTTGCCGATTTTATGTTTCTTTTTTTAAATAAAAACTGCCTAACAAATTAAAAACTATGTTTGCTATTTTGTGTTTTTTTATAATAATTCGTTTATTACAAATTAAAAAAAAAAAAAACTCCCTATGTTTGTTGTTTGTTTCTTATTTCCTCAGTCTCGTTTGTTACATTTACATCTAAGATTGATTAGATTAAATTAAATTAAATTAAATGTAGCACCATTCTTTTGATTGACTTTACGTCCCCTTCTCTGGTATACCCGATCCAGATAATAACTGTATGATGTGACGACGGATTATCATTATCAAACGTTATCAAACCACAGACTCCCCCGTTTTCAATATCATTTTACAACTGAAGTGACCTAGAAAACATAATAAAATACAAATCAATACTGACACTCAAACTTGTGGAAATCAATACTGACACTCTGCCCTTCTTGCCCCCTCCATCCCTCTGCTAAAATAACACACACACACCCCACCCCTTTTTTTTTTCTTTTTTCTTTTTTTTTTTTTTACCGCAATGCACCGACTGTTCAATTCATGCAAGTGCCGCACTTATGGTACGAATCTTTTCAACCAGGGAAAGGAGAAACGCGATGTGAATAATGAATATAAATACATGTACTTCCAAGCGACACAAAACATGTGTACTAAAAAGAGAGTGCGAGAAACTAGCCGTCCATTATATCAACGGGGTTCCTTTTTATAATTCTGTTGTGCGTTTCTGGGTTACAGCTTTGGGACAAGGGATTGGTGGAAAACGGCACTGGCGTATTACAAAAGGGTCCTGTGCTTGCTTTATGAAGCAAGAGAGGCATGAGTAGAAGGAACGGAACAGGTGAGGAGTGTAGGGTAGGGATGGGTCCAAAGATCCGGGAAGAAAGCTATATTATTATAATACAGGGCAGAGCTCTCATAAAAGGTAGTTCGCTTATGGGGCTGGCGGTAATAACAGCTCCAGTTCTGAACAGTCCGCAGACCTGTCAACCTATATTTGACACACACGCTGAGGCTTAATCCCGCTTCATAAACTTTTGAATAGTGGAAGGGACGGGAAAGGACAGATATTTTGTGTCCTTGCCTGGACATCACAGTTTGATGCAGGGATGACAACATCGTCGAAGCCGCAGCTTTTAGCTGTATTCGGGAGGACCACCTGCTACGCTGATCTGCACTGTCAGCTCTTGTCATGGTGTCTCCAAAATGGGCTGATTTTATTATTAATATTATTATTCCTTCTCCACCACTCCCCTTTCCCCCCTCCAAATAGCTTACCCTTCAAAGAAAAAGTTCAATTCGCTTCTCGTACGCACTTCTCTATAAAAAATATATATATAATAACTAGAAGGGCAAAGCTCATATGACTCATATCCTCCTTTTGGAACTCGCAATATAACATGAAAACTAGTGCCTCCCCCAACCCCCCTCCCCTTCTCCCCCAACCCCCCTCCCCTTCTCCCCCCTCCCCTCCCCTCCCCCAAAAAATCAAAAATAAGAAAAGTAATGGTAGCATTAAAATGCAATGTAATACCGAATTTGATCTTTCTATGCTCTTGACCTCGAGATGAAATTGATCTCCGGTTCCAAATACACCCATTAACTATCAAGTAAAGTACAGCAAATGTTGTATTATGCAAACAAACAAAAATTAAAATTTTAAAAAAAAAAACAACCACGGTGAAATTGGGATGACTTTGGCTTTCAGTGGCTTTGAACTTGGGATGACCTTGATTTTCACGTGGCCTCTCATGTATGTCTGATCAAATAACCCAATGATATTGGGGTTTAAATAAACAGCAATTTCACTGAACGAGGAACTATTTTTTGTAATTGTCTGTTTTTTGCAAGTCCTAAAATGATCTCGACTTTCAAGATCAACGCAAAAACGGAACATATGAGAGATCAATCTATCATCTCTAAATACAACAGTTTGGATTTTACATCTCTCATAGTTTATGATCAAGGTCACTATATAAACCGATTTTGGACAGCTGCAGTGACCCTGACCTTGAAGTAAGTTTTACCAAATTTGCACTTTATGGGTGTCTCATTGATATCTATCATGCATGAAAGAATCATATGTTCAATAGTAATAACCTAGAAGAAAAAAGTGAAATTTGGTAAAAATTTGTCATTTTTTGACAAACATGAACACTGTGACCTTGATCTTGAAGTGAAGTCATTCATTCACTGATCATTTATGAGGTATCATGGGTATACACCATCTTACAAATTTTGTTTGTGATAGTTAAAATAGGTTCCGAGTACATATCCACTTTAAAGTTTTTGCACATCCACTTTAAAGTTTTTGCACGGCAGAAGGCGGACGGGCGGACATTTTTTCTTCGATATCATTTTGTACCCATCTGAGCATCTCTCACAAATTTGCAAAAAAAATTGCCTTTTTTAATCCCCCCCCCCTCCTCTTTTTTTTTTTTTGGGGGGGGTGGGGGTATGTAAAGTTCATAGACTCATATTGCTATGCATGGGAGTCAAAAATGATAAGGTGGATAAGGTGGATAAGCTTTTTATTTTTTTAATTTGAAGGTAAGGGGAGAGGGGGGAGGGAGGGATACTCAACAGCATAATACTTCATAATACTAATAATAATACTAATAATAATACTAATAATAATAATAATAATAATAATAATAATAATAATAATAATAATAATAATAATAATAATACGAACAACAGTAGCATCAATAATATTAATAATACTAACAGCAACAAAAATAATAATTAACCTATAACTTTAAAATTGTACCGCCAAAATTACACAGACAGGCTCAACCTCATTATACACTTACAGCCATTTGGCTGTACTGATCATCGCCCTACTGCTCTGCTATTTTATGGGAGTTGCCAGGTTTAAATAAGTACACTTTGACGCAGATTTAAGACTGTGTTCGTTATCAAAGAGCTGCAACAAAACACCAACCACTCCTTTTCTCCTTCAAAGAAATGAAGTTAAGGAAAGTGAACCATATAATAGATAAGAAAGGCAAGTAGCTCGCTCTTTTTATCTAGTGAGGAGAAGAAGAAGAAGAAGAAGAAGAAGAAGAAGAAGAATAATAATGATGATGAATAAAAAGGATCTGAGGAGGAGTATAATAATATGTACTGGAGGAGTATAATAATATGTACTAAAAGTATCTTATAACAATACCTTTTTATATTTATAATATAATTAATAATAACACAAGTTACTAACGCCACAAGTATATCAACTAACAAGTTAGTATCTCGTATTGCCCCCAGTCGACGTGCGGTGGTCCCGTTGCCCTTGGTTTTATCCACAAGCTATCCCAAACCTAAAAATAGAATAGAGAATTCTGGGAAATCTGTTCAAGGGAAGTAACTGATAACTAGCTACGGTTGAAGTCATGGTCGCCATTTTTCGCGAAGATGTGCTGGCTGAAATTAAACGAAAGTTGGGAGAGGAACTGCATAGTTTTGGTAGTGAACAAAGGCTTTGCTCAATTATCGAAGGAGAACACGATGGATTTATAGAAACATGCACACATATATGTGAGCTCAGTGCAGGCGATCGTGAGTCGCTTCGATGTGATGGTTCATTTATCGCTTGCATCACACTCTATAATGCACATGCAAGTTCTGTCAAAGATATGATGATTTGAGCATATGCTCGATTCCGTACCGATTGGAAGGTGGGGTGGAAAAATTCAATCATGGTGATGATCAATCCTATTTTGCAATGGTGGTTAGGCCTACTTTATTGACTGTATGGTCACGGGTACTTACCTCTTGTATTTTGTGTGCTTTTTGTTCTGTCGGCCTTGAGTGTTTGCGTCGCCTTGGCTCGTTGTACTTTGATGTGGTCTCGCTCTCTTTTGATTTGTGAAAGCAAATTCAAATTACATTGTTTTTTAGCAGCATGCGAGGTCGAATTAGACGAATTCAGATCTAAGCAATCTTCTTGTTACGCCATTTTGCGTGTGTCTCGTATGCCATGCACTAATCGCGAAGAGTCCTGCCGACGTCATTTCAGAAAATGATTTCCCTACCCATAACTCCCCTGGGTTTTGAAGTTTCTAAAAAAATTATTTTAGGCCGACGACGCTATGGAGCGCAAAGCATGTAAAGGGAAGCAACCGGTTGTACGCGCACGTCGACAGAGACATAGAAGGGAGATGCTAACTTGTTAGTTGATATACTTGTGCTAACGCACGATTCTCCAAACCAGTGGCCCAAAAAAGGTGCTTATTCGATAGCAAATGCATGTAAAGAGAAACTGTGGTTAACTGAAAACGTAACGATCCTTTGGCTTCTCGCTGAATTTCTTTGTTTTGTTTTTTTGTTTTTTAAAATTTTATTTTCCTCAACTTTCCATTTTGATTGGTTTCTCTTTCCTATGTCATGAAAACATAATTTAAACCCGTTGCTGAATTTTTATTTTCCTGTTGTCGTGTCAAGAAATATGAAACAATACACAAAGGCTGTGTTCCTGGTACCCTCACTTAGGTAAACAGCGGTAAGAGTACATATATGTTCACTAGCTCATTACATTAAAATTGAACAGACTTGACGCCGACAGCAATTTTCTCTCTCCAAATTTACCCAAAAAATAAGAAAACTCTTTCCTCACCCCTAAAAAACATCACTGCATAATCACACGCAAAAGCTGTATGGAATCACAAAATTATGAGCAATAATTGCTCATGTCAACAGCTATTAAAACCTGCCTTGTAACACACACACACATACACCAACACACCCAGAGGTAAGATAATTATTTAAAATTGAGTTTTGAAGGAGAGAAGTAAGGCTTGGTATAATTTCATCAAAAAGGAGATGCGGCAACACTGAACACTGCAGCTAACTCGTGAATTTGTGTCACTGCGGCAATGAAAATTAGCATTACTTCATGACTATAACAACGGCAAAGTTTGGAGACGTCCCCCTATTCAGCAACGTCCTACTTTCGAGAGAAACTTACTTTCGCGAGAGAAGTGATAAAGGGTTTGGGGGTAAAGGCAAAGAAAGGCGAGAAATGCGATAGCGCACATAAAACTGCGCGAGAAAGGTGGAGTGGGGCGGGTTTAAACTAAGAAAGGCATGAGAGGGTTGGGAGAATGGAGGAGAAGGCAATCTTTGGTGGGAGGCCTGGCAAAGCATTGATTTTCTAGTCGGGGCCAGGAGAGGACAAAGACAGGGCATTAGCGGGCCTGGCAGTGCTGGCTAATTTCTTGCTGCCTGCTCAGAACACCCTCCTCTTTCCCCCCTCTCCTCCTGGGCACCTGTGGAGAGAGAGAGAGAGAGAGAGAGAGAGAGAGAGAGAGAGAGAGAGAGAGAGAGAGAGAGATGTTCGTGAAGAGCGGTTTAAGTAATTTACTGCCATTACCATAAATTTTCAACCGTGTCATGCCTAGTACACGCTAAAGATTATGATGCACTACAGGAAACAATGTCGTGGTTTGGAGGTGATGATGTCAATGAACTGACCGCGCTGGCGACCTACCACATTCCTGATTCTACGATACTAACAGTCTATAACTAATTATTACTCTTGTTACAGAACTCGATAAGTGTTCCACTCAGATTAGGTAACATCGATGAAGCTAAGTGACCCCAACCACGCTTCAGCTACGAGGTCTTGTGAAAATGTTGTTCTTCTGCAATCTCTAATTCAACGAGACACAAATTTACGTCTTCTAATTACTAAAACCACTCGTCTCAACCTTTTCAGTTTGATAATTAAGTAGAATTAAGCTTTGATGCATACATTAGGTGAATACTATTTCCCTGACTTCCTTCTTGCCTGCTTCTATGGATGAGTACTTATTTCAATACGAGAAAAAAAAGGAAAACTTTTAGGCGATGAAAAGGATTTGTTATCGATAAAACTTTCAGGTGATAAATAGGATTTGTTATCTATATGGCCTATTTAATAAAATAGATTTAACGAGTAAATGACAAAACCGATCTTTGTTAACATGTTATATATTCACAAAAACGCTAATAGTGTACGTGTATGCGGATAGTCTCAACAAAACTCCAACGAATGTGTCTCAATCTACATGACCTGTGAGCGCAATGTTGTGGAAATATTACTACTAATCCTGCTATATATTAATAATAAATTCGGAGTAACAGCTGGTGCGAAGAAAACTATTATTTTGGACGAGTCGATAGCACCTATTGCACACCAAGGTTTTGGCCGTCATTTTGTGTTACTGTTCTGGCTGAATAAACATAACGATGAGGGACATCCGTTAGAAGGCATTGTTGTATCCGGCTGACGGTCGAGTTATTTATAAGATACATCCACATCCTCCCCATTTTTCCCTATACGCTTAATGTGTCCTCCCCTCTCCCCGCCAATAGTAGAGTGATGGATGAAGATGACAGCAGGAAAGCAGGATAATCAATAACGGGCCTATCCAGCCGGACTGGCGACGGTCGTGTCTCCCAATCCCTCAGGACTGACGTGATGTTCCCCACACAGATCTAGTCAACTTCTCTTCGCAACCAACAGTCACAAAAATGGACGTTGCCCAATCTACATTTCGCCATTTCTGTGGAGCAGTGCTTGCCGACTTGTGCGCAGCATTATCATGAGCAAATTTTAAAACTAAACAACGGAAATAAAATAAACTAACCGATAAATAAACAAATCAATAACTGCGATATATACATATCGAAAAAAATGTACGATAGCCGTCCAATAACTGGTAGACAATAAACACTAGATTTTTTTTTTTAAATCAAGAACACTTACACACACACACACACACACACACACACACACACACACACACACACACACACACACACACACGTACACAACGCGGCTCGCGCACACAAGCATCAAAATACATTTAATTGCGGCAGCAAATACAATACAGTTTTAATACAAAGACAGACGTATGTGTGAAGCGAGTTTTCTGTGTCCTCTTACGCGAATCTACAATCTGCTTCATTCCCTACTTGTACATACAGCAAACACCGTTTAATACATAACAGTTTACAATAAAATAATCTCACGTGTAATCTATGAAGCGAATCTACAATCTGTTGCAACTAATCGTGCACTGCATCTCATCACGCAGTGACGCCGTATACCCCTGAGGCGAAAAACACAATAATGTAAACATGGGAGCGGTGCATAAAACGCCAAATATTGCAATTTTACTTCCCCTCCCCCCCCCCCCAACACACCTCCCACCACCACCACCTCACACCCACCCCCAAACCCTTGCCAGACTATCCTTCGATTTTACAGCGTGTTTATTCCACGTACATAATTCATAATACAGTTTTCTTGAAAGAAGAAACAAAAGAAAGCAAGAGTAGACTCAATAGTTGTACTTGTTTGGAATACGCAGTGTGTACATGAAAGTACACACATGACCCTGTAGATGTGCACTACACACGTCAAACTAAAGAAAACCTGGCACAAAGAGCATGACAAGGTGCATAAAACTAGCAGTATGTTTGGTGGGGAGAGCGAGAGGGTGAATGTGAGGAGAAAGTGAGAGCACGTGATTCACAAGCCACAACAAAATTGACTCAGCCATGTCCCTAAAAGCACCTCCACCCTTTCAGTTTCAAGTACTAAACCATCCATCCCTCCTCTGCCTTCCATCGGAACACCAATGTTCGTCCTCTTTCTTGCGCTACAAACCCTTCAACATCAAGCTGACTAGTCCCTCCGTATGAGCTCACACGCCAGCAGAAAGATTTGAATTTAGGGGGACGTTTCAAAATGAGGTCAAGGAACGGTTATTTTAACGAACATGAATCATTATGTTATTTATTTACTATCGTTCTATGCTGCTATACAATACTGTATCTGGTTTACAACTAACGCTCCTTTGTCATTCACATGAATTTCTTCACATAAAAAGTGTGTAATGCTAATTTTACATAAACTCATCAAAGTTCTGTTGTGTCCAACATACAAGGTATGCCTTCATTACTAGCCAAAAACATAATTTTATTTTATTTTTAGCTAACACTATTTTTCCTAGCATGCAGCGACACTACAAATATAAATTTGTGTCAATAACACTTTCTCTTCGCAGAAAACCCTCAATCTCCTCCTTCAAACAAAACCTAAAAACTCATCTTTTCTCGTCTAACTTTGCTAATTAACCATCTTCCACCATGGTCTGTTCCTCATCAGCCAGCGCGCATTTTTGACTTTTTTTGTCTTCATCTAGTTGATGTATCCCTTTATTTATTGTTTTTAATCTTTTTTTTAATCGTAATAATTTCATTTTTGGTGTGTGAAAGCTTAGGAATTGCACTTTGAACCAATTTTCTAATAGGTAAAAGCGCTATATAAATATTATTATTACTTCATTATTATAATATTAAAATTGCCAAAAAATCTGTATTATTTTGTAGCACTAACATTATATAACAGCACTTTGTTCATATTAATTGTCGTTGTTTTCTAGCTTATAGCATTTCTCTCTGCTTATCCTACAACATGATTACATTTACAGTTTTCAGACATTTATAGAATATTTTAGTTGTTCACTTTCAGGCTACTTTTAAACAATTATTATATATGTTAGTGTTTTCATAGTACAAAACTCACTGGCTTTTAAAACATAATATTCTCCATAGTCAAAAAAGATATTTAAAATAAATGTTAGTCATCATGTTCATTATTACATTTAAAATAAACTGTACAAGCACTCCATGGTAATGTAAATGTATTGAAGTTGAACATCCCGGCAATCTGTGCATTTAGTCAAAACGTGTATTGTCTACAAAATAAAAAAGCAGTCACTTCGTGTTTTGTTTGTGACCACTACCCAATACATGTAATAACTAAAATTTCCAGTCAATACATGTCTTGTCTTAATTTTGACCAATACACACACCGACTGACTGTTCATTTTAGTCAATGCGTGTTTTGCTACATTACATTACATTACATGACTATTGCTTTAGGTCCAGCGGACTCTTACGAGCCAAATCAGGACCGGACAACCCCTGATCCGCATAAAAGATCTGCCGAAACAACCCTAGTGGTAAAACTGAAAGCTCTCCACCAGCCAGTCACTTTACAATAAAGACATCCCACGCAAGGGACGCTGAGGCTGTACTCTAATTTATCGAACCCCCGTTTACAAAAACAAAATAGATTACAAACATCATTATAAATTATCAACAAAACACATACATATAAAATGTCTACATTGCTAAATAATAACATCATATGAAGCCCTAGTGACCACCTGGCAAAAAGCGTCCAATATTCCCAAGCTGATCCAACAGACCTCATATACAAATAAGGAGTCTTGTCCCGGAAGAGTTTTCAAGAAAAAAGGTAGATGACTGCCTGGTCTAGCGAAGAAGATAGTATAGAAGATTGATAGAACAGAGCAGGAATGAGAAAGAGCAAATAAGAAAGACAGCGACAGTGGGAATTTAAAGCTCTAAATTTCCAGAAAGTGGGGATACTATTTATACTGAAACCCCCGGAACCCCAACGGGGGTGCATGTTTTGCTCAGTCAAGTCTTCTGACAATGTTTCAGAGAAAATGCGAGCGTAAAGCATTATTTATATTACACAGAAATGTGATGAGCTCAGATCATAAACCTTGCGATGCATTTGTTCTGCGCTTTTTTGGAATCTTGGCAATTCTAGAATTGGCCAGCGCAATTCTAGAATTGGCCTGCACAATTCTAGAATAGGCCTGCCCATTTTTGGAATTCCAACATTGGTTATGGTTAGGGTTCCGGTTAGGGTTCCGGTTAGGGTTAGGTCCTAACCCTAATCCTAACCCTGGCGGCCAATGTTGGTAACCAAAAAACTATTACAGCCCCTTCTATAATACTACTAATTCCAAAAAAGCGCAGATTCCAAAAAAGCGCAGAACATATTAATCGGCAAGTAACTGATAATTTTCATTGTCTAGTTTGAAAATAAAACACTACAACTTCAGCGAAAATCTCGTGATGACGATTGCTATTTCAAACAAACCACAACCCACAATTCCTGATAAAACCTTTCGATCATTAATTCCACACTTGCTTTACCGGCTCCTCACTACAAATGATGGATATGAACGAACAAGAACAAACGTTTTTAAACAAGCTGGCCGAAATTCTAGTGACGAAAGATTACAGTTGCTTGTTGACCGATGCTTGAATCTTGTTATGCGGTTCATCCGCGCAGCATGTTCACTCCGCAACAAGGCAGGAGTCGTCGTATACAGTTTTTAAACACCAACACCAACACCTGCATACAAGATCGCTTTCCGAAGACCACTCCCAAAAATCACTTTTTCAAGCAGACAGTGCATTAATTATATAGCCTCTCTGCAATCCAGTAAAGCTTAGAACAATCCAGAATAACGCAATAACAGCCAATCAAAATAAAACTCGTCACCGGAACAGTCTTCCAGCATAAAACATTTGTCAGTTTAGAAGAATTGCACAACTATTACCAGAAGTAATTCCAGAAAATTTTCAACAATACTACAACAATATCGGCCGACGAAAATTAACAACATTATACAAAGCTTTTTCTAATTCTAGCAACAGCGCAGAATCAAATCAAAGGTAATTACACGCTATCATTGCATGCTTTGCCCATCTCAGTCGTAACAATGACACGGAACAATAATGGTATGGCCTCACCGATTGCACTCAAGAATTAGATGTAATTTCAGTGAAACAAAAAGACAAACAGAAAGAAAGAAAAAGAGACGGACAGATAGACAGACAGACACATTAACAGGGAGGGTCAAAGTGAGAAAGTTGTAAACTTAAATGTGTACATTTTAAGCTTATTTTTAATATTTATTTTGCATGAGAGAGAGAGAGAGAGAGAGAGAGAGAGAGAGAGAGAGAGAGAGAGAGAGAGAGTTTAAATTTATGTATGCACATTTTAAGCTTATTTTAATATTTCCTAACTTATACTGGTTCAGAACAACAATCGGTGTGCTTCAAGGATGTCTACTCTCTCCAACACCTCCCTAGAGCACATCATGTCAGATGCCCTTGCAGATTACGAAAGCACAGTCAACATAGGGGGTAGAGCAATCTCCAACCTCCGTTTTGCGGATGACATTGTTGGATTGGCTGGAGAGGAACAAGAACTTGAACAGTTGGTACAGAGGCTTGACACCACCTCCAGAACCTATGGAATGGAAATAAGTGCAGAGAAGACCAAAATGATTACCAACAACACCAAAGGCATCAACATTGACATCCTAGTCCAAGGCCAATCCCGACAGGAAGTCTTCTCCAGGATCGCAAAAACAACTGCTGCCCTGACACTGAACGAAGCCATGAGGGTTGCTGAGAGCAGAGAAAGATGGAGTACTCTGGTTAAACGATCATCTGTGGTACCCCAACGACCTTTGAGTTACCAGATAGGATAGGTTAGGAACTTATACTTAAACATGGTTTAGTTGAGTGGATGTATCACTGTGAGTGTGCGTACTGAACTAAAAGAACAACAAATGATTGTGTGGTCATTCATTTATTCATGTTTACAACCTTGAACCAGTTGCAATTTAAATGCCGATTGACAGTTCGGTCAATCGTGTATTGACCAGTGTCACATATAACATGAAAATGAGTGCCCAGAAAAAAAAATGAAACTGGCATTAAAATACCAACATTGATCTTTCTCTGCCATTGACCTTGAGATGACCTTGATCTCTGGCTCCAAATACACTCATGTACTATCAAATAAACAATAGCAAAAGTTGTATTATTTTTTAAAAAAAAAGTGGCATTATGATGACCTTGACCTTCAGTAACCTTGACCTTGGGATGACCTTGACCTTCACGTGACCTCTCATGCTCATGTATGATCAAAAAACCCAATGTTGTTGCATTCCATGGGTTAAATAGAGCTGTTCTGCGCTTTTTTGGAATCTGGGCAATTCTAGAATTGGCCTGCCCATTTTTGGAATTCCAACATTGGTTAGGGTTCGGGTTAGGGTTTGGCGGCCAATGTTGGTAACCAAAAACTATTATAACCCCTTATATAATACTACTAATTTTTAAAAAGCGCAGATTCCAAAAAGCGCAGAACAGAGCCATTCCACTGGACCTTTATTCTTTGTATGTTGTTTGCAAGGCCTAAATGACCTTCTAGATCAAAAACGGAACATATATAGAATACCAATTTATCATCTCTAAATACAACAATCACTCAAAGTTTAGGGTCAAGAACACTTCAAAGAACTTAAACTAACCGACTTTGGACAGCTCCAGTGACCTTGACCTTGGAGTGAGGTTGACCAAGTTTGCAAAGGTTGTGTGTCTCATTGATATCTATCATGCATCGATTGATTGATTGATTGATTTATTGTTGCTTTAGGTCCAGCGGACTCTTTCGAGCCAAATCAGGACCGGACAACCCCCGATCCGCATAAAAGATCTGCCGAAACAACCCTAGTGGGAAAATTGAATGCCCTCTACCGGCCAGTCACTTTACAATAAAGACGGGGGACGGCTGAGGGTTGACCTCAACTACGCGAACACCCCGGTTACAAAAACAAAATAGAATACAACCATCATTATAAATCATCAACAAAACACATACATATAAAATGCCTATAGTGCGAAATAGTACAATCATAGGAAGCCCTAGTGACCACCCGGCAGAAAGCGTCCAACACTCCCAAGCTGATCCAACAGACCTCATACACAAACAAGGAGTCTTATCCAGGAAGAGTGTTCAAGAAAAAAGGTAGGTCATTGATCTAGCGAAGAAGAAGAAAGTATAGCAGAGTGATAGGACAGATCAGCAATGGGAAAGAGCAAATGATGAAGACAGCGACAGTGGGAATTTAAAGCACTAAATTTCCAGAAAGTGGGGATACTATTTATACTGAAACCCCCGGCACTCCAACGGGGGGAACTGTTGCCGCAGTGAATTAGTCATGCCTACAAAGGCAAGACAGGTTTTCAACTGGGGCTTTCAATGTTCCCTTTATAGGTTAGAACAATCTACAGTGACAAGATTGCTCTTGACCCCAAGGGGTCTATCATGCATCAAAGAATGTTAAATTCAATAGTAAAAACATAGAAAAAAGTTAAATTTTGCGAAAATTTGTCATTTTTTAAACTAACATTTGTTGACTTTGTGACCTTGACCTTGAAGTGAAGTCATTCATTCACAGATCATTTATGAGGTCTCGTGGATATACACCATCTTACCAAGTTTGGTTGTGATAGTTGAAATAGGCTTTGAGGTATTAATCCCCTTATAAGTTTTGCACAGACGCCGGACAGAGGACAGATAGACGGGGCGAAAAAAATTAATGTCATTTTTGGACTATTTAGGACATCTTGCACAGAATTGCAAAAATCTGTTGTTGTTTTTTGGAGGGGTAGGAGGGGGAGTGGGGGTGAGTACATAGACTTACATTGCTATGCATGTGAGTAAAAAAAAAAAATCATGTATGTATTCCATCTCTTTGTGTATTGCGCATTTAAATTTTAATTAAACTGCTCACGCTTCTTGTGTTGATTTGAAAAAAAAAAAAACAACAACTTTTTTTTCCCTGCTGCGAAGGCTAATGGAGAGAGGAGCCATCTGTTATTATTGTACATTATTTTTAAAACAACGTACTGCATGGCACATCTTGTTGCTCTTGTTTTGTCTAGACTGTACTGAACAAAAAGATAAAGCACCAAGAGCTCATGTATGCACAGTGGGCTGCGCCACTAAGATGTTGATGCCAGGCTAAGCTACCGTATTCTGTTTGACACAGGTATGCGTAATAAGACAAGCAAACTACCACAGCATACCTTTACAGTACTAAATATCTTCCGTGGTAAGTAGTGTTCAGCAGTACTCAGTACTGTACAGTACAAATATAAAACTAGTGGAACTACTGCAGTTCTGCACAAAGAGTGTCCTACCTACCTAAATAAACTACTTCAAAATGTTGGCCAACGACCCACTTTTTTTTTTTTTTTTTTGGTTAAGACGGACAGAACAAAGAAGCCGCCTCTATTCATCATCAAACGAGCCAGAGCTTGTAAGCTACGGCAATCAGTTAACATAGATCACTTTTGACGACCCCGATATGAACAAAAGTCTCACTCTCTCTCTCTCTTTTTCTCTCTCTCTCTCTCTCCCTCTCTCTCTCACTCACACACACACACACACACACACACACACGCACACACACGCATACACAAATCTCGAACACTGTAGTGTGTAGTGTCTGTGATTCGGAAGACAATTTTGTATAAAACCGTAGTGAACGTGTGGGAGTATGCCCTTAAGGACTTTCCCAATTTAACGTTTCAATAACAAGTACTAGTTATTATTATTTTTGATCTAACGTAACTTGAATAGCACACTACTGTACTACACTCAAAAGATCTTACAAAGGAAAACTTCTTCCAGACTATTATACACTATCTCTAGTGTTGAAAAAAAACAGTGGAGGAGTGGGAAAAACCAAACATGCCCAGTTTAAAGTTACTACTCTGGAGCGGGAACATGGAAAATGGCGATTCGCAAGCCTAGTACTCAAGGCCTTGAGGTCAACATTGACAAAAGCGCTACAAGCTTGGTGGGCACTCCTTCCACAAAATCCAACATACATGTATCCGCCATTCAAGTTCAGATTCCTTGTTCTTCTAGTATTGTAACATGTTTGTTACTCTGAATAATACCGGCACTGGTGCCAAGCCTTTGCGTTCTTGAAAACGGCACCAAAGAACAAAGAACTATCCTGCTATTGTTAGAAAAAACAATGTGAATGTTATACTGTTGTTGTAGCTGTGCTGTTTTGTATTGTCTACCAAAAACAAAACTCGTGTACTGAACCATGGAGTGTTCTCTCTCACTCTCAGATTTAAGAACTGAGTGTTAAAACACGCAGCACAAAGCTTCGAATGAATAATATGATACTAAAAAGTTAAGTAGCTCTACGTTTCGTTTGTAATTCTAGACACAAAGCTGCGCGTTAGCAATCTTTTAATGCTGTATCAGAGAAAACAAGACTTACAATTAATAAGACGGGGTAACAATTAAAAGATATAATTATAGTATAAAAGGCTATAAATAAAGAACAGCTATGACAAACAGAACTTAAAACAATATTATTATACTGCTCGCCTATAAAATGGATTGTTGACATCACTGATACTGCAGAACTTTCAAGCACATTTTAGGATTGTAAATCTAAATCGGAAAATGGCTTTAAATTCAAAACTGCAATTTAGGTTGGATACTTCAACACACATAAACAAACAGTTGAATATAAAAAAAAAAAAACAATTACGAAGAATACGCAGAATATATAAAATTCAATTCAAACACACACAATTACAAATGAAGACGAAAAAATACTTAAAGTATTGTCACCTGAGTATGAGACCAATTACAGACACAAATATGAGTAATGAGAGTACAAAGAAAGAGATAACATGACAGCACTGGTTTAGATCCATTAATGGATTAGAAAATAGACACACAACAAAACAAACAGAAAACAAAAAAAAAGCAAGCAGACAAATTATAGCCTATAGCAACAGAATTGCTTTTTGTCCCTAAAAGAAATTTATACTCACGTATTCCTTGACGTTTTTAGTCCTTACAGCTTTGTATGATGCGTAGGCTGGGTACAGTGTCCCAAACACCAGTCTGCAAAATGTATACGAATACGGAACTATGAACGTCTCCACCAACAAGACAAAGTCTCTCACGCCACTGCTCAGCGGCATAGTCACCGTACTTCATTCACTCCAGACATCAAACAATCTTGTTTCATCAAATGTTGCTGTTCACTATTGTTTTTGTCACTCAGAAGTGGATGTCAAAGTTCATTTTATTCATTATTGAAAATGCAGACTTTCTAGAATTGTGCTAACCATGTAACATGCAACAGAATATAATTCAGCACCTTGTCTACATTTCAACTTATAATCATGTCTGTGGCACATCCTTTAAAATGCCGTCGTTGCAGGTATTTGGATTGTCACTGTCCACTTCACGCTTGCTGTGCTAAATCGAGAAGAATGATGTGAAATTATGAAAAAGATAATATTTTTAAAAAAACGTCCATACCAGCATTGAATACAGTTGCGAACAGATCCATCACAGCAAGTGTCAAGTGGTCAGTGGCAATACAAATATCTACAACGACGGCATTTTAAAGTTAAAGTCTTACACCTACCTGATGTGCCACAGACATTTTATATATTAAAATTGAAATGAAGATAATGAGCACATTCTGTTGCATGTTACATGGCTATGTGCGTTTACATGTGTATGTTTACATGAGTACATTTACATACGTACTTTTTTTTTTTTTAAAACATCTGATGGCCACCCTCACTTCTTCTCTTCAAAAAAACCCAATGAGCTATTGACGATGTTTCATTTCAGAATTTGTCATAGATCTTTTTTGACAGATCATAACAAATTTGTGTCCAAGAACTTCCCGTTGAATATGATGATAATGATGATGATGGTGATAATGAAGACGACGACGATGTAGGCTTTTGTAGCGCAGACAGACACCTACTAGTATAAAGTTCATCTGGTCTTATTACACTATTTGGTTTTATTACATGGGAAGATGAAAAATCATTGATAACCAAACAAAACGTTCAACGCCTACTTCATTCTGTCTCTCTCCCTCTTCCTATCTCTTTCTCTTCCTTCCCCCCTTCACACCCAACCCTGCTAGGAAGGGGAGGTGGCCAGAAAATACCTTAAACTTTTGATTCTTGACTCTCTCTCTCTCTCTCTCTCTCTCTCTCTCTCTCTCTCTCTCTCTCTCTCTCTCTCTCTCTCTCTCTCTCTGTGATAGAATACGCCTGTCAGTCACATCGTCCATCCTGCGTAACTGACCAATAACTGACAACGGACAACGTCCAGGACGATACCAGTAATTGACGCTGCTTATGCAACAGCGGCGCGGTTAAACTGCCTTGTTGAATGCGTAATACTTGAACCCCCAATAAAAGGTCACCCCTAGGGTAACTTCCATCTCACCTATACGCTCAATGTGTCCGGGGACACAAATTTAACACAACAACTTCCATAGTGATAGAGAAAATACAATGGCGCGAGAAGCTGTCCACTAACCATCTGAACAAAATCTGTTCCTGATGCTAGTGATATGGCTTAGACAAAAACCAAAGACACACAGACCGGCATTTGGCTAAAGCATTCCCAAATCTAGGAATACAATAATGAGGAGAAGCATCCTGAGAATGGAGAGAAATAGCTTACTGATTAATAATAATAATAATACAGGATGCTATACGCGCCTTACCCCATATCATTCAGGCTCAAAGCGCGGCGGTTAGAGGTAATCAGCTCTGAAGGATAGAACAGAACGGCAGGAATATTGTAGAAAGACAGTGAATGTAATTTTATGCTTAATGCAAGCCTCTACAGCTAACCAGTGCAAACTCTCGTTATTAAATGGAGCAACACAGAGAACCTTATTAAACATTACTGTTACATAATTTAAATAATTCATTCATTCAAATTCTTAAGCACTAAAGTTAACAATTTTTCTGTCGTTGGTTAGCCTTTTTAGTTTTTAAGTTGTTTTGTGTAATTAAATTCTACATCAGCACATGCCCAAAATACACAAACAGTTTTGCTTTATTTTTGTCCCGGTTATTAAAGTATGGCAATAGTAATATGAGTAATAGTATTTGTAGCATTTGAAACATATCCTTGTATTTACAAGATCAATCAATAATCATAGATTAACCATGAAAGAGTATGTACTTTGTCGGATTTCACATTATCCTCCTCATTGTAATGGGTTGCCAACCATTATACACTTAAAACATTCCAATTCAGATTTTAAAGATAAAGGCAAATTGCTCAGGCTAGTAATAATAAAGTTAGCATTGTGAAAAGATAGGTAGTCCATCAACACCTTAAAGAAACACTCAATCTCCCATTCCTCTGCACCCAAGTAAAATACAGGTAGAATTGACTGTCCTATTATGATAGATCAGCAATAGTTCCTAGTAATGAAGTGATTATTCTGTTTGTAGATAAAGTATTGTATTTAACTTGTAGAATGCTAGTTTTGCAGCGATTGTACATTCAAAGGATAAGGTGTTGCGTGACTATTTCAGGCTACCTTGCCAACATTACGCAAGTTTAACAAAACATTAACAGCCTTGGAGGGGCTCCACCCTTTCACGTAAGCACAATCATTGGCGTTGCAGTAACACAGGTTACTAAGGTATATCGTCGGTTTCCCACACACCTTTGCTTCTCAAAACTTTGGCTATATCTCAAGGGGTACGCGAAACACAAAATTAGGTCACCGAATCACACACACCAAGCTTGTCAAGGAACTTCCAGTTGCCTCTGCTCTTATCACCTTCGTGCCCTAAAGATTCCCTTTCTTTGAGGTATCTATCCTTGCTGTAAGTAGCAGCACACCTCTTTACCCCACTCTTTCCATCCACAACACCTGGTTTCCATAGCAACCGCGTACCTTGGCAGACAAAACCAAACGGTTTACATGAGCATTTGACTGCCTGAACACATTATGACCGAATCATAATGTGCATATGGCATCAGAGTATTCAGACACAGTGGCTAACCTTTGACATCCTTAAGTATCAAAACAGTTTTATCATCAATTACATAATTTCTAATCTGTTAAGTCTTGTGTACAATGTGTGTGTGTACATGGTTTTACTATTCAGGAACATAACATGAAAACATTAAGTCTACAGAAATAGACTTTTAAAAGTAACTTGTCAATAGTCAATAGTTCAGTTCACAGCAGCTGATTATTTTTGGTCTAGGTTAGTCTACCTAGTTAATTAAATAATACATTTCTTGGTTCTCTTCTTTCCAGTCCTTTCAATTCAAAAGTTAAAGGTATGCATGTGAATACTACTAGACAATGGAATTCCGGAAGGCATGGTTTGTTATTATTCATTGCTTACAGGGTCCAGCGGACTGCAAAGAGCTGAATCAGGACCACAAAATAAAGACTACAACTTCGCTGAAAGAGGACTCACCCCTGGTCCGCATAAAAGATAAAAGATCTGCCTAAACAACCCTAGTGGTAACACTGAAAGCAATCCATCAGTCTGTCACTTTACAATAAAGACATCCCACGCAGGGGACGCTGAGGCTATACTCTAATTTATCGAACCCCCGTTTACAAAAACAAAATAGAATACAAACATCAATATACAATATCAACAAAACAAATACATAGAAAATGCCTACATTGCTAAATAATAACATCATAGGAAGCCCCAGGGACCATTTGGCAGAAAGCGTCCAATAATACCAAACTGATCCAAAACACACAAATAAGGAGTTTTGTCCCGGAAGAGTTTTCAAGAAAAAAGGTAGGTGACTGGTCTAGCGAATAAAAATATAGTATAGTAGGACAGAGTAGGAATGAGAAAGAACAAAGGAGAAAGACAGTGACAGTGGGAATTTAAAGCACTAAATTTTCAGAAAGTGGGGATATTATTTATACTGAAACCCCCGGAACCCCTACAGGGGGAGAAGCGAGAGGGGAGGTGGAACTACTGGAAGGCAAGGAACTGTTCCTTTGTTTACTAATTCCCTAACTATTGTGTTGTTGTTGTTATTTTGTTAACTTGCTTCTTAAGATTAATTCATCAGTAAAGTTCAAAAACAATAAACCAAGTTATATTTTGAAATATATTTTTCTACCAAATAATACATGCAAAACCAACCAGCATGTACCATCTGTTTTAAACTACACATTGTGTCTAATAAATGGCTTTGAAAATGGTGGTGATTTACACTGACATGAGTATCTTTTTCCCTTTGTTAATCACTTAAACTGTTTAAAGTTAATGTAAAAAATGCAATGCTGGATAACATTTTACATGTATCAGGGTGTGTACAGGATGATACTGCATAGGACTGTCACTATGTGGCCTGCACTAACTTTCATGTGATATCCACTAAGTTTGCATGAGGTTTGTGAATAAAGTAGTCTTTTATTAATAGTTTAATGGAGTGACAGACTATGCTGTTTCTTTATGTACATAAGTTTATTATTTTCAGACTATTTCCATGGGATATTTATAAAATATACATAAATGAATACAAAGTTTTGGACAATTAAGCATTTGTAACAAGCAGACCAGTTTACCCCGCACTATTTGAGCTTTTGCTTGTTTAGCAGTAGTAAAACTTAGAAGGTTACTGTAGTCTATAGCAGACGATTAAGGTATAACTGATCATGTGTACACACACTGCGAGCTGAGGCGAGCCGTGTAGTGACATCATCGAGGCCTACGATGGTGTTTCGATTTTATAGCCACTTAGATTGTTTCAGCCAATCGGGACACAGGTAGAGTGGTTAGAACCAGTTCTGGCCGATTCAGTCAAAGCCATGTAGGAGGTCAGTCGAGTTTGAGACGCTAAGGAGTACACAGTACTCTCTGACAGAATCTCTCCTGAGAAGATTAGACAGCAATGCTTGTTGGATATTCGAATTCAATCAAGTAGCCACAGCCTGACATTGTCGAACAGGTAAATGAACATACTTCTGTTTCATCGTGATGTATTTATATTATTGTTGAAATTATGTTTGTGGAATTTGCTATGCATAGAATGAACTGTTAGTCCGACTTTGCATGACCACGTGGAGAAGCCGACCACAAGGCAAGCACGACCGGGTTTGACGCCATGTTGTATACCTGACGGAACCACTGTTGTTTAACCTATATGTATGCTTGCAGACCAGTGGCTATACCAGTGAATATAATATTAATTTTTCTTTATGTGTATAGTTAGCAACGATTTATATTTATAGATGTATAGGAAATTAGAGTGGAGATTCCAGTGGACCACCAACTTAGCAGAATGTTCGTCGCTTATGTATAGAGATGTGGAGCTATCACTGAGGGCTACTTTGGCTTTCAGTGAGACGCTCTGCACAGACCTATTATTCAGGGTTGTGCAGAATTTCGTCTCATATGTTACAGACGAGCAGGCGTTATATCGTGAGCCCAACTCAGCAAACGACAACAACCACGTCAACGCGTACAGTTGGCTGCCGAGGCATCTACAGCATCGTGCGCAGATAGCCCCAAACGTCGTACCAAAAAGTCAAAGACTACAAGACGACACAGCATGTACCAGAAGCTACCTCAACGCAGCGCTTCAACCACGCAGTTAAGTGCTCTAGAAACAGTGCACTAACACTGTATAAACAAGACCACAGTAGTCCACTCTTCATGAACGCTAGTAGCCAGTGCCCGATGAAGAAAAAGTAGCTGCCTAGATTATCAGCGAGCGAACCATTCAACTTGACATTTGAACTTTTAAATTAGTTTCATACATCGAAGATCGTGTATAGAGTAGAGGAAATAAATGTGTGATTTTTACTGTTATCAAGTGGCTGGACTACATATGATTCATAGCCGTGTGAAAGCTAGTGTGACAGTGATCTTTTACCGTTTTTCTATCTATCTCTGTACCCCAGCCTTAACACAGACCGAGCTAAACAAATAAATGTATTAAAGTAATTCACCGGGTGATTCACTAGCGGTCCCCATAGAATAAGACGAGAGGGTTACAGCATTCCATTGTGCAGAGCCCATCAACAATATAAAAAAAACGTCACAGCATTGATGAATGACATTGCTATCAATATATATGCAGGGTTGTACACTTTTAAGGCAAAAATCTTGACAAACTGTACCAAATGTTCAGAGGTTTCACACACTTCCTGGTTTTTAATAATTTTATAGTCGTATATATACATGTACATATTGTATTTAACTAAAAATCATATCAACCTTTATTTTATATTTTATCAAGCACAGCAAGTATGATCTTAACCGAACGCCAAAACAACATTACTAACACAGTTGGTGGATCTCTAACACAGAATCTTGATTTTAAATTTAGTATTAAGCAGGCTGTTAGTGTTAATAACTTAATACTAAATGATACAAACAATTTTTTTACTGACACTATAACAGTATTATTAATAATAATATCATGTGGAATAGTCCATGAAATGAGACATTATAAGTACTTATGCATACAACTGCAAGGAAACTTGAATCATGATTGAGTGTGGCACTGGTATTGCCAATCATACAGTATTGCTGATACTAGTTCAGGCCTTCTCCTTCTCTGTCTCGCCGCTCTCGGTGGACAGT
Organism: Oncomelania hupensis; assembly: GCA_036898135.1. Taxonomy (NCBI): domain Eukaryota; kingdom Metazoa; phylum Mollusca; class Gastropoda; order Littorinimorpha; family Pomatiopsidae; genus Oncomelania; species Oncomelania hupensis. Next base: position 118,742,505 of record CM072511.1, on the reverse strand, counting down.
TGATTGCAAATTGCAGGTTTGCTTAAAGTTAAAGTATTATGACATGTAATCACAATGACATCACATTCCCTTCCCGCATAGCTACCAAACCTTAGCTACCATACCTCATCTGGCTAAGAGGGTAGGCCTTCTCAACGCCTGCTGAGACTTGAGAGAGGAAGAGGGCCTCAACTAGTTTCAGCCCCGCTGCATGATTGTCAACATGATTTGTAAAGTTAGTGAGTTTAATTCCCTGCCACCAACCTCTAAATCTTCTGTTTTGTTATCTGTAATTCGGTTGTGTTTGTTGATGTCTGTATTTCTATGTTCTACATGAGTGTTCTAGTCAGGCGTGGATCTGCTGTCTAGTATAATGGTGGTTACATAGGTCGCACTAGATCTATGCTTTATTTGTCTGTTATGTATCTTGTGTATGCCTGCCGCTGATCTAAAGCATTCTTTGTGTCATGTATACTATAACTGCATGTATGTCACTTGGCGAATAAATCTTGAATTGAATTGAATATATTGTGGTGCCCCAACGACCTTCGAGTTACGGGACAGGATAAGATAGGATTGGATATGCAAGATAACAAATACCATTTAATCAATGTTAATTGTAGAAAATTAAGTAACATAAAAGACAGCCACCTGTGAGTGAGATAGTGTCACTTTCACACATAATGTGACATTACTTGTAAATAATAATTTATACATGTAAATAATAATAATAAAATGTCCAAGTTTTAAAACACAGTCCTCTACATACAAAGAATGTATATTTGATGTTTAAGTTTCCTGTTTTATAGGCTCTGTTTGTGACTACACGCAACTCAACTTTTTGGATATTTATTATGTAGCAGCTTCTTCAGTGTCACTGTCAATACTGATAATACTATAGCAATGTTAACGATTGTGGGTTTTATTTTCCTGAAATGAGTGCTGATGTTCAAACCTATAACATCAAACTGTCGGACAACTGACAACAATCCACTTGTAGACTAACACTTTACTATTAGTCATCACCACTGATGTAATAAGTAATAACACAAAACATTTCATAGTGCCAGTGGTCTTTTTAATATTTCAAAAATTCAAACGATTTTAGTCAACGACAAAACACAGACTGAAAAGCAAAAATGACCAAATAAAGAAAATGTACAGTATACTTACATTACAACCCTGGAAATTATTGCAGAAACCATCTCTCAATCTGAGGGAATGCTAATAGAAGAAATCAGTGTTTAAATACACACAATAATCCAACATTTTTAGAATAAATCATGTGTCTTTTGCACCGTCAACACTGGCAGCCATAGTGAATGACGTCACGTTAATAATCACGTGACCAAAACAACACACTTTCAACTTTACGAAGATTCTCTTCCATCGTTTACAGGAAAATATGTTTGAGAGATCACTGAAAGATGCAAACAATATAGCAGGCAACTGTTTCTGTCATTCATTAGGCAAAGAAATAGCGTCTGCGTTTACAAAATTTACTCAAGTAATTTGCAGTGTGCATGCTTTGCATGCCATTAGTTGTTCGTCAGATTGACTTTTGGGGGGGATTTGTACGGCAATTTCCCCATGTATTCAAATATTATAATACAAACTACAAAGCACATAAATGAAAAAAAGTAAGTCTATAAAAAAATTTTATCTCGACAAATGACAACAGGCCGCTAGGAACTATGTTTATGCCCGCGTATGAATAACCAATTGACGACCCTTTGACCTACCACGGTGTCAAATGCATACTGAACCCTTGTCTTCTTCCACGGTATCGTATGCGAAGAGACATTCCGAGCAAGTCTTGTCTGTGGTTTTTGTGAGGAAAAATACACCTTCTGACCCAAAAATGGATACTTAAAAGTTTAAGATGGCGTATAAAAGTAGGGAGGAAATCGTGGGCAAACGTTTTCTTTCAGTAAGAAACGTTAATAAGGCTAAAGTTAGTAGAATTTCGGAGTGGGAATGGAGACCTGGAATCGTACGTGCTGTTTCAAATAGAGACCAAACAAACGTGGAATTTACGGTAAGTTTCTATTGCATTTTTATTTCTGGTAAGTGCTAGTTTGCAAAATACGTTAACCTGAACATGCTATTGTTAGTTTTCATCCAAACGGAAGAACTTTCTTTTGTAAATAGCGGCACAATTTTATGAAACAGCTGCGTAGTGTTCGTGGGACGTCTTGCAGAACTCTCATAACCTAACAGTGACCTGAAAAGTCACTGAAAACGTGGTTCAAGATTAGGCTGCATTATTTTGTTTGGTATTTTGATAGTTTTGTAATGTATGTTTCGGTTGAAATAATTCTGCTAAGTACATGCTGTATCTATTGCATTATTACAGCTACTTACAACATCTACGGTATTTTGTTTTCGAATCGATAGACCAAAGCAGATTTAAAGCAAATGCAACCTAGTGAGAGGTTGAAGGGTGTGTGTGTGTAGGCATGTCGGTTGCCATTTACTTTGTTAGCATGCATTTTCAGTTTTCGTAACGTAGAACTTTGTAAATACACATACAAGCACACACACACTAACACACAAGTAATTTTGTTTTAAATCGAGGCATTTTAATCTCAAAAATATCTAATAATAATAAGGATATTTACTTAGCGCATATAATTTACTGTTAAAAAAATATGTGCCTCAATTCTCGAGCAGTCACACACTAAAAAAGAAAATCATAAAGAAAAAACAACACAGAAATATACACGCTGGAAAATGTGGGTTTGTAGAGACCATGCAGAACAGAACAAATAAATATCTCTGGATTTCATTGATAAAACTAAAATCTATTCTGGGTTTTCCTGAGTGACTTACAAGTATTATGGTTTTAAACAATCTAATGCTTGGAAATAATATATAAGTCGCCGTATACTAAAGTAACTTACTTTGGCCTACTACAATAACGGTTAGACTCGCTCATAGAAGTGGACTAGTGAATATTTTAATGTTAACTATAAAACAATTTTTATTTCAAAGATGGAGTATTCTTGTCAGCAAAGTATTAAAATGAAAAAAAAATCACTTAATGTAAAACTTTAAATTTAATCAATTGTATCATATAATTCTGTAATTATACTCACCCTCTATCCCTTCTCCCAACCACTGCCTCTCTCTCAGTCTCTGTGTCCTCCTCACCCTCCCCAACCCACCACCTTCTGAACCCTGCATCCCTCCCTCTTTACCTCTAGCTCCAACTCTCTCCACTTCCTATCCCCCTCCGATCTCGCTCCTTCCATCATTATTTCATTTCTCCACCTCTCTGCCTCTCTTACCTCCACCCTAACTCTCGTCAGACTCATTGCAGGTAGTGATCGATTTCTCAGTAAATCATTGAATAATCACAATTTGGAAAGCTATTTTTATTCTGGAAATTTGATATTGTTACCATGATAATCATGTAAACTCATTCTAGATGGTGCTACTATGTTGCTTTCTCTATTTGTACACATTTTGCTTCCTTTCATTTCCAATTCCAGTTCCATACTTCCTTGCTGACCAAAAAACACTTTGATAAAAAAAAAAAAAAATTTAAATAGCCTAAAACTAAATTAGTAGTACAATTTTTTTTGATTCCCTTCATTCCAGAATGAGTTAATTTTTATGAAATTATAAGGGATCAGGCTAGATATATTTTTAATAATTGCTGGAACCTGTGATAACGTACTTTATGAACAGTTAGTCTATTACTTATTAGTATTAGTACTATTACGTATTAGTATTACTTAGACTCTTAATATCATTTATAAGCAATATGTATTATATGTTAAAAGTAGGTATATCATGACTAGTACAGCGTTTAAAAAATCATAGTCACTCTTACAGTAATACCTCAGATAACTTGATAACATTTTAAAAGATAAGTGTCTGGTCTATGAATTATTGCAATAATGTGTTTGAATGGGAATCTAAAAAAATTATCTCTTTCCTAAAACCTCTTGATTTCATCTTCTATCATTATCGCCACCCTCCTTTACCAATTATTCATTAACAATAACAGGCATAAGACAGTAAGGTTCCTTTTCTTTGGTAGGAAAATATTATTAATACAATGCGAGTTTGTGTAGAGTAAAGAGACTGGGGAGGAGGAGAAGAGGAAAAGGGATTGGGGTGAGGGAGTCGACTTTAGTACAAGTAGTGGTATGAAGTATGTAACTTTTGATAGAGAGCTATAGTAGACTGACGCAATGTTACTCAGTGATTTCTGATAAAATGTTGACTGTACATGTGTACCTTTAAATTAATCCAAACAAAAAACTATGTTTAGGGTATGCCGACAGACCCTAAATTTTTGGCTGGACCCTAAACTTTTTGGGGGGATCATCTGGGAAAAAAAAGAAGTTGTGATAAAAACGAACACCAAAACACCTAAACTAGAATATTTCGTGTAAATTGTTACACTTCATCAGCTACACACAAACAAAACGAACAGAACACGATGGGAGAAATGACGTAAAAGACAAAAAAAAGAAGTAAAAATCAAAGAAAATCGCTCCCAAGGTGGAAAAGGTTTAGAAAAAAAATCCTACATACTGACCCTTTTTTTCCCTAAGTTACCTTAAATACAGACCTTTTGGGCGGGGGAGAGGGGGCCTTAGTAGTATTTGGATTTACCAATGGTTAAAAGAAGCGGTTACTGATTTTATTTATTAAAAAGACAAAAAATGTTTAATATCATTTTTATAAGGTGAAGGGTGGAGGAATACTTCATGTCAAATCAGAAATTGTGTTTTACTTTTGTATTATTTTGTGATTGATCTGTGTGGGAATTAAATATATTCTTGTCTTTGTCACTTTTATGAAATGGTGGTAATAAATTTTGTTCTAACTTCTACACACTTGTTCCCCATCCTCTCCAAAATTAAAAACTACACATGACTTCAATGATTAATTAATTTTATTTATAAACTAACTAAACACCTTAACAATAAATACATTAACCATTTTATATAATTGTAAGACTGTACTTGTATACCTATACTTTTTCATGTTGTGGTTTAAATTATTATATTTACAGTATTGTATTTTACAGTTTTAATTTAGGGAAAATAAAATGACGAAGTATAAATAACATTAACTTGATTAACCACTAATTGTGGTACTGAGATTAGTGAGAACAATTTGAAGTCACAGAGAAAGCAAGTTTTGCAAGATGTTTAGTGAGAATTAATGCAGCTTTTATGCCTAGTTTTTCAATTGTATTCTGTTACATTATCAAGCTTAGCTTTTGCAAGGGCTCCTTTATGTTCTCTATTCATGTACTGTAGTATTTTGCATCATAACTGATACAATTCTCGCAATTAGTACAAATGTAATGATAGGTTTTTGTTTTTCTTCCTTTCTGTTAATGTTATGGTCATTATCGTCATTGTTATTTTTATAGTAATTTGTTATTTAAATTCAAAGTCTAACTGGTCTTATTATTATTAATATTAAGATTAATGTTTTTGTTTTTGCACGGCCTGAAATAACTTTTAAACTGTCAAATTTTGGACCAGTAAATGTCATGTTTTATTATTATCTATATTGTTTCCTCATTCATGCTACTCAGTCTTCATGTCGGATGCCAGTGAGATATTATTTATTGTGCGGGCCTTTTCGGGTTTCATTTAGTGAGCAGTGATTCACTGATTGAAAGGCCCATACCCCAAAATTGGTTTCATGACAATCATTTTTAATTTAATCTACCGCTTTCATGACATTTTGTTTGATTTTGTCTCAAACCAAACACTCATTATGGTTTTCTTACCATGGATAGGAAGTTGGTTTACCTTTGTTTTGTTTAGTTTTAGGAGTGGTTCAACAGGAAAATTTGGGCTTCGATTCTTTATAATGAAGCTTGAATTTTCCAACAAGTAACACTAACAGGAGTAAACTTTTTGTAAATTTTACCTTTCATGCGATGGTACACTTTCCCAGCATGACCTCAGCCTGAACTGTCAATCCCAGGGAACTCCTTGGAATTACTAACAAGATGGCAAGACATTCAAAAGTATTTTTATTCTCCCACATAGCTGAAAACCAGCTTTTTAAAAAAGTGTTTATTTTCGAAAAGCTTTTTTGTTTCGGTTTTATTCTACAGAAGTTAAATGACAAAGTGGATCTATTGACCACTATTTGAACTATCGCCAAGTTATAGTTATAACAAGAATGTTTTCCCATATTTTTATTTGTATTTTTGTAAGATACACATACAGTACCAACGTGTTTAGCAAGCCAAATATATGTTCAGAAATTCACACATGTGACATAGCATAAAAATATTCATTTTTAAATTTGTTAATTTTTTCGGCTAGGCCATGATGTGAAGAAGTAACAAAATTATCAAAATCAGGTCAGCCAATGTTTAGATATGGTACAAAACATGCTTAGGTGAAGCCCAATGACCTTGACCTTTGAGTACAAATAAGAATGATTTAACATGTTTTGACATCTTTAAATCCACAATTCATTGTATGTGAGATACTCTTAATTTAAGGGATTATTTTCGTTCAGATTTTGTTTAGGGATTTTTTTTTCTTGTCAATGTACGGGATTTTTTATTTTTATTTTTGTAAAATGTAGTTCCTACATCAAGATGCCACAATAGAGATAATATGACGTAACGATGTGGGGGAAAAAAAAGTAGTAGGAATCCCTTTTCATTTACATGCATACTGTGTTTTAAATGAAATGAATTAGTATTATATAGTGCAGCTACAGTTTGAAGATCTGCTCATGATCACTGATGATGATGCTGGCCAATTGCTTCTTTTTTCACTATGAGAATAGCAGATTTGCAGGTTTTTATGGGTTCAATGGCCATCATCAGCATAAAATAAAACAAGTTCTTTTTTTTTCTTTTTGTTCTGATGTTTATATTGCATTTTATTTTTAATGTCCGTCTTCAGATCCCTAAGATCTTGTTAAAAATTCATATCGACGTTTAATCCTGTCGGTATTCATTATTACTAACTGTAATATTATGCTTATTTGAATATTATGTCATAATAATGTGTCAAAATATTGATGTTCTTGAATAATGTTATTGATACATGTCTGGTAAGGCATGTTCTTAGAACAACGTCAACTGGCTACTTCCAAATATGTGTTAAGATGTTTATCTGTTCCAAATTCGGTGTATGATGAAATTTATATTGACGCTCAACAAGATTATCCCAAAAGAACAAAAAATATGAAGTACTTGCAGCCAATTAAAAACTATACAAAAGACCTTTTTGATAAGTGTGACATTGCTATCACATCAGTTTCAGTTCTTCCATTAACACCATTGCTTCCACCGTGGGAGCATTTATGTGCACATATTGATATTGACTATAGCCAAACTAAGAAAGAGGATAATCCTAATTTATTAGTTACTGAGGTAAAACATCATATTGAAAGTAATTACAAAAACCATAGATTTTTACTGATGGATCAGTTTTAGATTCTTCGGATAGTGGATCAGCATATATTATACCTGAAATAAATATCAGAAGATCATATTATTTAGGAAAGGGATTTTCTATATTTACAGCTGAGCTTTATGCTATTCTAATGGCTTTAAATTTCATTATGACGTCACCTTTAGAATTATTTGGTATATTAGTATGTGTTGATTCAAAAGCCGTTCTGTATGCATTAAAACAGTGGAACTGTAAAGATAGAAGGGAGATTATCTATGAAATTAAACATATGATACATTGTGTGATTTCTAGAGGAATAAATTTTGATTTCTGTTGGGTACCATCACATTGCGGAATTCATTGGAATGAGGTATGTACAATACAATACAAGGTTATTGCTTTAGGTCCAGCGGACTCTTCCGAGCCAAATCAGGACCAGAGAGACGTTATCTTAAAATATTATAAAATGATTCAAGTCTTAAAAAACAAGCCTGTTACTCTTAAATACACAAACAAACTTTCACATGACACCTCTTTAAGAGACTTCTTTAAAACTGATGTATTAAAAATATATTCTCTTTCTTCAATCAAATCACTAAATTCAGTCCTAATAAAATCCAAACTAAACAAAACATGTCGATACAATTTATATGCGATAGAACAAACCAACATCATGTAAAAATTGAAACAGATGTTGACCATTACATACTTTAAAAATCTCTTTGAAAGGTATGGAACCAAAATATGTTTCCCTTTCCTCAATCAAATCAGCACATTCAGACATAAAATGGCGAACAGAAAAAGCACCATGGTGGTTCTTCTCCTTTTAAAAGGAAACTGTGGGTGACATAAGTATGCCCAATATGAAGGCGAGATAACACTGTTTCCTCTCTGCGAGTGGACGCAAAGTTAGGCAAAGAAGTGGACAAATCGGGAAGAATTTGAAATAATTTGTTGTTGACATGGTTAGACCAGTCAATCTGCCACAGTCGTTTACAATAAGATCCAGTCATACAACGTAGGTCAGAGTAGGGCACAAACTGGAAAATCTCTGGAGGGAAATCGAGATGTAGAGCATCTTTAGCCGCCCTGTCTACTGCAATATTGCCGCGGATGCCCATGTGACCAGGGACCCACATAAAAACTATCTTTTTACCCTCAGAAACAAGTTGTGTATGGAGGTCATGGATCTCTGCCAGAAAAGGGTGTGATATCTTTCTCGTGGAAAGAGCCTGAAGTGCTGACAATGAATCGGACATGATTAAAAATGAGGTTCTTTTGGATTGATGAGGTATGTGACAGATTAGCTAAGGAGGGAGCACAAAGGTCGTCAGATTCTATAATTATAACAAATTTTATATATGTGTAATCATGAAATGTTTTCCTTACTAGAAAAGGAAGTTTATCATGATAATAACATTAAAAATATATCTCTACTGACTTGTTCAAGACCACTTTCTAAATTAATATATAAATTAAGAATGAATGCATGGAACACTAAATACTCAGCTGATGTTAAATGTATATGTAATACAAGTCTATCAGTACATCACCTTCTCTTTGAATGCTCAGTTTTAACAGACATATTCAAAGTAAATGGACATAGCATAACTGAATATGGACATTCTGTAGACATGGTTCTATATCATCCAAATGTTACAGACATTGTGAAAGTTATTGCTAAATCTCCTGTTGGTAGACTCTTATAGCGTGTTTGTTTTGAAATTATGCTTTGAAATAGTTACAGTGATTTAAAAGTTACATTTTCAATGTCTAATATCACCTAAATGTGTTATCAAAATATTACAGACGTTGTAAAAGTTATTGCTCAATCCCCTTTTTGGTAGACTCTTATAGACTGTTTGTTTTGAAATTATGTTTTAAAATAGTTAAAGTGTTTTTAAAGTTACATTTTCAATGTCTAATATCACCTAAATGTGTGAACAGACATTAAATTAAAGATTGATTGATGTTCTTAGAATTTTCCTATTTGGACTGTGACATTATAATGTCTTTAAAAAAATATAAAGAACATTTTAGCTGATAATGAACTGATACTAAAAAATTGCATATATATTATTATATCGTGTAATCACATAGGAAACTTGTTATAATTGTGATCATAGTATGCGATGTACTTTAAATATTATGATGTTGATATTTTATTTTTTTTATTTCTATTAATTTTTTTTTTTGAGTAATAATGTAAAACTAATAATCAGTGAAAAAGGCAAGGAAGTATTGAATGGAGCATTAGATGTTGAAAGATGTCGCAATTGCAGCATTTTTTGGGTAATGTTGATTGGTGTTAAATTATATGGTTTTCTATTTGAAATAATAATGTATTGTATCGTATTTGTATTACTATTATATTGTATTGTAAAATAAAATAAATAAATAAAGATTTCATATTTTTAGCAGTACATATAAATTAACCTCAAAGTAAAAATGATGAATTTCGTTTCCATTATGTTTGAGATAAACCATAAGGCAAAAAGAGCGTTTTGAATAAAAACTTGAAATTTGGAACGATTGACCTATCGACTCACAACCCGACTGCTACCAAAGGATGGCCCATGATTTTAAGTACCTGTATAAAAAACATCCAACTCGCTTTGAGCCATCTTTGAAATATTGAGCAAAATCTCTTTAGCAACAAAGAAGACTCCAGTGACCTTGACCTTTGCGGTATCTAGATCAAATCTGATAGTACAGGAGGCAGGCCACTAACCTAGGTAATAAATGTTCTTATGAATCCAGTGGTTCGTGACGTGACATATGGCTTCCAACGAACGGACTGATGGATAGACAGACTGCCGACTGGCATTTGGCTTGTCCTCATACCAACCCCTGACTTTCAAAGTATTTCCTGTAAATCTGGAATTACAAAAAAAAAAAAATGAAATTCAGAGTGCAAAACAGACTGAATGACGACTAACGATTAACAGACTGCAATGAATGATTGGCTTTGAGTTGAAGTACCTGTATTCCAAATTCGTACAAATCTGCTCAGCCGTTTTTTAAAAATATTGAGCAACAGGTGTTTAGCATAGAATTAAACTCAGTAACCTTGATCTTTGAGGTTGAGCAAATACGATGGCAAGGGAAGCTGGCCACTAACTCAAGTAGTTTTCCGTTGTTTGCGTTTGTAGTTTTACATTAAGTTTGCGAATTCATGTTATTAGATCTATATTTCAGTTTGCTATCAATGGTTTACTTTTCTGACATTGATTGTTTGGGTGACAATGTGATGTCATGTGATAGTAGAGGGTCTGGTGTTCCAAATTCTTTTGCGATGTATTGCAAAATTCATATATCTGCACACATATTTCTACCCGTTGGGGTTATGTTATGTTATGTATCAGTTTATAGTCCCCTCTCTTCCCGATAAGGATTTTCAGAGAGGATACTTTGGTTAGGACCGTTGGGGTGCCGGGGGTTTCAATATAAATAGTATCTCCACTTTGTGCAAATTTTGTGCTTTAAATTCCCACTGTCGCTGTCTTTCTCATTTGCTCTTTCTCATTCATGCTCTGTTCTATCAATCTGCTATACTATCTTCTTCTTCGCTAGACCAGTCACCTACCTTTTTTCTTGAAAACTCTTCCGGGACAAGACTCCTTATTTGTGTATGAGGTCTGTTGGATCAGCTTGGGAATATTGGACGCTTTCTGCCAGGTGGTCACTAGGGCTTCCTATGATGTTATTATTTAGCAATGTAGGCATTTTATATGTATGTGTTTTGTTGATAATTTATAATGATGTTTGTATTCTATTTTGTTTTTGTAAACAGGGGTTCGATAAATTAGAGTACAGCCTCAGCGTCCCTTGCGTGGGATGTCTTTATTGTAAAGTGACTGACTGGTGGAGAGCTTTCAGTTTTACCACTAGGGTTGTTTCAGCAGATCTTTTATGCGGATCAGGTGTTGCCGGTCATGATTTGGCTCTGAAGAGTCCGCTGGACCTAAAGCAATAATCATGTAATGTAATGCACACGTATTTTATTATTTTAAAATTCGAAATACAAGTATTATCAGTGTATTGCTCATACTGTATAGATCTATAGACAAGCATCTATTTTGATTATTCTTTCCCCACAATACAATACCACATCCGTTTGTTAAGAGTACATCAATATATAAATTAACACAACTGGAGATTCAGGTGAGATACAAATGACTGGACCCTATTGTAATCAAGTGTGTATTGATTTAAATCTATTAAACTCTTTTACTACCCTGACAATTTTAACAAAGCTTTTAGCAATGAAATATTTGTTTCCTTGAAAAAAACATCTTTCTGTCACGCCCTTTGACAAATCCTTTAAACATTCACAGTGAGTGTTGTACCACTACCACTGAAAAAAATAAGCCTACAACAAACAAACAACTCTTTTGAAAGTATAGTTATTTTTTTTAATTGAATGAATTCCGTAGTTTGTGTGCTTATTAATGGCAACAGCTGTTGGCCGGCCGGCAACAGCTGTTGGCCTGCCAGCAAACCTTGTAGAACTAAAACTAGCAGCTACCAAAGCCGGTAAGAGACAGAACCGGAAATAAACAATTGCTCCTAAGTTTTTTTTTGTTTTGGGTTGATAAAATAGACTCTACCCTACCCCAGACACCAAAGACGCACACTTTGTGCCGCGTTGTTCACTCAAAAATAAGGTCAAAGGTCACACGGCTGTACCGTTAAAACCAGGAGAAATAATTAACTTCCAGTCTTCTCCGAAATTGAAAATCCAAACTATTTTAGTTGGTTTGAGCAACGAAGTCTCATTTTATCGTCGTTTAATGTAAAAAAAAACAATTTGAATTTTAGGGTAAACCCGTTTTTGCCAAAATTAAACAAAGTTTGCAAATTGGGGTCTTTTAATAATTTTTTTTTTTAAATCCGCTATACAAAAAAAAGACTTTTTAGTTGATGACATGGTTGCACGTTTATAAGTTTATCGTTATACATTAGACTTTTACTGACTAATGTTCCCTGTATTCATTGTTCGTTTGTAGTTACCTCACAGCGACATCTTTTGCTTGTGCATTGTTCACGCCACTTGACAACAAAGTACTTTTTTTGTCTCGGATCGGTGGGGGTATGTATGGGGTAAATGGGTGGGGTGATGGTTTGTTACCTTGAGGGAATAGTCGATCTATGCCATTTAATAGCTAAAACTTCCATATGTTATCAAGTTTTGTTTATCCTTATTTCAAAGTGTGTATGATCATTTAATATTTTTTTTTACATATAAAATTATTGTGCGCATTTTCGATAAGTGTTGTTAAATCGATCGTTCGGTTCATTAATGTGTTTTAGAAATTCGATTGTTTGTATTTTAAATAGCTGGATGTTGAGCACATAGGTGTCCCATTTTTGAGCATTGGCAATTAATTTGTCAGATTTTCGTGTAAGGAAGACAACGTATAGTCAGTGCGCTTAGGTAAATTAAAAGAGGTTTTGGGGAGGGTGAATGAAGGGAGGAGAATGGGGGGGGGGGGAGAGAGAAAACTAAATCAGGAAAATCCTGACGTCGGATTAACAAGGTTTTTATTTATGGATTGGAGAGTATCCGCCTACAGAATGAAAATATTACACTTGGTGAATCAGTATGCTATGATAATCATTGTATAGGAGTAGTACCAAAGAGCGTATAATATATACATTAAAGATCTTTGGTAGTACTTATCACGCGGCCAGTTACTGGGGATTTTAACGCTTGCATTGCCTGATAGGCTTAGCGGGTAAAATGAGGCCGCTGGGCTGTCTTCACGTGGGCAACAACAGTGTACAGCCTTTCATGTCAGTGGCCTAGTTCATGTCGGTCGCTAGTTCAGGGGCCGTCTCCCACACACTTTAGGCGGACAATTTTTGCACTAATCATGGATCGTTTAATGTCTAGCCATGGTTAGCCTTGTTTGCCGGTACAAGAAGTGCGCATAAATGTACATGTATAATCACCTTTTATATTGCGTTTTTCCAGCTCATGCTAGGGCTGCTCAGGATCTAACTCAAGCCTTAGGCGCCCACTTGCAACCTTTGGGCGCGTAGTCTGACGCCCAGATGACTGAGCACAATAATAATAATAATAATAATAATTATTATTATTATTATGTAGCTCTTTTTCCGGTTAAAACATCGATTCAAAGCGCAATTCTCATGCATTCACACACCAAAAAGGAAACTCATAACGATATAAACAATACACAAATTTATACAGATGGCAGATTTTGGTTGAGCACAACGGAAGACAAGAAGAGATGAGTTTTTAGGGTCTGTTTGAAGGAGGAGATTGAGGTAATTAACAATCTTGGGCGACCCGTGATGTTGAGAATGGACCTAGTGCGTGCTGGGTGTGTTTATGTAGCTGGCACTTGCCTGTCTAGGTAGGACATGAACATCATGATCTGTTAAGTCCATGATATGGAATGTGTGCGTGCACAGACTAGGCCTCGGTTTATACTCTCATCCGAAGGAGTATACATAGTTTATTTTGTGGGTTCATATAATTCTGAAGCTAAGGGTAATTATATACATTAATTAATAATTTTAATTTGCACTTAAAAAGGGTGCATCATTTTTTACTGTTTATTATACAGTGGAACCTCCGGTATCCGTCTCTCTGGTATACGACTCCCTCCGTTATGTGACCTGAAAACTTCTGACGGATTCACTTCCAATAATTAATGACCTCTGGTATGCGACAACCTCGTTTATGCGACCAGCGACCGTGCCTTAAGCCCTTTATACGACCGTCTTAGGGCAATTTAAAAGAGATATCAGTTAATTTGTTGTCTGTACCTTTTATTTTTTCTCTCATGTTAGTGTACGCCTGCTGTTGTCTGCTATTTCCGGTTCGCAAATAAGGGAAATGGCGTCGCGCAAGAGGAACGTTTTGAGTTTGGCAGAGAGAATGAAAGTGATTGAAAGAAGTGAAAATGGGGAGAGTTGTTTGTCTATTGCAAGAAGTTTAGACGTTGGGAAGACCCAAATTCAGCTCATCATAAAGGATATGGAATCTGTGAAACTACGATGGGAGAGTGGAAAAAGTGGCGAAAGGGAAACATCAAAACTGAGAGCTTCTGCACTGACAGACTTGGATGAACGCGTCTGGCAGTGGTTCGACTGTTTTCTATTTTTGAAGTTGTGAATAAAAGACAAAGCTAAAAATGAAACATGTTTTACAGTTTCCTTTGTCAGAGAATACATGCTTGTGAGTGTGAAAATTATGACTACATACCCCTCCAAGCCTGACCCCCCTCCCTCCCCACCCTACCCCTTGTTTCGGTATAAGACCACCTCTATTATAAGACCGTTTTTTCTCAGATTTTGGACGGTCGTATACTGGAGGTTCCACTGTATTTTATATATATTGAACTATGAATATTAACCTTCAAGTTACTAGCCCCAAAACTCAGTACACTACTATTGTTACGATGTTTTGCATATTTACGTGCATGAATCAATCATTGTGAAATGCTGCAAATCTGTGTGCTAAATTAAAGCCAGGGTGATCCCATAGCCAAAGTCAGAATTACTTTGTATTGCAATCCTATCCAATCCTATCCCGTAACTCGGAGGTCGTTGGGGTACCACAGATAATCGTTTAACCAGCGTACTCCATCTTTCTCTGTCCTCAGCAACCCTGATGGCCGGCTTCGCTTAGTGTCAAGCCAGTCTATTCTCGAATGTTGTCCTCCCACCTCTTTTTCAGTTTCCCTCTTCTTCTACCTCCCTCTTCTTCTACCTCCTTGCACTGTATTGTAATACTTATGTCTTATTATTATTTTTCTGTATTTAGTTGTAAGTTAGCTAGATTAGATTATACAATTAAATATATTACATGTATTGTATGAACCCTTTGGAGAATGATTTCCTGCTGCACATATTCATCATATTGCTAATCAAGAAAATGATCAATGAATGTTCTCCCTGCGGTTCATCTGACTGTCCACAAAGGCCCACATATCAATGCGATGAATTATAAATGATAAAAGTAGATCTGTATGATTTTCTTTAAAAGTGCGTATAATATTCTTTCAGCGTCTTCCAATCCCTCACGCGACTCGCCTCACCTCCACACTCAAATACACGCATTTCACCAAAAGCTATGTGTTATGGCACTAACAGAATATGGTATTGTCTTTTCTTGGGAAGTAGAACATGAAGCTAAGCAGAGCTTGTCCATCATGTGCGTCGAGTTTGTATTGGATGCCAGGTTCTGTGGATCATGTATTAGTAGTAATTTTTAAATAATTTTTTAATTTAAACAAAATTGCCCAGTTAGTCACAGAACGTATTTGGGTACATGAAGTGGTTGCTATAGTCATTTGCTATCTTGAAAGGATGAGCATGAACTTTAAAATTTCAACCAAAATGTGTCGTTTTCATCAAATTTCGTATTTGTTGTTGTAATTTTTACTTCATCAGTTCATGCATAGCAATGTGAGTCTATGTACTCACTCAACCACCCCACTCCCTCCCCACCGACCCGCCCTCAACTGACCACCCCTACCCCTCCCCCCCCCCCCCCCCGCCTTCTTACCCCCACCCCCCCAAAAAAAAGATTTTTGGCAAATCTGTGCGAGATGAGTCTTAACTAGAGGTCCAAAAATGGCTTCTTTTTTTTTTTTTTACTGTCCATCTGTCTTCCGTCCGCCTGTGCAAAATTTGCAAGTGGATTAATATCTTAGAACCTATTTCAACTATCACAACCAAACTTGGTAAGATGGTGTATATCCATGAGATCTCATAAATGATCAGTGAATGAATGATTTCACTTCAAGGTCAAGGTCACAGGGTCACAAATGTTGACACAAAATGACTGTTTCTTCACAAAATGTCTTCTTCTTTTCCAAGTTATTAATGTTGAACACGATTCTAATGCATAATAGATATGAATGAGACATCAACCTCATTCCAAGGTCAAGGTCACTGGAGCTGTCCAAAGTCGGTTCGTATAGGTACTTTCACGTGAATCTTGACCCTAAACTATGCGAGCTATGAAGTCCAAATTTGTATTTAGAGATGATAGATTGATCTTTATATATGTTCCGTTTTTGTGTTGATCTTAAAGGTCAAGGTCATTGTAGGCTTTGCAAAAAGTTGTAGTTACTTTTGTTTTAAAATAGAACATCGTACAATGGAATGGCTGTATATTTAACTCATAGTATACAACAACTTTGGGTTATTTGATCATACATATATACATGAGCAAAATAAAGAGACCTATCTATATGAATGAATCAGAATAAAATAATTTTAAAGTAATCCAATACATGCTTACAAAACTATATACAAATGAGTACATAGAACACATGAATTATTAAGAAGTGATGAATTAGTGAACGCATGAATTATGAAATATAATAATATAAATATTTATAAATTATTTATTCCTCAATTTTAAGATTTCAAGTTGTGGAGGTTAAAAATATTAATAGGTTCAAATAATGTATTATTCTTACACTGCGTACCAGTAAGCTTAAAGAGCTTCTCATGGCGCTAATCCCCGAGATTCAGAATTCTCAGAATAATTTACTGACTGTAGGATCGAGTAAACTTAATCAAAAACATGCTTGCGATAGTCTCTAAATGTATGAATGGAACCACCCCATCTTTTTCCCCTTACACGCTCACACACACACATTAAACATTTTTTAAAATAGTAGTTAATCTATCTGTAGACTAAGCAGTACAACAGGGTGGGGGTGGGAGAGATGGAATACCGGAATACGAGCTGTACATGTGTGTGTGATTTGGATAGAGGGATATATATTTGTATTCACCAGCGATATTTTTGTGTTTGTTTTTTTTGTTTTTGTTCTCCTTATTTCTTCTCTTCCTCTTCATAACCAGTCATCCTCATCATCATAATTATCATCAGCCGCATTCTCCTCCTCCTCCTCCTCATCTTCTCTCTCTCTCTCTCTCTCTCTCTCTCTCTCGCATATATGATGTTCAACTTCTAAGGGGCAAGAAGTCATGTTCCCACGCTGGCGCTGTATCTTGTGTCAGAAACGTGCAGCAGATGGAGCCACGGGCCACTGGCTTTTATCTGTCTTTGCCACTACGAGTAGGCACCCACTTTCTTTGCTGCAACAGATAACGCAGTCTGGAGATGAACTCTACTACCGTCTTCCTTTCTTCACCTACAATCCCCCCGATCTTTCACGAAGCTGAACGTTTGCTTAGGTTGTGGTCGAGATGATCGGACGAGTAAAGACGTTAAGGACCAGTTCCCTTTGGTTTGGGGATAATCACATATTAAATGAAAGACTTAAAATCTATCCATCTCGGAATGATAACATCAAACATAAAATCTGTTGATTTGACTTGACGTCGGTGCATCTCTACTACTGCTGTATTGATCGGGTAGAATGCTTTTTAAAAAGGAGAAAAAAAAAAGCCACTTTTCTCGGGGATCACGCATCCCTCGAGGGACCTGCCCTTGCCACGTTTCCCCTCCCCACACTCCATTTCCCAACCCGCAAAATATAGCTGCGCAGGGGGGGGGGGGGGGGGGGAGATTATGTGTACGTTTTGCACGATGAACCGCGCAGTAAATATGTGTTTTCATAATTGTTGGAGATAGGTTGATCTTAGAAAGCGTACTTTCCTCAAGCGGAAAATGTGAAAGATTATGGCATTTCTCTGTGGTAAGTGGCTGCTTTTGCCGAGATGGACCTTTGCCAAAATGTTAATATAGCAGTAGCTGGCTTCTTTGTGCTACTTTCCTACAATTCGGTCGGCATAACTTCAACGCGTTTTAGACTTTGCTTACAAAATGTGTGTTGATGTTATTTATAACAAATATTAACTCTTTTGCGGGAGTCATGCGCTCTTCTCAGAAAGAAGTTAATATGGAAAATAATAATTTCAATTTTAAAACAATTGTTGATAATGAATAGTGACTTCTTGATATGATTTTCATAAGGCATTTGGTCTTTACAAGCAGTGAATTTAGTCGGTAGCTGCTGCATTGTAAAGCCCATCTGCAGCGAACATAGTTCACAAGACGTCGCAGTCTTCATTCCACGCTTTTTAACTTCTTTGTGCTTCTGCAGGCCTTTTCCTTGTTCTCTCCCTTTCCCCTTTTGTGCACAACATTCGGATTACATGTTCAAATGCAGTCAGGCAAGTGGATTGTCAACTTTCTTAGTTATAAAACTCTTACTTTGTGTGTGTGTGTGGTTGGGTGTGTGTAGGTGTGTGTGTGTGTGTATTCTCCCACCCTCCTGGTTGTTTAGCCATGAAATTTGTTCTTTTTCCTCTCAACAGTGTTAATGTTACAATTCATTAGGCAGGTACCAAAACAGTAGTGAGTTAGAATTATTGTTATATAGACCTTCAACCCTTTACAATGAGTGGGCCAAAGAAGGAAAAGTAAAGAAAGAGATTACTCTTATATAGCGCACTTACAAGCTCAGAGAGCTTCTCAAAGCGCTGGCCACTAATATTCAGCAATCACAAAATGGTATGCTGAAGTCAGGATTCGAACCCACGTCTCCCGAGATGCACGTACACAAGTCGTGAGCTCTGATAACTGAGTAAACATAAAATAAACTAGTGCATAAATAAACAAACAAAACAACCAAAAAAAAGCGAAAAGTTGCGTAATAACACAAGAAATCCTTTACCATTCCGTTATTTACAATACTAAGACAGTAGCTAGAAGGCAGGTGTTGTGCAGATTATTACATCGTATTCTAAGCAGAAGCAATTTGAGCCTATTGTGACGTGATGTTCAATCATCATGTTACCTTTTTGTTGACTCGCATGCATAGCAATGTATTCACCCACCCACCGACGCACTGTCTTAACAAAAATCTAAATTTTTGCGAATCTGTGCGAGATGAGTCCTAAATAATCCTATCCTATCCCGTAACTCGGAGGTCGTAGGGGCACCACAGATGATCGTTTAACCAGCGTACTCCATCTTTCCCTGTCCTCAGCAACCCTGATTGTTTCGCTCAGTGTCAAACCAGTCCATTCTCGAATGTTGTCCTCCCACCTCTTTTTCGGTCTCCCTCTTCTTCTACCTCCTTGCACTGTACCTTGCAGAATAGTCTTTGAAAGACCTTATGATCTGGTGACGTGGCCATACCATCGGAGTTTACGTTTTTTCACCACTGTGAGCAGGTCGTCGATTCGTGATGTTCAAGGGCTTGCGTGATGGTCTGTCGGACTTCGTCATTGGTGATGTGCTGGGTATAGGAAATGCCCAGAAGTCTTTTGTAGCAGCTCATCTCCATGCTTTGTATTCTTCGTTGTAGATCTGCTGTGAGTGTCCATGTTTCGCAAGCATATAGGAAGATGGAGATGACAAGGGAGTGCAGCAGTCTTACCTTGGAATGTAGACTGATGGTCCTGTCTCTTTCCAAATTGGCTTCAACCTCGCCAGGGCAGCAGTTGTTTGTGCGATCCTGGAGAGGACTTCTTGTCTTGACCCATTGTCTGATACAATGGCTCCTAAATATTTGAAGCTATGCACTGTGTTGAGGGATTGGCCTTGGACTTCGATGTCCATGTTGATGCCATTGGTGTTGTTGGTCATCATTTTGGTCTTCTACACTGCATGATAAATAAAACCATTTACTCCATTCCGCATCGGTCGTCGCCCCGGTCAACAAGGACCGCCCCTTCCGTTGGCCACCAGGACGCAGATGGTAAGTGTGCAACTGATGGACAACTTAGCAAGGTCCGCACCAGAAATAACATCGTCATAGGAACCTGGAATGCCAGCCAGTACCCTAAATGCAGAGGGAAAATTAGAAGAACTGGCCCACGAGATGGACCACTATCGATGGAACTTTTTAGGGATCAGCGAACTGCGCTGGAAAGGCATAGGTGAAACAACGAACAACAAAGGCCACAAGCTTTATTTCAGCGGTAGAGATGACAGGCACGAACACGGCGTTGGATTCTTGGTCCACAAGAAAATTCTAGCCACTGTCATGGGTTGCCGCCCAGCCTCCAGTAGACTTGTTACCATCCATCTGAGAGCAACCCCTTTCAACATCACCATCAGCCAGGCCTATCCCCAACATCAGACTATGACGACAGCGACGTGGAGGATTTCTATGAAAATCTACAGACTGTCCTTGACCAAGTGCCGAAGAAGGACATAGTAATAGTGCAAGGCGACTGGAATGCCAAGGTTGGCCAAGATGCGCACCACAACTGGGGAGACACATGTGGACCCCACTGCAACAACGAGACAAATGACACGGGTCTGAGGCTCTTGGAGTTTGCCAGATACAACAATCTTATACTGGCAAACACGCTTGGTCTCCAAAACGTGGAAGTGGCTCAATTTATCAGAATCAGTTTTGTCTGTCGCAACCAAACTTAGTAGTAGGATGTATACCCATGAGACCTCAAAAATGCTTAGTGCATGAATTACTTTAGTTTATAGTCAAGGTCACAGGGTCAGCAAATGTTAGTCAAAACATAATTCTCACAAAATTTCACTTTGACCCGTATTGAATATATAACAATGTGAGTCTATTGTACTCACACACGGACCCCTCACACACACACACCCTCCCCTATTACCCTCACGCCCCCAAAAATAAGATTTGTGCAAATCTATGCAAGATGCGTCCTTAAAAATCCCAAAATTACTTCTTTCTTTTCTTTTTTTTTTTTAAAAGAAAAGGGTCCGTCCCTCCCTCCGTTTCTCTGTCCGCCGTCCGATATCCGCGTCCGTCTGCAAAACTTGCTAGTGGCTTAATATTTAAGAACCTATTTCAGCTATCACAACCAATCTTGGTAAGATAAAGATTGTGTCTATCCAAGAGACCTCCTAAATGATAAGTGAATGAATGACTTCATTTGAAGATCACAAAGTCAAGAGTTGTTAATCAAAAAATGAAAAATTTTCACAAAATTTCACTTTTTTCATAACTTGTTAATATGGAACCTATGATTCTTGGACGCATGATAGATACAAATCACACACACATACTATACAAATTTGGTCAACCTTGCTCCAAGATCAATGTCAATGGAGCTGTCCAAAGTCAGTTCGTATGGGTACTTTGAAGTGACCTTGACTCTAAACTATGCAAATTATAAAGTCCAAACTTGTATTTAGAAATGATAAATTGTTTTTTTAAATTTTATATACGTTCCGTTTTTGTTTTGATTTTGGAAGCCAAAGTCATTTTAGGCCTTGCGAAAACGTTTTAAACTGGGTCATCCTACAGTGGAATGCCTCTATATTTAATGAATGCCTCTATATTTAACCAATTGGGTTAGTAGTAAAGCGCATCATGTCAGATGCCCTTGCAGATCACGAAGGCACAGTCAGCATAGAGGGTAGAACAATCTCCAACCTTCATTTTGCGGATGATATTGATGGATTGTCTGGAGAGGAACAAGAACTTGAACAGCTGGTACAGAGGCATGACACCACCTCCAGATCCTATGGTATGGAAATAAGTGCAGAGAATACCAAAATGATGACCAACACCACCAATGGCATTAACATGGACATCAAGTCTAAGGCCAGTCTCTCAACACAGTGCATAGCTTCAAATGTTTAGGAGCCATAGTATCAGACAATGTGTCCCGACAGGAAATCCTCTCCAGGATTCCACAAACAACTGCTGCCCTGTCAAGGTTGAAGCCCATTTGGAAAGACAGGACCATCAGTCTACATTCAAAGATAAGGCTGCTGCGCTTGCTCCCTTGTAATCTCCATCTTCCTATACGCTTACGACACATGGATCCTCACAGCGGATCTACAACGAAGAATACAAAGCATGGAGATGAGGTGCTACAGAAGCCTTCTGGGCATAGCCTGTACCCAGCACATCACCAACGACGAAGTCCGACAGACCATCACACAAGCCATTGGACAGTACGATGACATGCTCACTATGGTGAAGAAACGGAAACTCTGATGGTATGGCCACATCACCAGATCATCTGACCTTGCAAAGACCAGACTGCAAGGCACGGTGCAAGGAGGCAGAAGAAGAGGGAGACAGAAAAAGATGTGGGAGGACAACATTCGAGAATGGACTGGTTTGGCACTGGGCGAAGACATGAGAGTTGCTGAGGACAGAGAAAGATGGAGTACGCTGGTTAAACGATATCTGAGTTCCTAAGAGTTATAGGATAGGATAGGATAGGATGCCCAATAATTTTACTGCGCACTGTTAGCGTATTTTAACCTTGTTTGGCCTTATTTAATGGATGGAAGAGTATGACTGTTCGGAGTATCCTTTAAACTATTTAATCTGCTTTGGTCCTGAATTGTTATCATGGTGTTTTATTCACATCCTTTATATGCGCAAGTGTCCGGGGATTCAAATTTAGTAAACGAACGAGCATGCTACAACTTCGACGTACCGCCTCGAGCGCTCTGCTTCTATATGACTCGTCTATCTTCGAAGACGCCTTCATTCTTCGTTTTATAAGCAGCTTCGTCTCCTACTTACTTCATTACAGTTTCATATACGCTCTTTGTCCGGGGATGCTAATCTACACCAAGGCTGACACAAGCCTATTTTGAGGCACTTTGAGTCTGAGGCGGTCGTCGGCAGAGCGGAGATTTCTTGATGGGCTGTACAGAGTGATTAGGTCAGAGAGATAAACCGGAGCAATTCTTATGACGGCCTACTAGCGCTAAAACCTGACAATTACAAATATCATGAAATAATTTTAAATATCCTATCCTATCCTATCCCGTAACCCGAAGGTCGTAGGGGCACCACAGATGATCGTTTAACCAGCATACTCCATCTTTCTCTGTCCTCAGCAGCCCTCATGGCTTCGCTCAGTGTCAAACCAGTCCATTCTCGAATGTTGTCCTCCCACCTCTTTTTCGGTCTCCCTCTTCTTCTACCTCCTTGCACTGTGCCTTGCAGAATAGTTTTTGCAAGGCCTGATGATCTGGTGACGTGGCCATACCATCGGAGTTTCCGTTTCTTCACCACTGTTAGCAGGTCATCGTGTTGTCCAATGGCTTGTTTGATGGTCTGTCGGACTTCGTCGTTGGTGATGTGTTGGGTATAGGAAATGCCCAGAAGTCTTCTGTAGCACCTCATCTCCATGCTTTGTATTCTTCGTTGGAGATCTGCTGTGAGGGTCCATGCTTCGCAAGCGTATAGGAAGATGGAGATGACAAGAGAGCGCAGCAGTCTTACTTTGGAATGTAGACTGATGGTCCTGTCTTTCCAAATGGGCTTCAACCTTGTCAAGTCAGCAGTTGTTTGTGCGATCCTGGAGAGGACTTCCTGTCGGGACCCATTGTCTGATACAATGGCTCCCAAATATTTGAAGCTATGCACTGTGTTGAGGGATTGGCCTTGGACTTTGATGTCCGTATTGATGCCATTGGTGTTGTTGGTCATCATTTTGGTCTTCTCTGCACTTATTTCCATTCCATAGGCTCTGGAGGTGGTGTCAAGCCTCTGTACCAGCTGTTCAAGTTCTTGCTCCTCTCCAGCCAATCCATCGATGTCATCTGCAAAACGAAGATTGTAGATTGCTCTACCCCCTATGCTGACTGTGCCTTCGTGGTCTGCAAGAGCATCTGACATGATGCGCTCTAGGAAGATGTTGAAGAGTGTTGGAGAGAGTAGGCATCCTTGACGCACACCGATTGTTGTTCTGAACCAGTTCCCGATGGTGCTGTTGTGGAGGACTGCACTGGTAGCCTTGTCATACAGGCTTTTGGTGACTTCAATAATTTTAGGGCTGATGTTGTACACTTTCATTGTTGCCCATAGAGCTGCATGCCAGACTCAATTTTAAATATCATGATATAATTTTAAATATCATGGGATAATTACATTTATCAAGGGATAATTACAATTATCATTGAAAAATTATAAATATCTTCGCATGATCATGTTTAATTTTCAGGTTTGGCTCTAGCAATCCGCCTGGAAATGCGCCAAAAATTTCATATTTAATGCGGTCTGCAACAGGAATCCAGTGTATTTGTTTTAAGAGTGGAGTGACGTGGTCTCGTCTTTTCTTTCGAAGGACAAGGCTGGCTGAACTGTTCTGAATGCGTTGGAGTTTAGAGATGGATGTGGATGGAAAGCCAGCAAGGAGTTAGTTGCAATAGTCGATAGGAGAGATTGTGATTAAGGTGACTAGCTTTGACGGTTGCATCGGTTGTTAGGTAGTTTCTAATGGCAGAGGTACGACGAAGTTGGATGAATAAATGCTTGGTTATTTGAGCATTCATGAGCAATTAAGGGGTCATGTGAAGGTCAAGGTCACGGAGGTCATGGTCATCCCAAGGTCAGTTATTTTGGCATAATATAACTTGCTATAGTTTATTTGATCGTACATAAGTGTCCATTTGGAGCCGGAGGTCAAGGTCATCTCAAGGTAAAGATCACCACAAGATCAAATTCAGTATTACTTTGCATGCCCCCCCTCTCCCCCCCCCCCTTTTGGTTTTTTCTCGGCGCCCATTTTCATGTAGGATATTGGCAGTTCACTAAGCAGCATTCATGAGTCAAATGGGCTTTTGCCCTTCTAGTCCAAGATGGAATGTTTCCCTGGAGACGAATGAAAAACAGGTCGATCTTTGTAAAATGAACAAGTTTTGTTCCTGTCACAGTTTAGTATTTGCAGTTGTTAAACTTCAAAGGCGTCAGTAATGAGTCCCGATTTGGGTGTAAGAAAATAGTAGTAATGTAATTACTTACACAAACTCACAACAACAAAAAGTGACACGCCCGCACAGATAGAGAGAGAGACAGAGACAGAAGAGGGTGGGTGTAGGGTAGGGGGGGATGGGGAACAAGGTGTTAGGTATTATATGTTGGTCACATTCCCAGGTTTATTAACGTTGAGTTGGCTTACTGGTTTGTCGCGTTGTTTAATCATGGCAAAATTTGTATTTTGTACACAGTCGTGCGAAAAAATCTGTTATTTTCAGTTCTACTTTGTGGAATAATTATTAAATGTATGGTTGAGAAGGCACTAGGGGCCGGGTAGCTCAGTTGGTAAGAGCGTCTTGCTAGTAACCGAAAGGTCGCTGGTTCGAATCCCGGATTGGTCAACGTGTGATCATATTATTTTCCCCTTTACCAACAACTGGCCCGCTGGTGTCAGTATAAATCGGTCCAGTAGTCACCTATATGCGAAAGTGTCGTGTGACTATAACTATAATCTACATACAAAACACTAATATTTGCTCTGAAAATGCTTCACATACTGAGACGTACTTGTAAAACTGTTGTTTACTTCGCGTATGGGCAACAAATCTGCAACTTCCTTCCCATTGGCTTTGTTTGCAGCCCCCGTTGGGGGGTGCCAGGGTTTTCTGTATAAATAGTATCTCCACTTTGTGGAAATTTAGTGCTTTAATTTACCACTGTCTGTCATTCTCATTTGTTCTTTTTCGTTCCTAATCGGTTCGATCGATCTACTATCTTCTTTGCTAGACCAGTCACCTCTTTTTTCTTGAAAACTCTCCCCAAACTCCTCATTTGAGTATGATCACTAGGGCTTTCTAAGGTATTATTATTTAGCAATTTAGGCACATGTATGTTTTTTTGTTAATATTTTATGATGATGTTTACATTCTATTTTGCTTTTGTAAACGGGGGTTCGATAAATTGAAGGACAGCCTGAGTCCGCTGGACTATATAAACAATGACCAACTAACTAACATACAGTCATAAAGTCTCCTCTCTGAAAATCCTTACCGGGAAGAGAGGGGACTATAAACTGATTTAAAAAAAAAAAAAAAAAAACTAACATACTTTGTTTTATAGGTGCTTGTGGAGTTCGACGACGTGGAATGGAAGAAGCGTGAATGGTTTCGCGTACATGACGCCTTCCATGTCTTCTTGGTTGAGCACACACTAGTTTGGACCTGCCGACCTGCAAAAGACGGAGAACCTCCGCCTCTACCATACCCTGCGCTGGTAAGTGCAACCTTTCTACCATTACCATCTCTTTAAAAAAAAAAAAAAAAAAAAAAGATTTTTTTTTAATAGAGGAGGAAAAAGAAGGGATCGGTGAATGTACATAAGTTCATAGTTTACTCCTGTTTAATGAAAGCAGTCAAATGAAATGGTGGATGAAAAATCCTCAAACTTATTTAACTGAAGAGTTTATTTATTTATTTATTTATTGATATGACGAGCCAAATAAAGACACGATGAGTTATTAAATTAAGTCTTTCTTATAACAGCGCAATCGTCATTGAGTACGAAATAATTATTTCCTAATTTTCGTTGGTGCAAAATCTCATCTCTTTTGACATGCTATCAACAGCCGTGTGTAAACTTTTGTTCACTCTCATTTTTATCACAATCAGTGGTATTGATCTGTAATTAAATTCACTCGCTCGTTACTTCACTTGCCGTAATTGTGTTAACAGTAATAATAATCATAAGAATCATCATAATCATTATCAGTCTCATCACCGTCATCAGTCTGATCACCACCATCATCATGACAGAGATGGTCAGTAAATAAACTTATAAAGAACGACTGTAACAGTTTGTTTAATATAAAACAAAAGATAACTCATTGGTTAAACGTTATTATGTAAAATCTTAAAGTTTGGTTGACACCTTATTGTCCCTTTATAAAATAATACTAAATTTAAAATTAAAAAAAAGAAATTTTTTTGTTAGCTTTTCTTTTTTTTCCTTTGTCTCTTTCCCTCTACCTTTCTTGCAAGGATTTGTTACTAAACATTCCTTGTATAGGTCGATGGCTTCAGCTTTTTGAACAAATGTAAATATTGTTTGACAAAAGTACAATTTCGGAAGTTCACCCTTATAATATTTTTCAAAAACCCAATTATTATTGCTTCGTAAGTGTGCGCTTTTTTCAATCATGAAAGGACCCGTGTTAATTAACTGTTGTTAGTTGTTGAGGCTTTTGACCTTGTGTATCTAACATGAGTGGGACCGGGTTGCTCGGCTTACTAGTAATATCTGGTTCGAATCCCGGATTAGCCAACGTGTGGCCATACTATTTTCCCCTTTCCATCAACTGGTTCGCTGGTGTCAGAATAATCAGTAGTCGCCTATACGCTTCGGTGTCGTGTGACTATAATCTACAATTAACTATTTTGGTTATCATAAATTTCGAAAATTATATAAGTATTAAACAGGGCTGTGCTAGGTGGGTGGGGAGGGGGGGGAGGTTACCGGGTGTTCCGGACCCCCACCCCCCACCCCCCACCCTCCTTCCGCCCTTTTTTTTTTTTAAAGTACAATAAATCATTTTAATTATCATGAAATCCGAGGATAAGGTGTCCGTTATAATACACGTAGTGTCAATGTACTATTTACAGACTGTCACATGAGACATCGTGCACTGCGCCCCTATTTCTGGTTTTTCACAACTATAATATTTATTTCATTTCAAATTCTCTCTTTCTCACAAACACACACTTTCTTTCTGATTAAGTATAAAACACGCATGCACAATATTAAACTATAATTAAAATTATAATTAAAATTTATAATTATTTTATTGTTGGTGTGCATATTCTCCTTAGCATATTTTCCAAAGAATCTCTCACTTCTACTAGCTTTAATTTAAGGCTTACACAGTCAACAAAAATCTGGAATTTAGTCATGGTGGAACACTATCCTGTTTCTATGGAGAAGAGCGACTTAAAGCTATGTTATGCTATTATGTTAGCGCTAAGCTTTCTTATCTTAGAATCTGACCTGTAGGATGACCCCCTCCTTTCTCTTAAACTGGCATTGAAGAAGCAGTGAACTGCTTTGCAAGGCGGTACAAAACGCAGATGGCTCTCCTGCCAAAGAACCTCGTCCAGTGTGATTGAGGTCAGTGACTTGTTTTGAATGTTCGTTCTGCCTTGACATTATCTATGTCAATTTCGGGCTTCTCTTCATAAAGGCACATATAAATGATGATAATTTTTATTTTGATTGGAATGGTCAATAACAAATTATGGATTGACTCAATTGGTCTAGTTTTCTGTTTTTAAATTTTGTCAACTTTGTGTATGTGTTTGGTTTTGACAACTCAACATGTGTGTGTGTTTGGACGTGTGTGTAAGATAGCATGTTGTGCCTGGTGTTGGTTTGTTGTTTCTGTCACTCACACTCGCCATCAGGCCCACTATTTTTCAACTAGGCAGTTTTTTTTATTTACGCACAATTGTTTTAGCTCAAGGTTGCCAGAGGAAGTTCGTTACACTTGACTATACGAGCGTTGAGTCACATAAGTGGTACTGGTAGTAATAATACTAGTAATAGTACTATGGTATGGTAGTAAAATATCAGAATGTTGGCAGTCTTCAAAGCGGTGAGAGAGATGGTGGAGACTCGTGAAAGCTAGCGAGACTGGTACAACGGCTAGCGAAGAATACTAATACTGAATGCCATACGCGCCTTATTCTTAAATCATTACTCTTAAATAAGACTAAAATAACGGCAACCTGTAACCAACACACACGCTCACATGTTACAGAAACTCCTACATACACGACAGACACATAGACAAATACCATTATTCAAGGGAGGGAGGAAACCGTAGAACCCGGAGAAAACCCTCGGTGACCTGTTTCGTACCTAAATCACATAAGTACGTCCCCTGTGGGGTCCGAACCCGCGACCTTCGGCATAGGAAATCAGCTCATTGTCAACTGAGCTACCAGGCCACCCCTGGCGAGACAACAAAGTTTCCAAAGTTGGGAAGGAAAGTTTTCAAAGACAACAACCACTACTACACTGGCACAGACGGACTACTGTTGTGGACACGAAGGAGAGACGTGTGTGCTTTGGCCGGAGATTGAAGTTGAGCCTGTCAGACAAGTACGCCTGATTGATAAGAGGCCCCCGCCGCCATTCTGACCCCTGGCTTTTCCAACTCTCCTCCTTCTCTTCAATCTCGTGACAAGCACGTTGCGTGAAAGGGGGCCGTTTCCAAAGTTAATTTTTGTTTCTGTTATCTCCTCACCACCACTACATAGATAGATAGGTAGACCAGATAATAAACCGCATTTGCTGTTGTTCGTTATTATATATATTTATTTACTTTTCAGCCCTGTTGTTAAAGTTCAGCATGTGTGCGTTTTCAGACTATAAGGTCAGCCAGCTTTACGTCTTGACATCTCTTTATTTACACCAAAGCAAAATGTGGGCATGGCCTTATAAAACGCCCCTCCTTCCATTTCTCCATCCTGCCTTCCGCCTACTCCATTTCAATGTGTCCGTACTCGTGTTTGATTTTTCTGTTTTCTTCTAATGTTGTGTGGTGTGGCGTGGTTCATTTTCCCGTTGGCAGAATCTCTTTGTTTACACGTCTCTCGGTCGGGCCAGGCTTGTGCAATTTTTTGGTTGTCTTGTTCTCTCCCCTTCTCTGAGTTTGGCAGCTGAATTGCGCATATTGCCTTATTATTGGTCTGTTATTCAGTCCAAACCGTCTCGAGTATCTCTGCTAATTTTTATACACAGTGTGTAGATTATATAGCATGAATTAGGGAAACTGAGTAATATTTCAACCTTAACCTTAATTTTAACATAATTTGGTTACAATTATGACTAACAATTGCAGGAATTCCTATTAACTGCCATCACTACCACCACCCTTGTCCCCCTTCTAGACAGGTGCTCATAATGCTTTGTACTGAATTGTACAAAATTTACCTTTTGTTGACGATTCCTATCTTGTTCTTTCCTATTTTGTAACTCGAAAGTCGTTGGGGCACCACAGATGATCGTTTAACCATCGTACTCCGTCTTTCTCTGTCCTCAGCAACCCTCATGGCTTCGGTCAGTGTCGAGCTAGCCAGTCCATTCTCGAATGTTATCCTACCACTTCTTTTTCTGTCTCCCTCTTCTTTTGCATCCTTGCACCGTGCCTTGCAGGATGATCTTTGCAAGACTTGATGCTTTGGTGGCGTGGCCACACCATCGGGGTTTCCGTTTCTTCATCATTGTGAGCATGTCATCGTGTTGTCCAATGGCTTGTGTGATGATCTGTCGGACTTCGTCGTTGCTGATGTGCTGGGTATAGGAAATGCCCAGAAGTCTTCTGTACCCCCTCATCTCCATGCTTTGTATTCTTCGTTGTAGGTCTGCTGTGAGGGTCCATGTTTCGCAAAAGTATAAGAAGATGGAGGTGACAAGGGAGAGCAGGAGCCTTACCGTGGAGTGTAGACTGATGGTCCTGTCTTTCCAAATGGGCTTCAACCTTGTCAGGGCAGCAGTTTATGCGATCCTGGAGATTTCCTGTCGGGACCCATTGTATGATAACAATGGTTTTCTAAATATTTGAAGCTATGCACTGTGTTGAGGGATTGGCCTTGGACTTTGATGTCGGCATTGATGCCATTGGTATTGTTGTCATCATTTTGATCTTCTCTGCACTTATTGCCATTCCAAAGGTTCTCGAGGTGTGTCAAGCCTCTGTACCAGGTGTTCAAGTTCTTGGGATGGCCTCGTTCTTGGGATGGCCTCGTTCTTGGGGTGGCCTTGTGGCGCAGTTGATTAGTCGCCGGTTTCCTATGCCGAAGGTCGCGGGTTCGATTCCCCGCAAGGGGCGAACGATTGTGACTTACGAGACTATTGAGGTCACCAAGGGTTTTCCCCGGGCACTCCGATTTCCTCCCTCCCTTCAATAATGGTACTGGACGCAGTCAATATAAAAATTTCAAAATAAATATTCGATTTTCTTTCCGTCTTCCAATAGCGATCTCCCTGCCTTTACACCACCTGTTTGAGTGATGGATGTATATTTGTTGTGTGTGTGTGTGAGGGTGGATGAGACAGGTGAGCGTGTATGTTGGTACAGATCGCCGCGCTTTGAGCCTGATTGATTTGGGGAAATGCGCGTATATAGCATCCAGTATTATTATTATTATTATTATTATTATTATTATTATTATTATTATTCTTATTATTATCATTTGTTCCTCTCCAGCCAATCCCTCAATGTCATCCGCAAAACGGGAGGTTGTAGATTGCTTTATCCCCATACTGCCTGTGCCTTCGTGACCTGCAAGGGCATCTGACATGATGTGCTGTAGGAAGATGTTGAAGAGTGTTGGAGAGAGTAGGCATACTTGGCGCACGCCGATTGTTGTTCTGAACCAGTTCCCGGTGGCGCTGTTGTGGAGGATTGCACTGATAGCCTTGTCATAAAGGCTTTTGATGACATTCCGTACCACGGGATCCAATTGGACCCTGTACAAAACTTTCCTTAGCTCCCACGGGGTCCAATTGGACCCCTGGTGTACCTGTTTTGGCTTGGGTGGTTGCTAACGGGATGCTTATCTCCCCTGCGGAAGTAGCATATTATCTCCCCTGCGGAAGTAGCTTATTTGACATTTGTCAGCCGTTTTCACCGTACAAAGTGTGTTTTAGGTGTGATTAAAAAGTGAAAAACAAAGAATGAACGCGAGGGATTTTCAATGACAGTGTGAGAGACGAGGTTTGTATGGCTAGTGACAAGTGAGAATGAAGTAGAGAGTGATAATACTTTGGAATAACATTGCTCATGGATATTACATCATGGAAAACAGGTACTAGGGGTAGGACTTGTATTTTTTTATTGTGCAAAGTTGTGTTTGTGCCTGTCCAGTAATATGTGTGGGGGTTTTTTTGTTTTTCATTTTCACTGCATTACCATTTATTCTCACATGTACATTCACACTTGTAACAAGTTGCAAATTAACCAGAATTTATTCATCTTTATTATGCAAAAAACAGTTAAAATCAAATAAAAACTACATGAGATATGAATATTTATGCGCGACTACCCGTTTACAGCCACAAAATAGCAAAAATACTTGGACCGCAGGGCATGTTCACTCGAAAATCGCCTGGTATGGAATGGGTTAATAAAGTTAGGGCTAATGTTGTATACTCTCATGGTTATACACAGACCTGCATGCCAGACTCGGTCAAACACTTTCTTGAAGTCTACAAACTCATGATGTTAACGATATATCTTATTTAAATCCTGTTCTGACATACAAATAATTATTATTTGATCGACTTGCACGTTGTAGTTTGTTTTGCAATGTCATTAATGGCGTTATTTAGAGGTGAGAGTAGGCTTGAGAATTAATGCTTATTATAATAAAGATTGGTATTGTTATTGGCATCATCATTATCATCATCATCATCATCATCATCATCATCATCATCATCATCATCATCCATTCATTCATTCATTCATTCAGTCATTCATTCAGTCATTATAGGCATCTTCTCGTCCTCCTCTTCTTCCTTCTTCTTAATCGTTCATCATCATCATCCAGCATTTAAATTACACCATTTATTAATAATAAACCAGCAGTCACAAGGTCTCTGTCTTAATGAAAGAATGTTTTACCCTTTATTTTGTGTGTATTTAAATGTGTATGTTTGTTGACTTGTCTATTAGTTTGATTGACTCGAATGCATAGCAGTGTGAGTCTGTGTATTCAATCCATCCACCTCTTCCAGGCCTTCAACAACAACAAAAAATCCAGTTTTTTTGGAAATATGGGCGAGATAAGTCCTAAATAGTCCACACACAAATCCAAACAAAACAAAAAAACATCGAAAAAGAAATGGTCATCCCTTTGTCTTCCCGTCTGTCTGTGAACAAACTTTAAAGTGGCTAAGTACTCTTATTTCAGCTATCACAATAAAACTTGATAAGATGGTAAATACCCATGAGACCTGATAAATGATCAGTGAATGAATGACTTAAGGTCAAGGTCACAGAGCCAGAGTCATCAAATGTTAGTCAAAATATGACAATTTTTCACAAAATGTTACCCTTTTTTTTCTAGGTTATTAATATTGAACTTATGATTCTTTCATGCATGATAGATATTAATGAGACACGCATACTATAGAAATTTCGTCAACCTCACTCAATGGTCAAGGTCACTGGAGCTGTCCAAAGTCGGTTAGTTAAGTCACTTTGAAGTGACCTTAAACTTTAAGAGATATAAAGTTTAAACTTGTTATATTTAGAGATTGTAGATTGGTATTTCATATATGTTCCGTTTTTGCATTGATCTTGAATGTCGAGGTCATTTTAGGCTTGGCAAAAACATGTTAAAAAAAAAAAAAGGGCACAATACAGTGAAATGGCTGTTTATTTAAACCATAGTATGTGTGACGGTGGGTCTATTGTTGCTGGGCTCTGCACAATGGAATGCTATTACCCACTCGTCTATTGTCGATGGGGATCGCTAGTAAATCTCCCTGTGACTTAATTCATTTATATGTTTAGCTCGGTCTGTGTTTAGGCTGGGGTACAGAGATAGAAACAAAATGGTAAACGATCACTGTCACACTAGTTCTCACACGGCTATGAAACATATGTAGTCCAGCCACTTGATAACAGTAAATATCACACATTTATTTCCTCTACTCTATACACGATCTGCTAAGTACGATACTAATTTAAAAGTTCAAATGTCAATTCGAATGGTTTGCTTCTTGATAGTTCTAGGCAGCTACTGTATCTTCATCGGGCACTGGATGCTTTCTGCCGTAAGGGTCAGAGTTCTGGAAGAGTGGACTACTGTGGTCCTTTGATACAGGTTTGGTGCACTGTTACCAAACCCACTTAACTGAACGTTCTAAGAGCTGTGTTGTGGTTGCTTCCTTGATAAGCTGTGTTGTTGTGGATTCTTCTCCTTGTTGCTAGACTGGTGGGCTCTCGTCACACATTGCTAGAGAAGCCTAGACAGGCAAACTTTCAAGGAAGACTTGTTCTTGTCTTTCACCTGTTTGGGCTCACGATACAATGCCTGCTCGTCTGTAACATATGAGACGAAATTCTGCACAACCCTGTATACTAGGTGTGTGCAGAGTGTCTCACTGAAGGCCGAAGTAGCCCTCAGTGATTAGCTCCACATCTCTAAGTATAAGCGACGAACATTCTGCTAAGTCCGTGGTCCACTGGAATCTCCACTCTAATTTCCTATACATATATAAATATAAATCATGGCTAACTATACAAATAGAGAAAGAATTAATATTATACACATTCTCTGGTACAGCCACTGGTCTGCAAGCATACATATAGGTTAAACAACAGTGGGTCAGTATGGTATACAACGTGGTGTCAAAACCGGTCGTGTTCGCCACGTGGTCACGCAACGTTGGACTAACAATTCAAGTATAAGCATAGCAAATTTCACAAACATTATTTAACAATAATATTAATACATCACTATGAAGCAAAAGTATGTTCGTTTACCTTTTTGACAATGTCAGGCCGTGGCTAACTTGATTGAATAGAGTTTTCAACAAGTCCTGCTATCCTAGTCTTTCAGTGGAGAGATTTCTGTTAGAGCGGAGCTCTGTACTCGAGGCAGTTTGAACGCAGAATGACTCTCTACCTAGCCTCTGCCTAACCAGGTAGAACCGGTATGCCTAAGCTCTCTCTGTCCCGATTGGCTGTAACTCTGCTGGCTGTAACTCTGCTCTATCCGTAAGCTGTGATGATGTCACAATACTGCGCTCGCGTCAGTCTAGCAGAGTGTAGCACACATCAGTTACTTCTGTCGTCTGCTTCAGCGTAACATTAGTCTTAGTGTTACAACTGACTAAACAAGGTAAAAAGCTAATGTGCTGTGTAAAACTGGCCTCTTACAATATTTACAACATTGGGTTATTTGATCAGACATGCATGAGAGGTCACATGAGGATCAAGGCCATCCCAAAGTCATGGTCACTGAAGGTCAAGGTCATCCCAAATGTCACATTTTTTGTGCATAATACAACGTTTGCTGTAGTTTATTTGATAGTACATGTGTATTTGGAGCCAAATGTCAAGTTCATCTAAGTCAATTTAAGAGAATGGAAAGATCAAAATCGGTATTACTTTGCATTTTAAGGCCACCGTTTCATTTTGTTGTTAGTTTTTTTTCTGCACTCATTTTCATGTTAACTATTGCGTGTTCCATAAGGAGCATGTGTGTCATATTGGCCGCTTTGCTCTTCTTTATTTTTTTTTATGCATCGACAGGATGACATTTGCTCAATCCACTTTATTGCTTTGCACCAATTAACCTATCTTTAATTCACTATAATAGAGTTCAGTTGTAAGTGTTGATGGAGGAATGGCAGCACCGTATGCAAAAGGATTAGTCATAATAACTAAATAAGCACATTTATCAATAAACAAAGAGAGACAAGTTGATGACTGTAGACAGGCAGGCAATCATGAAGGAAGATGTGAAGGAATGTAAAGTGTGAAATGAACTAGTTGAGCACATAGAGACGTGGATAT
Organism: Oncomelania hupensis; assembly: GCA_036898135.1. NCBI lineage: Eukaryota > Metazoa > Mollusca > Gastropoda > Littorinimorpha > Pomatiopsidae > Oncomelania > Oncomelania hupensis. The sequence goes on along the minus strand of CM072511.1, from coordinate 118,706,917 downwards.
ATAAGAGGGTGAAAAAAATAAGAGGTTCAGCAGCTTCATGCCAAGTATGCTAGTCTCGAAGACTGGCGTGTTTACCCGACGGTAAGCTGCGCCAGGCATGACACCGTTGCCTTGACAACGGGCGATTGATGGAGAGTATTTGTGGTGTACGCCAAAAGCGGAGGATGAGGGAGGGATGTAGTGAAGGAAGTAGTAGTTTGTCGATTTCTGCATCCGTCTATCGGCAAAAGAGCAACAGATCTTCCAGCCCAACTCTCAGCTGACACACCAGACTGGGCGCTAAAGATCATCCGATCCACGTTGATATGGAATACAAACTTAGTCTCCATTTCCTCGATACTCGTTTAGAGGTTATTTTAGACACGCCACATATCTCACTTTTCTCGTTCGTGGTTCTTTCCCCCATCTGCATTCAAGAATAAACGAGATAATTATTCATCTTAGAACTCAAAACGTTGTAACGCATAAATGTGAGTAGTGCGTTGTGTTCCCTCTGGAACTAACAAAAAGCTGTACTTCAAGAGACCTTCTGTGAAATTTCTGGTGTAGTTGGAAATTGGTAATCGCGTACGTTTTTCCACAAAAATTTTCCCGAATATGAAATTTAGTACTTTGCTCACTCTAGTCTACCCCCTAGCCTATTTAATGGATTTAGAAAATGTTTTGAAGAAAATAGGCCACTAAACATCTGGACTTACTAGTACTTTATGTTAGCGAATACACCAATACACAGTTGGTTGGTTTAAGTTTGAAATTTGTAATTGGGAATAAAAATACTTTCACGTCTGTGTGGTGGTCGTTGCTGTGTAGTGTCTACCGCTCTTTGTGATCATGGCCGGGCTGTACCCAATAACGTATGCACATTAAATGGATTTCTCAAGGCGCTGTGAATACGGACATAAAGCCATATTGCTGCATCGTAAAGATGCAAATCAGACAGGCTTTAATACGGCGTTAACCCTGGCATTCATGGCCATAGCTAGACTTTCTTTTATCCCGCGTCCCTTTCCTATTTCAGGTCGTGCGAACGCGAATCTATGCTTTATACAGAATGTTTAATTTTTCAGCGAATGACCAACCATTTGAATGAAGTTCATAATGGAAAGTGTTTTTTTTTCTTCAATTGAATATGAAATAATATAATATGTATACAGAAATTGTATTATTGTTTCTGAATATTGACATTGTGTTTTAAACAAATAAACAGTTATCTAGATTATTGCAAATTGTATCATGAACATTATAAAACATGATTTCGCACACCTGTTCATATTCGTGATTAGTGATTTAAAAAAAAAAAGCATTCGGCCATACCAATCCCCCTCCGCTTCCTTTTTCTATTTCGAAGTATTCTTTTCAATGAAAACACACAGAAATTCATGAAAGGAACTAATTCATGAAAATTTTCTCTTTCAGGTGCATTTTACATAATTTACATTTTTCCTCATTTATTATGGGTGTGTCTGTGTGTGTGCGTGCATTTGTATGCTGTCTAGTATTATATATAAAACATGAATGTATGATTATATGAATGTTGATGTGTGCGCGCCTAGATCTGCAGGGTAGGCGCCTTACAAATGCTAATTATTATTATTATTCACATATTACAGCATGATATATCATTTTCAAATTCACAGTGTGTGTTGCACCATTGAGAAAAAAATTGAATCTGATAAATAATTTTTAATATGTGCCTATTATTAGCATCACAATGGAGTCTAAAAATAGCTTCGCAGCAATATGTTTAGCACAGCACTGTTTGTTTACATACCAATCAAGGAGTACTGATACCAATGAAAAAAAGTTGAGCTTTCCAAGCTTGGCGAACGAGTACCCACTATAGTATAATTACCATCTCTTAAGGTGGCAAGAATGCAAAATTCCAGGTAAATTCGTTAAAAATAAATAAATTAAAGTTGTTGTTTTTAAACGTCATTCAAACCCAGGCTTTTAAAAATTATGTCTATCCTAAGTGACAGTGTCTATCTGTGCGGCTCTGTCTACCTTATCATTTTCATTTATGCTAGCTTTCATACTGAGGGTCGAATCTTAACGGGCATATCAGTGACGCATATCAGCCAGTACATTAATATTAGTACAGTGTTTCAGCAGATTCGGTAGTAAGCTTGCTACAGTTCGTGGTACGTGTGCTTACTCGTAATGTATATTCCTGGGAGGGGTAATTTTTTCGCCTCCAGACTAGTTGCCAAGGAGCAGACAAAAGCGCGCAAGCATCCCCACTCGTCGGCCTTTAGCCACTTGAGCAATATAGACCTTATTTTCCCTTCAAGCAAAGATAGTAACCGAACTAGCAAGTCCATGTGTTGAAGATGGAGAATTAACCAGGCGAAACTCGGTACTTTCTCTTTGTGTGTGGGAGTGTGTGTGTGTGCAATTTCGGAAAGAAAATAAACTAGCAGTCACTGAGTCAGTTGCCTGCAGAATGATGTTGTACTTTTTTCGCAGTGTTATATTGTGTTCGGGAGATTTTGAGTTGTTTTTGTCCTTGTTTTCAAAGACTTTAAATTTTGTTCGGATTTGTTTTATTCATATGGTTTGTAAGGTATAAAACAAGTGTTTTTTTGTTGTTGTTGTTTTTTGTTGTTTTTTTTTAAACAAATGTATACAGTTCTTCCTCTACTTCAAAGTACATTCTTTTTTATGTTCATGCCATGGTCAGCGTCATCGCAAAGGCTACGTGGCTTCTCCTGTTCCCATTACAAAGGAAACAAAAATAATTATAGTGTCGTAGCCAAATCCATTGAGCAATGTTATTTGTTGTTTGTTCCAGTGCTACAAACCTCTGGTGGACAAATGTGGCTTAGCAGCCAGCAAAAGGCGAGTGGTGGAGTTTCTTGTGGAACGTGATTTAGCGTTTGTTATCGACGACGATCTTCATTTTTATCAGGTATTACTACTACTTGTATTTTCTTAGACTGTTAGTTACTCGTTGGTTAGTTGATAAGGAGCAGTTTTCTGGATCCACCAGGTCTCCCCCTTACTCCCTCCCTCCCCTCTCCTCCCAAATGTAATAGAATGATCAGTAACAGACTTTTACTAAACAGATAATCTCAGATTACTATTACAAGATTTGTTGGCTCCCCATTCGCCACACGACGCAATCTGAAGTGTTAATGATGAGAGAAATTAATTGTAATTTATACTGACAGACATTTGTTAGCTTTGTTTCCGTTTTCGGTTCTTCTTCTTCTTCTTCTTCTTCTTCTTCTTCTTCTCTTTTTTATACGCAGTTGTTTAATCTAGAGTGCCACAGCTGTTGCTGTACATCGGTATTTCGCTCATCTTGGGTTGGATGAATCGATGAGCGAGCGACATACGTTGTTATCATTGTGTAGCGGCAGACCGTAAAACAGCTTAGTGCTGAGATGGAATGTCAATACAGCCGAAGTGCACATACACGCCAACGTCTTCATTATTATAACCAAGCTCTAACGTTTTATGATGGCGGAGGCTGTCGGCTTTTGTAACCCCAAGCTGAAGATTCGCCTTTCTGACCTCCTTCTATGTAACTTGCAATGCTTGCCAAAATCATTACACAGTCCAGCTCGTGCCAACTTGCTTTTTCTTCTTCCCCCTCCTTTTCTTTTTGTATCTCCTAAGTCCAAATTGAAATTGCTAATAAATAGGTCAGTTCAGTGGAGACCTTTATTTTGAAGGTGGGTTATTAGAGAGAGAGAGAGAGAAAGAGAGAGAGAGAGAGAGAGAGAGAGAGAGAGAGAGAGAGAGAGAGAGAGAGAGAAAGTTATAATAAATATCTTCAGTTAACCTACTTTAGTAGAAACCTTTATCATATGTTTGCTTCTTCACTGATGACATATGCATAGAAGAGGCTTTGTTGTGCAAGGTGCGTGACCTAGGTTCATCACACAAACATCAAGCGTGGACGTGCAGTGTGCCCTGTCGTTGCATATTCATCTCCCTGAGGCATCATGGCTATGTCTGCCCTGTCCTATTGACTCGGGGTTAAATTACACAGCGGTGCAGCGGGCTAGTTTCACTCGTGTACACACAAATAGCAAAGCCTCTTGGGCCACAGCAAAAGTGCTGTGGTGAGGAATAATATCCAGCCTAGATTTTATTGCATTGACACAAAGTATTGAACGCGTATAGTGTGGTTGCTTGAAAGCATTTGGTCCCTTGATAGCTGCCGACTTTGAAAGGCCTCCTAGTGTGGGGCCGGGTAGCTCAGTTGGTGGAGCGGCTTACTATTAACTGAAAGGTCCTCGTTCGAATCCCGGATTGGCCAACGTGTGACCATATTATTTTCCCCTTACCATCAACTGGTTCGCTGGTGTCAGAATAATGTGACCAGTAGTCACCGGTGTCGAGTGATTATAATTTACCATTATCATTTTTTAACCTCCTAGTATAAGTAAGCTTTTGTGGTAAAAGCGCCATTGCCCATGCAGATGTGGGTTTTGTTTAAGCTTGTTTCTAAATTGCGATATGTAATCGGTTTAGCAGAATAGCAAGGGTATACGGTAGGGATGGGGGTAAAGTTGAAGGAAGGGTAGGGGACGGCCATTGTGATGCATGGCTTCCCTGGTCCTACGGCCTCCAAAAGCCAGCAGGGATTTGGATTTCGACTTTGAAAGACGTGCAGCTTGCTGGCCTATTGAATTGAATATCGACTGGCTACGAGGCTTTAGTGCCCACGTCTGGCACCAAGCCACGATCTTTTATAGTGGCATTTATTTGTCGTATTCCGCCAAGTATTTTAGTCTGTCATCCTGCGTACAGTATCTAGTTGTTTGATTTAAAGAACTACGTTTCAAGTTGTGCGTGTTCTATTTAATTTCCTGCCATATTTTTATACTTCTTTTGCTGTTTTCGCTTCTTACTACATACAAGGTGGTGATGGATCAATGCCATCAATAGCATGCGGCCTCTGTTCTCTACAGTCATCGATTACCATTCCAAAACAGCTGCCGTCTGTGTGTGGCTGGTTAATTTACGGACTGGATAAATAGCAGTGATACCTTTTCAATGACATTGATTCTTTGTATGGTTACATTATCTTTAGGCTGCGGTGCATGTTATTAGGTGGCTTTACATATTAACACTACCGGATCATATCCTGAAACATTCAGATTTGTTAATTTTTATACTCATGGAAGGATAATTAGTGCAATTAAAACGAGCGGCTGTACTTGGATAGGTTTGTTATGGAATGCCTGGACACTAATTCCCTAGCCTCTTCCTCCGCTTTGTTCGTTATCAAGTCTTGTTTGTGAGATGTCGTGTTGGCATTTCTGGGAACTCCAGCTTCTTAAAGTTCTATTAATACTATTGAAGTAAAGGCTGTTGACTCACAATTGTGCAACCTAAAGGCAAGTTTCCAGCTGTCAAAAAGAAACGTTCTGTGCATTTATATTTGAGGCAAGTGCTATGAATCGTAGCAATAGCAGCATGCAGATCTTATTCATGGCGATGTTTTTTTGTGTGTTTTAAAAAAAAATCATGGTGATGTAAAACTACAGCAACACACGTATATAAGTGCTGCGTTTGTGAAAACATAAAATAGTAGTTCCGTGAAGAAGTTCAAGGACACCGGTGACATTCTTGATTGACGCTCGCGTGCCAGTAGAATTTGAGTACATTGAATAATAGATATTTGTGTTAAAGTGGGCATTAAAGAAAAGCATATTTGTTTAGTCACCACTACAGCTACATCAATGGAACATCCGTCGATTCTTGTTTATTTTCTTACTGTCCCTTTCTGCTGGTACTTCATTTTCAACATTGAATTTGTCGATCACAGTATCGAGTGAGGTTTTTGTCTGTGACTCCACTACACTTAGTTGGGTGTCTTATCCAGTGTACAGTTTGTCTGCTGTAGGCTGATTGTAATCAGAACCAAGTAGGTTGTTCAACAAGGCATTCTTTCAGACTTTATCTACTTGTTCTAAATCGGGCTTTGTGCCGTAGGGAAAACAATTCGTCATCCAAGTGTGCTTTATCTACTTTTTTTGCTGCTGTTTTCTCGTTTTCATGCTAGGAGTTTTTAAAGGTCCTTGTATGTTCTTATTTTTTTTCCTTTGAATACACGGTTAGTGTCTTGAAGAAAGAAGCAGTCAGCAGGTAATGTAATAATTATTTGCGTTATGTTATCTTTTACCCAGTACTGTCAAGTTCGCTTTTCCTTTTCGAAATTAGTTGCAATAAAGTTTCACTGCAATGTCTGCTTATTTATTTATTTATTTATTGTACCTCTTAACAGTGTTTTCATATTTCTTGTGTTGAAGGAGGGCGATGAACGCCGATACGAGAGTGTTCAAGATAGCGAAGAACTGCAGAAGGAAATTCGAATCTGGGTGGATTACCAGGACGGTCAGAAGATTTTGCTGACCACGCCTGTCGTGCTTGTGGGTTCTCGTCTAGAAGTCTACCGTGCCGAGGGCACCACACAGTGGTACACCGCCTTCATCAATCAAATCAACGACGCCACTAAGGTAAGAGCCATTCTGTAGTTATTCATACATATTCTAATGTTTTCCGTCGTAATTTTGTTTTTCCAGCTATTATTAAGGATGTTTTATTGGCTGTGTACCGCGATTTTGCATGTGTGCCAGATCTATATGTGATTGATTGCTTTGTTCACAGTTACTAGACCGAAGTTGAAATGGATTGTCGTAGTATTCTATCAGTTTTAAGAACGTAGAGTGCAGTGAAGTAATAAAGTGCGTAATTCTGCTGTTCTTCTTTCACGGGCCAATAAAATAGCTGGCGTCTTTAAAGGTCGAGAGGTTCATTACACAGCCGTTGTAAGCCGATTGAGATTATGCTTGGGGTAAGTCCGGTTGAAAGGGTTTGAGCTTGACCCAGTTGACCTTGGAGAAATGCATGCGTAACTGTTTAATTCGGTTCTACGGTCACTGACAGTGTGGGCTGATCATGGAAAGGTCAGATTGTTTATTGGAGTCCATTCGAGTGGTAGACTACGTGGCACCTTCGGTACAAATCGTTATCTCGCTTCAGACTGTAATCAATATCAGGTTCTTCACCGGCGTTACTGGTACACCGCCTTTACAGCGGCCTTTGTGCCTCGACTGTGTCATTTACTTGAAAGCGCAGTCTGTTAGCGTCTTATACAACATAATGTCCTTCACCAGGAACGTCCCACTTCGGACCAAGAATTTTTTCACTATCCCGAGAAAGATAACAGTTTCGTTTCGTTTATTAGATTATAGTCCCCGGACACTTGCGCATATATGGGACCTGACTAAAAATGCAAGTTAAAATTTTAAAAACATGGCTTACATACATCATTCATACAACAACAGAGAACATAAAATTTCTAAAACGCTTATATGGCAAAAATGACTCTAAAACGCTTATATAGCATATAAATAAAAGGGAAAAATGGGTGTAACCACACAAATCCCTGGTAACAATGCATTAAAAACATTAAAGGAGCGATCAAATCGTAGCTAAAATTACCCCATGCATAAATAAAAACAGTAAAAGGAGGTCCTAAGACCAACGTGTTCATAGTACATACGCAATAACTGGAGGAAGCTCATAGGGCCCGCACCACACAAGGAATAAAACCAACACCTTATAACAAATTAATCTGTCTTATTAACTACGCATACTGCGTACAAATACAAGGCAGATGATCCGATGGCCACATGCCATTGTGAGGTATGAATTTAAAACATATCATAAAACGATTAAGTTTACTCCTGATGAGAGCTGCTATAGCCCGACATCAATATAGTAGATAACAGTAGATCGTT